>OY992876.1:211725713-211809672 GCA_963921405.1 Cepaea hortensis | reverse complement strand
GGAGGAGGGATTAGGAGGAGGGGGAGGGGGAAGAGGAAGAGGGTAGGAGGATTAGGAGGGGAGAGGAGGAGGAGGGATGTGGAGGAAGGAGGAGAAAGAGGGAGGAGGAGGGAGGAAGAGGGAGGAGAGGGAAGGAGGAAGAAGAAAAAAAAACTACGACAGTTGGCATCTCTGGATTGAAAGGAAGGCGTGTAGAAAATTTCATCTCAATCGGATGGGCCGTTCGCGAGCGTATAAAGGTCAGCTGTTATCGCGGACCTCAGAGAGAAGTGTCTATGTAGAAGACCATTTCCTGGACGTACGTATTTTGGGAGGGGGAGGAGGGAGGAGGGAGGAGGAGAAGAAGAAAAAAAAAAACTACGACAGTTGGCATCTCTGGAATGAAAGGAAGGCGTGTAGAAAATTTCATCTCAATCGGATGGCCCGTTCGCGAGCGTATAAAGGACATACATACATACATACAGAGATACAGACAGACAGAGATACGGACATCCTAATTTATATATAAGATATATATATATATATATATATATATATATTAGTATAGCTTATTTTTTTTACTAATTATGAAGCCATTATCAGTTATTATGAGTAGTAATAGTGTATAAACTACTACTACTACTAC
The DNA here is from genome assembly GCA_963921405.1 of Cepaea hortensis. Taxonomy (NCBI): domain Eukaryota; kingdom Metazoa; phylum Mollusca; class Gastropoda; order Stylommatophora; family Helicidae; genus Cepaea; species Cepaea hortensis. Next base: position 211,809,047 of record OY992876.1, on the reverse strand, counting down.
TATTTTTTAACTTTATAAGGTCACATAAACTTTAACTTTATTTTTTTATAGTCAGAAATGCTGTCCGCCACAGTTCTTTAGCTCCTTATAATATTAATAAGTAATTCAATCAATTGAGATTTGAGACAGCTAATCATGGGAACAGTGTTGTTGGTTTCTCAGCTCCAATTATGGCGGTAAGATTACGTCGTTGATGACGTTCATGCATAGGCATCACCTGCGAGCACTCAGGTGCCATCAGAGCCGTCAATAATAAATAAGACATCGCCATTTTTTCCTGTCCCATGATTGTTTGTGCTAATAGCTTTCAGTCACGTAATTACTTATGCATCTTACTTTAAATTATTTACCTTTTCTTGTAATGAATTATGCATACAGTGTACAGCATAGCAGATTATACATTAATGTAGTGTTACTCGGTGCATTTTGTTACATTTCATGATTATGTTTTTATACTAGCATTCTTCCTTTGGGCATTGGACTGAAGTCTGTTGTTGACAGTGAAATGCTGATCACTGTGATGGAAAAGTTACCAACCTAGACCTAAGTTATGCACAGTATGTGCTGTCCTGAATCATGATCTAGTTACATCCTAATAGTATTAGAAATACACTGCTCTGCAGATGTAAAGTTCCAGTACCAGTCTTGCACACCCCACTGGTTTCTGGGATTGGAGAGGGACAGGAGAGCTCTTCAACGGTCCCTGTGGAGAAGTCATTTTGGTACCAGGTAAAGAGAAAAGTCTCTAGACCTACCTGACTCTGATAGATGCAGTACCTTTTCTGAGCATCAGTGCATCAGACTGAAGAGTTGAAACTCAGTCTTCTACAGAAATGTATTTTTATAGCAAAGGTTTCACAACAGCAGTCATTTTGTCTCCCTTCCCTCATACTCATAGACCATGCCAGGTGACAGAGGTGATCATATCTTGCACAGCTATCTGTTCATGCTTGAAGACAATATCAAGCTTAGTAAAGAATGACAGGCAATCTTTTAAAAGAGATTGAATAATAGTGTTATGGTTGAATTATAGTGCTATGGTTGAATTATAGAGTTTTGTTGAATGATAGTGTTATGGTTTAATTATAGTTATGCCAAATGTGTAGGTGAATTATAGTGGGTTTTTTTCATATGTGTGCGTGCGTGCGTGCGTGTGTGTGTGTGTTTTTTTTTTTGTTTTTTTTTTTAGATTATAGTATTATGCAAAGTAAGTGTGGTTAGCTTATAGTGTTATGTTTAATTATAGTGTTATGTTGAGTTATAGTGGTATGTTGAATTATAGTGTTATGCTATATGTGGGTGTCAGGTCTTAATCAGAGAGGACTGAGCTATCGTATTACAGTAGACGGTACTACCTGCTTTCTGTTAGCACTGATTGTTGGGCGGCACTCCCCAAACCGACAGCGGCACATTGTGCCAACGGCTTCGGGCGGAGGAGTGCAATTGGGAGGGTCCAAGCCTTACCCTTGTGCGAGGAAATGCAGCCTAAACACTAAATGTCATGGCAGGGCAGACCAGGCCCTAAGCTTTGGTTGGCAACTGGTCTAGGATGGAGTTCCGATAGGCGGACACTTCAAGCATCGCTTTGCTAATCCGGCAGCTTCTGCAGATTTTCTTGTTCCAGGCGTATTGTTATTACCTTTCCTCTGGAGTAAACTAGGCAGGCTGAGAGAGAGATCATGCTGCATGGGCAACTCACGGTCTCTAAACTCAGCCCTAGCTTTGTGTTTTGGAGAGGTGTAACTCCTTGTTACAAACTATCGTCTGTCAAAACGGCAACATGCCAGTCATGCTATAAGAATTATAGTGTTGTGTAATGTATGTGTGGTTAGATTATGGTGTTATGTAATGTTTGTGTTGTTAGAATGTAGTGTTATGTAATGTGTATATGGTTAGATTCTAGTTTTATGCAACGTTTGTGTGGTTAGATATAGTCGTATGTAATGTGTGAATGATTAGATTATAGTGTTATGTAATTTATGTGTTGTTGGATAAGAGTGTTCAATAATATATGTGGTTGAATTATAGTCATCATCATCATCATCATCATCATCATCATCCACTTTTGCCGTCAAGGGTCATAGAGAGGAATAATTGGTGCTCCAGCGCCCTATGGGTGGCAATGGATAGTGTCATTCCGTGTGATTGTACAATGTCTTTGATGTCTTCAATCTATTTTCTTCTTGGGCATCCTCTTGGTCTCATCGCGGATGATCTTTGATGTAGAGCCAGTGATGGTAGTTGATGTGTTGCATTCTAACGAGATGGCCAAACCACTTGATCTTCTGTCTTTCAATAAATGTGGCACAAGGTGTTGATCCCACTGTCTGTCTGACTGATAACAACATTTCTTACTCGGTCTCGGATTGTTAAGTTGGCAGCTCTCAGGCATCTCATCTCACATGTGTTGATTTTGCAAAAGTGTGATTTGGATAAAGTCCAAGTCTGAGTTTGGTAGAATAGGATTGGTGTGAATATGCTGTTTAGTATCTGTCATTTTGCGGACATGGGTATATTTGGATGTTTCAGTATGGGTGATAGTTGGAATGTAAGTGCACTTGCTTTCTGACATCTGATTTTGATTTCTTTGTCCAATCTGCTATCTTCTGTGATCATACTTCCAAGATATTTGAATTCTTTAACTTGTTTCAGAGGTGTGTTATTTATATACTGAGATCTGCTAACTTGCATTACTTCGGTTTTGGCTGCATTTAAACTCATATTGTATCTGTTGCATGTTGAACTCAGGTTATTAATACGATTTGCAGCCTGCCCTCGTTGATATAAACAGGCACTGATCATCTGCAAATAGAAGTTCATTTATTTCCTGTGGATCAGTAGTTTTATCTGAAGTAAAGAGTTCTAAATTTTCTTAATCTGTTCTGTCAAGGCTTGCTTCTTTGGATATTCTGTCCATGTAGAGCAGTGGTTCCCAAGCTTTTCAAGCAGAGGGCCATATCTACTATTTTCGGTAGTTAAGCGGGCCACAATGTTATAAAATTATAAAAGTTGTGCAATATCATTCTTACCTTCCTTAACGTTCGTCAACAAAATTCTAAAACTTTAAAGTTGGGGGTGGGGGGGGGGGGGGGGGGGGGTATAAATCAAAAGTTCATTTAACAATAAATTTTTAATCAGTTTCGAAAATCGCTATTAATGTAATTAATTTACAATTGTAACTGTTCTTCATAACCAGTTACTTAAGTTCAGATGCCAGTTTATCAATGTCGGGGCGCAAATATGTCGTGCCCAAAGTCATAAGCGCAGCTAGGTTACTGTCGGTGAGTCTGGAACGTTGTTTTTTTTTTTTTATAACGATCATTGAGGAAAATGACTGCTCGCACCTGTAAGTCGAACAAAAACGACAAATGTATCTCTGAACGAATGAACGCAAGTGTTCAAATAGTTTGACTGACAATAGCCGCTAGAATGAAATCATATGATCAGCTGAAAGTTGCAAACTGAACAGGCGCATTCGATAATATCTGAACATAACAACCACGAGCAGAGTAAATTATCACACGCTGATGGGGTGCTCAGAGTGCATTTTTTAAAATTATTAAAATATATTATATTAAATACGAGGCCTCGCGTGCCACTTACTAACAGCTGGTGGGCCACAAATGGCCCGCGGGCCATGGTTTGGTAACCTCTGATGTAGAGGGTCTCTCTGGCTGAGGGGTTACACGACTTTCTCTGTAATCCTGTTTATCCACGCAGGGTCTCGCAGCGTGCGAGAATTGGAAGCGGTTCTACCCGCGTTGGTGACTTGCGGGATAGTGAGCCGGCTGCTCAGAAAGCAATGGCAAACTACTGAGCGTAATCTTGTCAAGAAATCAAAAGTTCATTTAACAATAAATTTTTAATCAGTTTCGAAAATCGCTATTAATGTAATTAATTTACAATTGTAACTGTTCTTCATAACCAGTTACTTAAGTTCAGATGCCAGTTTATCAATGTCGGGGCGCAAATATGTCGTGCCCAAAGTCATAAGCGCAGCTAGGTTACTGTCGGTGAGTCTGGAACGTTGTTTTTTTTTTTTATAACGATCATTGAGGAAAATGACTGCTCGCACCTGTAAGTCGAACAAAAACGACAAATGTATCTCTGAACGAATGAACGCAAGTGTTCAAATAGTTCGACTGACAATAGCCGCTAGAATGAAATCATATGATCAGCTGAAAGTTGCAAACTGAACAGGCGCATTCGATAATATCTGAACATAACAACCACGAGCAGAGTAAATTATCACACGCTGATGGGGTGCTCAGAGTGCATTTTTTAAAATTATTAAAATATATTATATTAAATACGAGGCCTCGCGTGCCACTTACTAACAGCTGGTGGGCCACAAATGGCCCGCGGGCCATGGTTTGGTAACCTCTGATGTAGAGGGTCTCTCTGGCTGAGGGGTTACACGACTTTCTCTGTAATCCTGTTTATCCACGCAGGGTCTCGCAGCGTGCGAGAATTGGAAGCGGTTCTACCCGCGTTGGTGACTTGCGGGATAGTGAGCCGGCTGCTCAGAAAGCAATGGCAAACTACTGAGCGTAATCTTGTCAAGAAATCAACAATCAGCTGAAAGATGTTGATTGACAGCGATGTCCTGTAAAAGGATATGCGAATTTTAAAATAAAAAAAATAGGTTGAAGAGGCTTGGGGAATACACATTTCTGCCATACTCCTCTTTTAGTCCGGTCTCTGTGGCCAAAGGCTTGCGAACACGGTTCCAGGTACCAGGTGTTCGAAACTCAGCCGCGACCGATTTGTGCAGCAGACCGTGTCACGTTGTGTTATAACGTGCTGGGGTATGAGAGCTGGTCGTTCAGAAAGCAATGGCAAACTACTGAACGTAAAAACTTGCCTAGTACATCAACAGCAGCTGAAAAATGCTGGTGTTGACTATGACGTCCTGCAAGGGATATGCAACATTAATTAAAAATTAAAGATATTAAATAGCAGAGGAGAGAGCACACATCCCTGTCTCACTGTTGTAATGATCTGTGAACATATCTGATATACCTTCTTATGTTCTTTATGCACTTCGGCTTGAGTGGTACATGGCTAGGATGTTTTCTAGCAATTGTCCTTGTACCCCGTAGTCTTCAAGGATGGTCCATAATTTGTATCTGTCTACTCTATCAAAAGCCTTTTCCTGATCTATAAACACAATATTCTGCTAATCACTATATTTGATGGTTTTTTCCACATATTTATCTAAGTGTAAATAGTGCCTCAGTGCTACTTTTACCTTTCCGAAAACCAAAGTGTACTTTGCTTAACTGTTGTTCAACTATGGGTCTAGCTCTTTGTTCCAGTAGTTTTGCATACATTTTCCCTATATGGCTCAGGAGTGATATACCTCTGTATGTTTCACACTCTCTCATATTGCCTTTATTTTTCCATATTGGTACTATTATTGCCTGTTGCTAATTGCCTGGGACTTTTATTTCTTACCATCCTGTATTAACTTAAAAAAAGTCTTGTCAGCCAATTAACTCCTGTTTTCCCACAGGCCTTATAGTGTTGCGTAATATATGTGGTTGCAAATGGGTGTTATGTAATGTATGTAGTGGATTTATAGAGTTATCTAATATTTTTGGTTAAATTGTAGTGTTCTGTAATATATATGGTTGAATAAGAGTGTTATGTAATATATATTTGGTTGAATTTAGAGTGTTATTTAATATATGTGGTTGAATAGAAATGTTATGAAATATATGTAGCCACATTATAGTGTTATGTAATATCTGTGATTGCATATGAGTGGTATGTAATATATGTGGTTGAAAAGGAGTGTTCTGTAATATATGTGACTGAATTGTAGTGTTATGTAATATGTGTGATTTCTTTAAGCTTCTTATTTATTATATGTGGTTAATTTGTAGTGTTATGTAATATACATAGTTGTAGGTCAGCATGGCAAAATGGATAAAAACTCATGTTCTTAAATATCCGGTGTGCTGATGCCGAGGAAAGGGGTTCAGCCCCTACACCAGACAGTTGGACTAAAATGTTGATCTATCGTCATCGACTTGGGGACGCTAATTAAAAGTACCTCTGAAGTCGGAGTGGGTTCATCTGATGGTGAGGGGCACTGTTAATAGGGAAAGCTACTCCACACACAAAATCAGTTCAAAACTACTAAAGGTAGTGTGTATGGACTATGCTTGAGTTCAAAGTGAGCAAGCACCCCCAAAAATATATATATACATAGTTGAACTGTAGTGTTATATTTCTTTTTCAAGGTAAAAGTAGTACCACAGCAGCTACTGCCATTGTTGCATGAAATGTTAGACCTTGAAATATTCTAGGCCACTACATATGAGGTGCATGACCAGGTCTCTTTATTATCACCTTTCCTGCCGAAACAATTCTCAGATAATTCTATACTGTTCAAAAAAAAAAGAAACGCAACATTTTTGGTGTTACTTTTATCAAATATATTTGCTGATTGGACATCAGTCAACCTATCAACTGTATCCATCTGGTCATTAACTTCTTGTAGTTACCTGAATTGTACTCACCTCATGATTCATGAGGTCATGATAGAGGTCAAGGTCAAAACAACATTTTTGACAACTCGTGATAGGTTCATGATAATCCTGTGAAACTTACTGAACACAAAACTCTCTGACCATATTATTGAATACCTATAAAAGATTGACACTCCTCAAATAAATTCAGTTGAAAATTCAATGCGCAAGTATGGCTCATCTCACTACAGAACAACAACTCATCATCATTGGGTGTTTACAGGCTAGACAGTCACAAAGTGTAGTAGCCAGAGAATTTAATATGGTTAAAAGCACCATTAGTCACCTTTGGAGGTGATTTCAAGAAACTGGCTCAGTGGCAGACTGGCCGCGCAGTGGAAGACCCAGAATCACAACTGCTTCATACGACTGTGTCACCTTAAGAATCAATTTGCATCTGCGTCCTCCACAGTCCAGTCAATGCGAGGAGCTCATCGAATTTCAGATCAAATGGTCAGGAACTGGCTGCACGACACTGGTCTTTTGGCTAGAAGACCCTACAGAGATCCTGTTCTTACAGATAGGCATCACCAGAACCGACTGCAGTGGGCAGGCAGCATCGTCAATAAAATGTTGGTACAAGTTTGCAATTGAAACTGCAATAATGTTGCATTTCTTTTTTTGAACAGTATACAAATTACCTCGTACTCATGTTTATGAGGTTTGGTTGATCCCAGAGTCATACTGGTAGGAAAAGATAATCCTGCCTGTGCTTTGAATTGAACCCATACAACAAGAGCACTTACAATTATGGATTGTACCATTATGTAATGAGTGGGATTGCATTTGTGGAGTCAATTGCTTGGAATAGTAGTCTGATTTAATATTTGTTTCCCACGTTATCATTTTGTTCAGAACAGAGAACTCAAGGATCATACCCTACTTGTACGACAGAGGGCAGTTATGGCCCTTTCTGATCACCTGCACGACCCAGAACATATTGCAGTAGCATTGAGGCATGGTCAGAAACTTGTCTTCTTAGAAATCTTGTTTAATTATTTGTCTTTTCTGTTTTGTTTAATTATTTATCTTTTTGGTTTTGTTTTAATTGCTTCAAATGGAGATAATTTTCTTGTTGGGTAGTTTAAAATGTGCCAGGAATTGGGAAAATTATTTTAGTTGATAGTTTAAAACGTCCCAGTAATTGGGGGAAATTATTTTAATGAAAATTTTAAAATATTGTAGTACACTTGGTTCCAAAAACAGCAGTCTAAAAGTGCAATCCCTGGCATTAGCAGGACTCTTTTTTTGGAGCCGGTATGGCTCTAAGGTTAAGCCAGCCTCATAAAATTTATGCTGGACAACTTTCAGGTCCTTCCTTCCAGCTATTGAGATGGTGCCTGTTGGCAACTAAATACCTTAAACATGTAGAGGAATCATTACCATCCATCCATCATGTGCCATGCCGATAAGCGTGGGCAGTCATGTCTTGCTATCTCACTCGATCACCAGAATCGTGGATCAGCTCCGTGTTTCTGTCTCGACTGTGCCACGTGGCCAAGCCATCTAGGTGTTTATTTCTCGGTCTTCCTCTTGGTCTCTTCCCTTCGATCTTGTCAGTTGTCACCAAGTTCTCCAATTCATTTCTTCTCATAACATGTCCAAAAATTTTGACTGTCTACGTCTAATGTCTCTAATCAGCTTACGATCTTCATTTGTTTCTTGAAGGTCTTGCTCATTGGTTTTACTGCCTGTCCGTGGTATTCTTTGCATTTTCCTCAGAAACCACATTTCCACAGCCATCAGATGTTTTCAACTTGTCTGCTCATTGTCCACGTTTCATATCAATACAAAAGTACAGGTTCTATGTAGCACTTCAACACTCTTTTTCTCGTTTCAATTGATGTCTTTTTATTGGTTAGTATGTTTTTCATCTTGCAAAAAGCTACCTTTGAAATTGCAACTCTTATTCTAATTTCTTCAAGGCATCTCCCATCAGATGTTATGACTATTCTGAGATAACTGTACCGATTCACTTGTTTAAGAATATGCCCATTTATGTGTATAGTACATTGTGGTGTTTCCTTCTTCCCAGTGATGACCATAATCTGTGTCTTCTTACAATTCGATTCTAACCCTAGTTGTTCACTGTGTGTAACAACCACATCTACTAAATGTTGCAGGTCCTGTTCATTGTCTGCAGTCAAGACTGTATCATCTGCATATCTAATGGTATTGATGCATCTTCCCCCAATGTTGATTCCTTCCATGTCTTCTATATTTCTGAAAATATTTTCACTGTACAGTGAAAAAAGATCTGGAGACATTACACATCCCTGTCTCACCTTCTCTCAATAGGCTGATATTGACCTACTACATTATCAGTTCTGATAGCAGCTTGTTGTTTCCATTATATGATTTTTACAAGTCTAAGGTCTTTTCCATCAATTTGTAGATCTTCAAGCATCCTTATCATGTCGACATGTCTTACTCTATCAAAAGCCTTTGTGTAGTCAATAAAGCAAAGTGTAAATCTTTGTTTACTTCTATAGAACGTTCAATTACTGTTCTCAGTATATACACAGCATTTACTGTACCCTTGCCTTATATAAATCCACATTGTTCTTCTCCTATTTCATGTTGTATTTTCTTCCTAACGCTTTGCATGATAATTCTTAGCAAAATCTTCATGATGTGACTCATTATACTAATTGTTTGAAGTTGATCACATTCCAAGGCTCCTGATTTCTTTGGGATTGCAATAAATACAGAGTTATATAATTCATTAGATATATTTCCAGTATCATATATTGCATTTAGCAGTCTGTATGACATCATCATCATCTTCCACTTTTGCAGTCAAGCGTCGTGGCGAGGAATAATTTGCGCTCCAGCACCCGATGGGTAGCACTAGATAGTGTCATTCTGTGTGATTGTACAATGTCTTTGATGTCACCAATCCATTTTCTTCTTGGGCGTCCTCTTCCTCTCATCGCAGATGTTTTTTGATGTAGGGCCAGTGCTGGTAGTATGAGCTGTGCTGAATCATGACCTCATTATATCCGAATGTCCCTCTCTGCAGAAGTGAAGTGCAAATCCATTTTGCTGGTTACTAGGCTTGGAGAGGGCAGGGAGAGCTCTGCAATACAGTGAAGATATTTTGGTACGGGGTCAGGAGAAGAGTCTCAACACAAACCTCACTGCAGTATGTGTAGCCTCTTCTTTCGTTAGCTCAGGGGAGTTAAATGCAATACAATGGACTTCAGATTTAAACATACAGTCTTCTAGAGGATTCATAACAAACCATAACTTTCCAAAAGGAAAGGAAAAGCAGCAAGAAAGGGAACTGGCCAACTCATATCATTATGCCATGGTCAAGAATATGTCAAGGTCTTACATTTCACACCTCAGTGACAGGTTCTTCTTCTTCTTCTGCGTTCATCTGGAATGTTGTTTTAGATGTAATTACGTTGTGCCTGTTTACAGCAGAGCTGCAGCAGTTTGCATCTTTCAGCCGACACATCCTACTTCTTCAGGCATTTGTTGACTGGGTTAACCTTCATGGGATGACAGGTTCTAGCATGAGAATATCTTTTTAAGACTTTAAAAAGTAAAGTATCCTGTTACACATCTAGGGACATAATAGGTATAGTGTAAGTAAGTAAAGTATCCTTATACACATCTTGAGAAATATTGATCATACTGTAAGTAAGTAAAGTATTCTTTTAGACATCTTGAGGTATATTGGGTATAGTGTAAGTAAGTAAAGTATTCTTTTACACATCTTGAGGTATATTGGGTATAATGTAAGTAAGAACCTATTCTTTTACACATCTTGAGTTATATTGGGTATAATGTAAGTAACTAAAGTATCCTTTTACACATCTTGAGAAATATTGATCATAGTGTAAGTAAGTAAAGTATCCATTTACACATCTTGAAGTCTATTGGGTAAACAACATTAAGTAAGTAAAGTATTCTTTTACACATCTTGAGGTATACTGAGTATAGTGTGAGTAAGTAAAGTATTCTTTTACACATCTTGAAGTATATTGGGTAAAGTGTAAGTAAGTAAAGTATTTTGTTATAAATCTTGAGATATATTGGGTATAGTGTAAGTAAGTAAAGTATTCTTTTACACATCTTGAGGTATATTTGGTAAAGTGTAAGTAAGTAAAGTATTTTATTACAAATCTTGAGATATATTGGGTATACTGTAAGTAAGTAAAGTATCCTTTTACACATCTTGAGGTACATTGGGTATAGTGTAAGTAAGTAAAGTATCCTGTTACACATCTTGAGGTATACTGGGTATAGTGGAAGTAAGTAAAGTATTTTGTTACAAATCTTGAGATATATTCAATCAATCATGTGCCATGCCGGAAAGCGTGGGCGGTCATGACTCGCCATTTCACTCGATCACCAGTGTCGTGGATCAGCTCAGTGTTCCTGTCTCGTCCATGCCATTTGGCCAAGCCATCCAGGTATTTTCCTCTCGGTCTTCCTCTTGGTCTGTTCCCTTCGATCTTGCCAGTTATCACTAAGTTCTCCAATCCATTTCTTCTCATAACATGTCCAAAAAATTTTGACTGTCTACGTCTAATTTCTCTAATCAGTTTACGATGTTCATTTGTCTCCTGTAGTACTTGGTCATTGGTTTTTCTATCTGTCCATGGTATTCTTTGCATTTTCCTCAGAAACCACATTTCTGCAGCCATCAGATGCTTTTCAGCTTGACTGCTCATTGTCCAAGTTTCACATCCATACAAAAGAACAGGCTCTATGTATCCCCTCAACACTCTTTTTCTCGTTTCAATTGACATCTTTTTATTAGTCAGAATGTTTTTCATCTTGCTAAAGGCTACTTTCGCCATGGCGATTCTTGTTCTAATCTCTTCAAGGGATCTCCCATCAGATGTTATGACTGTTCCAAGATAATTGTACCGATTCACTTGTTGAAGAATATTTCCATTTACTTGTATATTACATTGTGTCACTTCTTCCTTCCTAGTGACGACCATAACCTGAGTCTTTTTACAATTTAATTCTAACCCCAGTTGCTCACTGTGTACAACAACCACATCTACTAATTGGGTATAGTGTAAGTAAGCCGGTCTCTGTGGCTAAGAGCTTGCGAACGCAGTTTGTGAGCCCGTATACCCGGGTTTGAAACCCAGCGGTGCTGGTTTTTTCGAAAAAGGTAAAGGGGCCTGTCGTTCAGAAAGCAATGGCAAACTACTGAACGTAACATTGCCTAGTACATCAACAGCAGCTGAAAATGCTGGTGTTGACTGCAACGTCCCGTAAGGGATACGCAACAACAACAACAAAAAAGTGTAAGTAAGTAAAGTATCCTTTTACACATCTTGAGGTATATTGGGTATAATGTAAGTAAGTAAAGTATTCTTTTACACATCTTGAGGTACATTGGGTATAGTGTAAGTAAGTAAAGAATTCTTTTACACATCTTGAGGTATATTGGGTAAAGTGTAAGTAAGTAAAGTATTCTTTTACCATCTTGAGGTATATTGGGTATAGTGTATTTAAATAACGGTCCCTTTTACATGCATTAAGCCACATTGGGCATATGGTGCTTGACCCATTTCTATAGGCTAAGACTGCAATGGCTGGGGCATATAGAAAGAATGGAAGATAATAGGGAAACAAAACTCGCTTACACTCAGGAAATAAATGGCCGTAGACGCCGAGGTAGACCAAGAAGACGGTGGAGAGATAATATACATACAGACCTACAAGCACTTGGAGTCAGCGACTGGCAAGAAAAGGTCAACCAGAGAGACGAATGGAGACGGCTTGTATCTGCAGCAAAGAACCTCAGTGGCTTGGAATGCTGAAGAAGAAGAAGAAGAAGAAGAAGAAGAAGAAGAAGAAGAAGAAGAAGAAGAAGAAGAAGAAGAATCGGCACTCACTGAGTGATGTGGCCAGTATCTCACCTGCTGCCTTTACTTCCCAAGACATTTCCTGGCACCCAGTGTAGGCTGGGTTAACCTGGGATAAAACATTCTCCTATATAGGGCTTCAAACACTGGGCCAGTAGGCCAGCAGGATAGCCACTGTGCTACCATGGTTCCCTGGGTGTACGGTGCAAGCGCCATATTGTTTTAGACTAAAATCTCAAATCAAGCAACTACACTTTCAATAGTTTCATTGCATCACACTCTCACTTTTGTGTGCAGTCACTCATATAACTTTAAACTGTGATAAAGTGGTTGTTTTATGATTATGGTTTTTTTTTATGTGCTTGTTGGATATTTGTTAATGTCCCAGGAATTGTGGAATTTTTTAAAGTGTATATTTTAAAATGTTCCAGTAATTAGGATAATTATGTTTGTGGACATTTTAAATTGTTCCATGAATAGGGAAGGTTATTTTAATGGGTATTATAAAATTTCCCAGGAAAGTGGGAAAGTTATTTTAATGGATACTTTAAAATGTCCCAGGAAATGGGGATGTTATTTAGTGGACATTTTAAGATGTCACAGAAATTTTGGGTGATTATTTAAGTGGCTATTTCAAAATGTTTCAGGAATTGGGGAAACTCTAAAAGGGTGTCTCATTGACCAAGATGTCACAGTAAGGTGGAAGGCTGTTGAATGCCTCTGCACCATGTCAGGTAATTATGAAGAAAATATTCAGACTTGCCATTTAGTCGCAGACAGGATTATAGCAGATGTCTTATTTCAAAATAGGCATTTTGTATAATAATAATTACAGCAAGGTCAGTTGTTGCTTGCAAGGGAATCTGGATAATTGTAATAGAAGGATGGAGAAATATCTTGTTGTAGAGACATCTTGTTGTATGGACATCATGTTGTAGGGACATCTTGTTGTTGGGACATCTTGTTGTAGGGACATCATGTTGTAGGGACATCATGTTGTAGGGACATCTTGTTGTTGGGACATCTTGTTGTTGGGACATCTTGTTGTTGGGACATCTTGTTGTTGGGACATCTTGTTGTAGGGACATCTTGTTGTTGGGACAACATGTTGTAGGGACATCTTGTTGTAGGGACATCTTGTTGTAGGGACATCTTGTTGAAGGGATATCATGTTGTAGGAACATCTTGTTGTAGGGACATCTTGTTGTAGGGACATCTTGTTGTAGGAACAAGTGTACTTTTAGTTTAATTTGTACCTTATGTGTGTGTGTGTGTGCGTGCGTGCATGCGTGCGTGCATGCCTGCCTGCCTGCGTGCGTGTGTGCATGCGTGCATACTTGTCGTGTGTGTATTAATATGTACAATTATGTGTAAAGAAATAAATGTCTTTATATATATAAAATTGTGTATGTGTAAAGACAGAAATTAAAAACAATACCAAATATGGTATAGCCTAAATTCTCCTTCCTGAAAGTGTTTTTGAGGAATGTTTTGTAGATCTAACTTAACCCAATGTTGTCTGCTTGATATGTAGCTGTAACAACCAAGCTGCATCCTACTTATTTATATTTCTTTGCCATTTTCAAGTCAAATGCTTACTGTATTTTATGGTATTGAAAATATTTACACACAAATGCGCACACATCATGATCCAAGATTCATAAGCACAAATCTGCATACACATGCACGCACACACACACACGCACGCACGCATGTTTGCGTGCACACATACACAGGCCTAGTTGATCTTGTGGAATTAACAAGAGCATAAAAGAGCAGGTATTTGACAGTTTTTGTTGTATCAAACATAAGGCCACTGGAAGCATTTTCCAATACACACAACATGTTCACAATCTGATGACCTTCCATTAGACATTTTTGGGATAGGACATACATTGAGCAAATCTGAGAATAGTATGGCTGGAAAGTCCTTTGTCGGGAACCCATAGGACAAACAAAATAGAGGAAGACCTTAAACCACAGGGAGAAGATGAGGATTATAGACAGAGATGAATCACATGAGGAGGACATGGACGAAGCTGAATGGGATAATAAAAGATAGCATGGCTTGAAGTGAGAATGAAGAAAGTGGGAGAGACATGGCTGAGACATTACGGTGTCAGCCTCAAGTTTAGAAGTTACATAATTTGAATCCCAACATAGGGCTTGGCATGTTTACAAAAACCAGTTGGTTTCTAATGATATCACACACCCCCAATGTCTTGGATGTTGAGATCAGTTACCTAGTTTTCTCATATGACGGTGATAAACCGGATGTCCCATTTGCTAGTTGTGCACATATACAATCTCATGGTAGTTTGAAATTACGGTTATATACGGGTTCTAAAAATATCTTGGATACAGAAAACAACAAATCCACCCATTCGACAAGATCTGAATATTGAAGAAGGTTGACTACTAAAGACGATAAAACAAAGAAAATTGAAAGGAGAGGTCACTTGAAACGTCATGAAAGTTTGGAGAGAACAATAATGGAGGGGTATATGCCCAGGAAGAGAAGAAGAGGAAGGCAAGAGAGAATATGGGTGCGGAATGTGGCAGATGATCTCCAGATGGGTGTATCTGTTGTGGGACATCTTGCCTATGACCGAGAAGTTTTCCGGAAGGTTTTTAAGGAAGTGAAGTTCTGCAAAGGACATGCTACTGAATGAATAAGACTGCCAGGCTTGGGTAGGTGGAACTTGTTACCTTGAATGTAATCTGTCTAGAGAAGTAATCCTTACACAAATGCACACTGAAGCCAGACATGCTTATCTCTGAGTTATATAACTAAGTGTGATACACTCACCTAGAAAAATGAATTAATAAGAAGAAAGCAATGAGGAGAGACTGTTGTTATTGTATATTTTCTATTCAGCATATGCAATAGGAAGAGATTCCTTTCTGAAGCTTGAAACAATCTACCCAGTAGCAAATCTGTTTGACGACCACAAGGACATAGTTCGGAAGTACGCACATACGTGTGTTTTGAGGATTTCTGAGACCCCGCCAGGTAAGTCCTCTATATGGTTATAGGTAATGAGACTAATGTAGCTGTTTCCTGTGGGGTGCACTTTGATAATAATAATGCTGTCACGCAATACAGAATTTGTCTTTGGTAAAGAAACTGTTGTGTCAGAGACTGAAAGAAACTGTTGGGCTAGAGTCACAAAGAAACTATTGTGTCAAAGTCACAAAAAAACTGCTGTGTCAAAGTCACAAAGAAACTGTTGAGCTAGAGTACAAAAGAAACTGTTGTCAAAGGCACAAAGAAACTGTTGTGTCAAAGTCACAAAGAAACTGTTGTGTCAAAGTCACAAAGAAACTATTGAGCTAGATTCAGAAAGAAAGAAACTGTTGTGTCAAAGTCACAAAGAAACTGTTGGACTAGTGTCAGAAAGAAACTGTTGTGGCAAAGTCACAAAGAATCTGTTCTGTCGAAGTCACAAATAAACAGTTGTGTCAAAGTCACAAAGAAACTGTTGTGTCAAAGTCACAAAGAAACTGTTGGACTAGAGTCTGAAAGAAACTGTTGTTGTGCTAGAGCAGGTATGGGGAACCTTTTTTCTGCCAATTGCCATTTGGATATTTATAATATCATATGTGGCCCATAGAAAAGTATAGGCTTACAATTAACCTGCTATATTTGGTTAAAGATGCTTGAAGATCTACAAATTGATGGAAAAGACCTTAGACTTTAAAAAAACATATATTGGAAACAACAATCTGCCATCAGAATTGATAACGATGTAAGTCAATATCAGCCTATTAAAAGAGGTGTGAGGCAGGGATGTGTAATGTCTCCAGATCTTTTTTCCCTGTACAGTGAAATATATTTAGAAATATAGAAGATATGGAAGGAATCAACATTGCGGGACGATACATCAATAACATTAGATATGCAGATGATACAGTCTTGATTGCAGACAATGAACAGGACCTGCAAAATTTAGTAGATGCAGTTGTTGCACACAGTGAACAACTAGGGTTAGAACTGAATATTAAGAAGACAGATCACGGTCGTCACTGGGAAGAAGGAAATACCACAATGTGATATACAAGTAGATGGACATATTCTTAAACAAGTGAATCGATACTGTTATCTCGGCACAGTCATAACATCTGATGGGAGATGCCTTGAAGAGATTTTTTTTTTTTTTTTTTTTTTTTTTTCCGCATTTCCATCCTGTTTCAGGATATTGCGGTCAACACCAGCATCTTTCAGCTGTATGTTGATTCCTAGGCTAGATTACGCTCATCAGCACGCCACGACTTTCTGAGCGACCGGCTCCATACTCTCATAAGTCAGTTTTGCGATTCGAACCACTGCTAATTCTCGTCGCGTCACGTGACGAGAGTATTCGGGGTTAGCGGAGAAAGCTGCTAACCCCTCGGCCATGGAGCCGGCCTTGAAGAGATTAGAACAAGAATTGCCATTGCGAAGGTAGCCTTTTGCAAGATGAAAAACATACTGACCAACAAAAAGATATCAATTGAAATGAGAAAAAGAGTGTTGAGATGCTACATAGAACCTATACTTTTGTATGGGTGTGAAGCGTGGACAATAAGCAGTCAAGCTGAAAAATAGCTAATGGCTGTGGAAATGTGGTTTCTGAAAGAAATGCAAAGAATTCCATGCACAGATAGAAAAACCAATGAACAAGTCCTTCAAGAAACAAATGAAGATCGTAAACTGATTAGAGTCATTAGGCGTAGACAGTCAAAATCTTTTGGGCATGTTATTGTCAGAAGTCGGGGTGCCCCACCGGCTAGATGAATGTATTATTCACTGGCGAGCAACCCCAGATAGTCAGAAACTGACTAGGGACAAAATCTATATGGCTGAACTACAGATTAAGCCCTTGAATATCCAACGTACAGTTCCTAGTGGCTCGTTACAAAATTGAAATGAACTGTGCTGAATATTCGCCAAGGATCAGGAAAGAGAAGTTTAGCTGAGATAGATGTTTAAGTCTAAATATATGAATATAGACGACTATTCTCAGTACAGGTTTTTCTCCCTGACTGCTCCCTTCCTTGGTGTGTAAGTGAACCCCCACCAATGTACACACACAACACGTATGCACAATTGGAATTAAAAGATAACGACAGAACTATGAGTTACAATACTACAACATTTATTTACTAATCATAATCATAGACATCTGATGGTTCAAGATGAGGATGATGAAATCATATACATATTGATATTGATGACAAACATTACGTAACTTTACTTGTTACTTCATCTATCTGGAACTGTGGTCCAGATCCCCACTCTCCAGTAGACTCAAAAAAGAAACAGCTTGCCAGTATCCTGACTCATGCCAGTCCTAGCTCTACCTAGTCTTCACTCGTTCTTGAGATCTGTAACATAGGTGCTCCTTGTGAGAGCTGTTCTGAAGTCAGATTTAATCTAAAGAGGAAAAGTCTAGCAGGGGTTTTTATACCTAGCCTCGCAGTAGACACTTATCTCCCAGGAATTCCATTCATAAATTCTTCTTATCTCCTCCTGACGTTAACTGCAATTAACTTCAAGTCTGTCCAGTCATAAAATTCTTTCTGCATGCACACTAGCCTTCACCATAGTGTCACACCTGGATGGTTTTGCGTTGCCAGCCCCAGATCAGTTTCACAGTCTTATCAGTGATTTCACACCTTGCAGAGTCTGCCAGTCCGAGTGGACCGGGCTTTTGTACCGCCCTGGGGCCATTATCTCTCCCTGTGTCAATGTTGTTCACGCCTGGGTGGTTTTATTTCACTCACTGGCCCAGTTCATTGTTGATTCAGCATGTCTGGGTCAGCAGTTTCCCAAGGTGTATACTAATTATCTAGTTGCCATTTTACTTGCCATCTGCAAGCTTACGTCATGGCTAGAGGCTTTTTGTGAATAATCTTACCTCACGACTAGATAATTTTGGAGTAGTGTGATTAATTCATTCTTTCTCAATTTGGCCTCTCAAATTTGGAGACCGAGAAAAATATTCTGGGATGTTAAGGCGGCCAATTCGTGACAGAGCTTTCCCCTTAAAAAAAAAGTTTCTGCCAGAAATCTTTTGTCAAAGCACGCCGTACATCCCAGAATAATGCCTAAGCACTCTCCGTTCTGTATCTGCCTAAAGGTTTCCAATATTCCTTGTGGCAGTGGGTTGTCCTGCATCTGCATAAAGACGTTCCATTTCCATAACCCAAAGATACACGGGATAGATCCTTGTACCTGGTTTTAGGCCGGGATTCCATGCAATAGCTTGGTAAAATCCGGTAATTGTCAGAAGGTTGTAATTTTACCCCTCTGGGAAAGATCACAATCAACGGGATTCTTCTACGCCTCTGGGCAGCAATTGTTTTACACCATTCACTCACGTGATTTACTCCTTTCAGCCGAGGATGTACCCGTAGTGAGGTCTTGCATAAGCTGGCCACAGCAAAGCTTGTCTCCGTGATATTCCTCCATCCTTTATAGATCCTTAACAGATTCATCAATATCTTCCTTTTGAAAGGAATAATGTTACACATCATGGTCCCATGATATAAATTCAACTGGCGCTTTCCTCCTTCAAAGTCGGGAGTAACAATCGTCCCTCCTCGGTGTCGCGGTTTCTTCCCCTGATAATCAGTTAATGGGCTGAGTTTCTCTGCATTAGAGTTTCGTGTGAAAACCGTGCTAGAAAGTGGAATTTTAGTGTGCCAAGTTGTCCTGCCTTGAGAAATAACATAGTTACTCCAGGGCGATAAAGTGGTGTTACTTTTGAATAAAGTATCCACAAATAGCTGATCTACTCCTATCAAATCGACCTGACTGAAGGGTAGATTGAGTCCTAAGAGTGTTGATTCCAAACCACTCTTGACTTCTGTTACTTCAGGTCCCTGTTGCTGGAATTCCCTGATAACTTCAGCTAATGAGATGATAGGCGTTTCTTCCTCCATCTTGTGCAAAGAATTTTCTTCTTTAGCAACTACAGACAATGTTGTCTGCACAATATCAGAGTCCATATTCTGGCTCCTAACAATTCCCTGTGTTTCCTGAGTCTCCGAACTGGTATACTGTGAGATAACAACTGGAAATGTTTCCTGGTCTGGATGTTCCTCTCTGGTCATGCTTTCATGGGCTAAGTCCAGTTGAGATAACTCCTGTGATGGGCTGGTGTCTAAACAATCCATCACACTACGTAAATCATTTGAACTGATGTCTAGTGTCTTTTCCTGAGCTGCAGCCTCAAAGATCACAAAGGGTTCCGGGTCATCCTTCATCCCACTGTCAGTCACATTTAATCCCACTTCTTCCTCGTCTGGGCTGAAGGGAATAATAAAGTCGGTTACCTTTCGATCTCCGACCTCCTTAAAAGATGTCCTCAGGTCATCTTCCTCTTGAGTTTCACCTCTCGTTGAAGTAAAATGAGATTCCTGGGAGTCTTGTACTGGCAAACCGTAGTGCAAACAGTTGTCCTCTGGGTAACTGTTACTAGGTAAATTCTCTGAACTGATAATTAGTGACTCTTCCCGCGTTGCAGCAGTGAAATTCACCTGGGATTCTGTTCCTTCCTTCCTCCCTATTTCAGTCAGATGTAATTCCACTTCATGATTCTGTGACCAGAAGGGAATGTGAGAATCGGCTAGGTCTCCGCCTGCGACCTCATTAAAGGTTGTCTTCAGTTCCTCTTTCTCTCGAGATTCATTTCTCGTAGCAGTCAAGTGGTTTTCCTGAAGGTCCTCTACTGTCAAACGACTATTGCCGTGGTGCAAACAGTTATCACGTTTGTGACTGTTTGAAATGCCCTTGGCACGTTTTTTCTTCCCTCTTTTCCGTTTAGGACTGGGTCGAATGAGAACTTGTAGTTCCCGGTCCACTAACTCTGATTCCGCGGTGGTTGGCAAAGATGTCCCTTCCTTCCTGGTTGGATGAGCATCCATATCTCCTACCTTATGTTCCGCTAGAAAGGTTAGCTTCTCTGCATTGACTACTTCAATATGCTGTTTATTAATCTCTGCTTCTTCAGTTTTGCTACGCTCTTGTGCTCCAAAGAACTCATCATTTTCTTTAAACATAATTTCTTCTTCTTGGTCCCACCATTCTAACTCAGCTATGATATACATTTCTAGTTGCTCCCCCTTTAAGCCTTTTCTTATGCCCCACCCTTTCGCGGACTCTGAGAAATCTGCGCGCGCCTTCATGTCCTCTTCGGGATTCCGGTAACGTAAGGCCATAATTGCAAAGGACTATATTCAGGTAAGCTCCTATGTATATATCAAAAATCAGATCTAAGCTAGAAAGACAAGAGTTAACTACTGACAGTCTACGCTATCCAATGTGTATAGTTTAGCCTCAGCAGTGAAGGCAACTGAAAATAATATTCAAGTAGTACCTGGCGACAGCAGTGAAGTAAGTGTGAGAGATATACTACACAGTAATCAACAGTAATATTTATCTAAATAAACATTAAAATGCACTGCATACATGTCAAAATGAACATGGCATATATTAGCATAAAATTGCAAATCAGTCAAGCAGTTAAATCATCAAACACATCAATGTAAATATGATTAAAGTGTTCAATTATCAATAAATGATTAATGGTAACACTAATTGATAATAGTTACAAACAGTTATCAATAAATGATAGATGATGGTAGTTTTCTCATAAGTTCTTATCTGTTATACTTTTGAAAAGTTATATATGTACTCTGAAACTTCCTCAACTAAAAGTAGCTACATTTGATGATAGTCTATTTTGATGACTGAAGATTACAAGAGTTAACTTTTAAAATCGTATGTCTAGGGTCTAGTACCGGAGTCTATTGAAAGCGAGAAGTCCGAATTCAAATACCGTACGAGAAGCCCAATCTGTCAGAAGTCGGGGTGCCCCACCGGCTAGATGAATGTATTATTCACTGGCGAGCAACCCCAGATAGTCAGAAACTGACTAGGGACAAAATCTATATGGCTGAACTACAGATTAAGCCCTTGAATATCCAACGTACAGTTCCTAGTGGCTCGTTACAAAATTGAAATGAACTGTGCTGAATATTCGCCAAGGATCAGGAAAGAGAAGTTTAGCTGAGATAGATGTTTAAGTCTAAATATATGAATATAGACGACTATTCTCAGTACAGGTTTTTCTCCCTGACTGCTCCCTTCCTTGGTGTGTAAGTGAACCCCCACCAATGTACACACACAACACGTATGCACAATTGGAATTAAAAGATAACGACAGAACTATGAGTTACAATACTACAACATTTATTTACTAATCATAATCATAGACATCTGATGGTTCAAGATGAGGATGATGAAATCATATACATATTGATATTGATGACAAACATTACGTAACTTTACTTGTTACTTCATCTATCTGGAACTGTGGTCCAGATCCCCACTCTCCAGTAGACTCAAAAAAGAAACAGCTTGCCAGTATCCTGACTCATGCCAGTCCTAGCTCTACCTAGTCTTCACTCGTTCTTGAGATCTGTAACATAGGTGCTCCTTGTGAGAGCTGTTCTGAAGTCAGATTTAATCTAAAGAGGAAAAGTCTAGCAGGGGTTTTTATACCTAGCCTCGCAGTAGACACTTATCTCCCAGGAATTCCATTCATAAATTCTTCTTATCTCCTCCTGACGTTAACTGCAATTAACTTCAAGTCTGTCCAGTCATAAAATTCTTTCTGCATGCACACTAGCCTTCACCATAGTGTCACACCTGGATGGTTTTGCGTTGCCAGCCCCAGATCAGTTTCACAGTCTTATCAGTGATTTCACACCTTGCAGAGTCTGCCAGTCCGAGTGGACCGGGCTTTTGTACCGCCCTGGGGCCATTATCTCTCCCTGTGTCAATGTTGTTCACGCCTGGGTGGTTTTATTTCACTCACTGGCCCAGTTCATTGTTGATTCAGCATGTCTGGGTCAGCAGTTTCCCAAGGTGTATACTAATTATCTAGTTGCCATTTTACTTGCCATCTGCAAGCTTACGTCATGGCTAGAGGCTTTTTGTGAATAATCTTACCTCACGACTAGATAATTTTGGAGTAGTGTGATTAATTCATTCTTTCTCAATTTGGCCTCTCAAATTTGGAGACCGAGAAAAATATTCTGGGATGTTAAGGCGGCCAATTCGTGACAGTTATTAGAAGAAATGAATTGGAGAACTTGGTGACAACTGGCAGGATCAAAGGGAAGAGACCAAGGGGAAGACCTAGAAGCAAATACCTGGATGGCTTGGTCATGTGGCATGGTCGGGACAGGAACACAGAGCTGATCCACGACTCTGGTGATTGAGTGAGATGGCAGAACATGACTGCCCACGCTTACCGGCATGGCACATGATGGATGGATGGATGCGATAGTTGGAACTCCTTTTCTTTCGTGAAGTGTATGATCTTAGCTGGTATTGGTAATGCTGCTACTCGCAATTGCTTTTCTAGGTTTGCATCAGTCAGTCTAAAGCAAAGTCAACTCTTTGCAATTTTAAATTTTGAAAAGAACTGCTCTCAGCAGTAAGTTGTTCTGAACATAAATGCATACTCCAATGTCTCCTCAAAGTGGGAAATTCATCATTGCTTATTTAATGTTTATAGAACTAAAGAAGCATAGAGGTTGCTGTATCCAGCTTTCTGCTCATCATCGCTTTGCAGCTGAATGATTTTGTATTCTAGGTTATCAGGCTCAGGTTCCACATTGAATAGTGTAGCAAAGATGTTCAATTCCATTTGTTTGCTTTTCACATTCTTGAATCTTTCATTAAATGCCTCAAATAGTTTTGCACATTCATCAGCATATTTAAGTGCCATAGAAGGCTTTTGTCCTTCTAAAGTGGGGCCAAACCAAATTATATTGCAGGCCTTATATGGCCCATAGACCAGACATCCCTGCGCCTATGTTAAATTATGAAATAAACTATTGTGCTAGAGTATTTTGGAGGGCCAGGATGAGAGCAATGTTCTGCATAGGATTTGCTACATGTTGATTGTGTGCTCTTTGTGTATCTCGACAGGTGCTGCGAGCATTGTTGAAGCTCAGTTACTTTTGCCTTTAGTAGAAAAACTGCAAACAGAACTTGATGAGATCAAGGTAAACCACCATGTTTTGATGTATTTAAAGGGTAGGAGGACAGCGTGGACAAATGGATAAGAACGCAAGCTCTTAAACTTCCGGTGTGCTGATGTTGAAGCAGCGGGTTCAACCCCTACACCGGTCAGCTGGACTAAAATGTTGACTTGGTGACGTAAATTACAAGTACCTCGGAAGTTGGGGTGTGTTCACCTAATGAGAGGGACACTAGTAATAGAGAAAGCTAATCCACACGTAAAAAATTAGTCCAGTTTACTAGAAGTAGTAGCATGTGTATGGACTACGCTTGAGTTAAAAGTCTGTGGCTGATTTTGAACCCTCAACCTGTTATGTCAGTGACTGTGAAACTGTGTTAATGATATGTAAATAGAGCTATTTCACATATAACTATGACTTTGATTAATTTAAATATTGCTATTTCACATGTAACTATGACTTTGATTAACTTACGCAGAGCTATTTCACATGTAGCTATGACTTTTATTAACTTACATAGAGCTATTTCACATGTAACTATGACTTTGATGAACTTAAATAGTGTTTTCCCGTAGTGAATTTGAATAACGAAGACACAAACAATAGATTGCACGATTTATTATTGCATATTTCACTGCATCTCGTCAGGTACATACTGCAGAATACACACAACATAAAGTAAATTAACTAGATAAATCCTTCAAGCTGAAATATACACATGTTCACACAGTAATGTCAATTGTCTACAACTGTAATTTTAATCTGACTAACATGTCTTTCTGATTGCACAAATCTGGCTTGCATTGATTGATCATTATTGCTTCTGCAAACTTTAACAAGCAAGTATTTTGTGTGTTAAACAACATGCGAAAAGCAATGTCTCTGTCAATCACATGGCCGCTTTCATGAATGTGCCTAGCAATTGATGACGTGGGAAGCTTCCAGTGTGTCAGCCCCACTAGGCTCGCATTACCTGTGTGTCGTATCTTGTCGATACATTGAGGTATGTGTTCTTACACTCTTTTGTTCAGCTGCCGCTATGTTCTGCTGATATAGGAAGCCTGGCACCTACATGTGAACTGGTAAATACAATTGTTTTTGGCGTACAGAGGAACAGGCTCTTTTACTGCTGGTGTGGGAATCAGTGCGGTTCTATACCTAATGACTGGAATTGCAGCACAGAATGTTTGGCCTACTGCTGTAGTAAGCCAGTCTTGTAGATGTTGCATTACGTAATCCCCTCGAAAGGTTAGCTGGATGAGTACCTTGAGTGTAGGGACTGTAGTTTCGTCTGGTTTTGGTTTGGGCTGTTGGCAGTGGCGCTTTATAAATCCCGTGGAGTACCCATTCAGGTTTAAGGCATTCTTCAGAGTTTCAAATTCCTCTGTCAGTGTGTCCTGGGTGCATATCTTTCTATTGCGGTCAAACAGAGTCCATACTAAGCCCCGTTTGTATTAGACAGGTGTGAAGCTCTGAAAATTTAGGTATTGGCCAGTCCATGTTTCTTTGCGGTACACCGATCTTTGAATTGGGATGTAAATTACAAGTACCTCTGAAGGTAGAGTGGGTTCACCTGATGGAGAGGGACACTGGTTATAGGAAAAGCTAATCTACACTCAAAATTCAGTTTAGTGCTACTAGAAGTAGCATTATGAGCTACGCTTGAGTTTATAGTGAACGAGCACCAAACAATAAAAAACTCACAACCTGGTATGTCAGGCATTGTGAAATTATTAATGATAAGTAAAAAGAGTTATTTGACAGTTAACTATGACATCAATCAATTGTTTCTCAGGAGCTGATTCTGGACACTCTACACTTCTGCATACAAGTGGACATACCGAGTGCCCTCGAAGCTGGAGCTATGCAGGTCATTACTATCCTGTTGAAGCATGACCTGGCCGTGATCAGAGCTAAAGCAGCCCGAGATATTATGGACCTTAGGTAAGAACTACTGGTGTGTTACACATACGGTAGGCAAGGAATAGTAACATACTGTGTATGGCAAGGAATGGTAGGCAAGGAATAAAAAGGTCATGTATGTTATAAGATAGGCAAGGAATAGTTACACTGTAAATACTGTGTATGTCATAAGGTAGGCAGAGAATAGTAACACTGTAACATTCCATTTATGTTATAAGAGTACGCAGAGAATAGTAACACTGTAACGTTCCATGTATGTCATAAGGTAGGCAAGGAATAGTAACACCGTAACATTCCGTATATGTCATTAGGTAGGCAAGGAACAGTAACGCTGTAACATTCCATATATGTCATAAGGTAGGCAAAGAATAGTAATACTGTAACATTCTGTGTATGTCATAAGGTAGGCAGAGAACAGTAACACAGTAACATTCCATGTATGTCATAAGGTAGGCAAAGAATAGTAACACTGTAATATATTGTGTATGTCATAAGTTATGCAAGGAATAGTAACTCTGTAACATTCCATGTTTGTCATAAGGTAGGCAGAGAACAGTAACACTATAACATGCCATGTATGTCATAAGGTAGGCAAAGAATAGTAACACAGTAACATTCCATGTATGTCATAAGGTAGCAGAGAATTGTCTATAGTGCAGTCACTGCGAACTGTACAGGTTAAAGTGTTTTTTTTTCCCCCCGACAGACAAAAACTCGGAGGCAAACTGAAAACTCTAACCTGAACAGTTTGCGGAGACTGCACTAGCCAGGCAGCCTTAATTCCTCAGGCTCCAAACCCCCCTTGCCATACACCGCAAGGTAATAGGCAGTAAATGACAGTGAAATGATAGTTTTCTGAATGACTGCCACTCATATCATTGTATGAAAACAACGCAAGGTTCTCTGCTGCCAAACTGCCCACAGCTGTGCTTTGAACGCAGTATGTGAGATTGCAACTTGTGTCTGTAACCCCTTCGCCTCAGACCCGGTTTAGTATACATACTGAACGTAAACTTGCCAAGAAATCACAGACAATGAATGCTGGGGTCCTGACATTTATACTAAGCCACAGCATATGGAGTTGGACTGATCAGTTCCTTTCTGTAGGCAAGTGACCACATGGCTTACTGGACACAGTGTTTGAGTATTAAGTCTCTGCTGGTGCTGAAGGGCGCTTAACACGTTTAAATTGTATCATGAATAATTGCTATCAGCTTACCATAAGTTGTATAACAGAATAATGGGCTGCTACATGTAACACATAAGATGAATAAAAAAAATGTATACATTTTTATAAAAGACATATATTTAACACATAAGTTGTATAACAGAAGAACATTGAACACATACATTTTGAAACAGAAGAACATTGAACACGTACATTTTGCAACAGAAGAACATTGAACACGTAAGTTGTATAACAGAAGAAAATTAAAACATACATTGTATAACAGAAGAACATTGAACACGTAACTTGTATAACAGAAGAACATTGAACACATAAATAGAAGAACATTGAACACATCATCATCATCATCAAGTGCCCTGCCAGCTGGCGTAGGCGTTCATGGCTCTCCACAGATCTCGGTCTTTGGTTTTCTGGATCAACTCTGCTGCTGATATTCCTCCGTGCCACCGTCTCAATCCATCCAGCATCATTTCTTTTGGTCTGCCTCTGCCTCTCTTCCCCTCGATCTTTCCAGTTGTCACGATGTTCTCCAATGCCTCTCTTCTCATTACATGACCAAAGAAAGCTGTTTGTCTCTTTCTTATTGTTGTATATAGTGTTCTAATTTCATTAGCCTGTTTCAGGCAGTCGTTGTTAGTTACTCTGGCAGTCCAAGGAATTCGCAACATTCGCCTCAGGAACCACATATTGAACACATAAGTTGTATAAAAGAAGAACATTGAACACATATGTTGTATAACAGAAGAACAGGCTGCCAAATTTAACACGGGAGTTGTATAACAAAAGAGCAGGCCACCAAATTTAACACATAAGTTGTATAACAGAAGAACATTTAACACATAAATTGTTTAACAGACGAATGGGCTACCAAATTTAATTATTTGTATAACAGAAGAACATTTCATCACATTTAATGCATAAGTTGTATTCTCTTGTATCATATATTCTCCTGTGTTTTATAGTGCCTTATTTTTTCTCTTGTGTTGTATATTCTCTTGTATTGTATATTCTTGTGGATTACATACTACCTTGTGTTGTATATTTTCTAGTAGTGCATTTATTCTTGTGCTGTATACTCCTTTGTATGAAAGTTCACTAATGCTACATGCTACCTCTGCCACAGTGTGTCACTGGAAGGCAAGAACATGGCTGTAGAATGTGGAGCTGTATACTCCCTTGTATGAAAGTTCACTAATACTACATGCTACCTCTGCCACAGTGTGTCACTGGAAGGCAAGAACATGGCTGTAGAATGTGGAGCTGTACACTCCCTTGTATGAAAGTTCACTAATGCTACATGCTACCTCTGCCACAGTGTGTCACTGGAAGGCAAGAACATGGCTGTAGAATGTGGAGCTGTATACTCCCTTGTATGAAAGTTCACTAATGCTACATGCTACCTCTGTCACAGTGTGTCACTGGAAGGCAAGAACATGGCTGTAGAATGTGGAGCTGTATACTCCCTTGTATGAAAGTTCACTAATGCTACCTCTGCCACAGTGTGTCACTGGAAGGCAAGAACATGGCTGTAGAATGTGGAGCTGTACACTCCCTTGTATGAAAGTTCACTAATGCTACCTCTGTCACAGTGTGTCACTGGAAGGCAAGAACATGGCTGTAGAATGTGGAGCTGTACACTCCCTTGTATGAAAGTTCACTAATGCTACCTCTGTCACAGTGTGTCACTGGAAGGCAAGAACATGGCTGTAGAATGTGGAGCTGTATACTCCCTTGTATGAAAGTTCACTAATGCTACCTCTGCCACAGTGTGTCACTGGAAGGCAAGAACATGGCTGTAGAATGTGGAGCTGTACACTCCCTTGTATGAAAGTTCACTAATGCTACATGCTACCTCTGCCACAGTGTGTCACTGGAAGGCAAGAACATGGCTGTAGAATGTGGAGCTGTATACTCCCTTGTATGAAAGTTCACTAATGCTACCTCTGCCACAGTGTGTCACTGGAAGGCAAGAACATGGCTGTAGAATGTGGAGCTGTACACTCCCTTGTATGAAAGTTCACTAATGCTACCTCTGTCACAGTGTGTCACTGGAAGGCAAGAACATGGCTGTAGAATGTGGAGCTGTACACTCCCTTGTATGAAAGTTCACTAATGCTACCTCTGTCACAGTGTGTCACTGGAAGGCAAGAACATGGCTGTAGAATGTGGAGCTGTATACTCCCTTGTATGAAAGTTCACTAATGCTACCTCTGCCACAGTGTGTCACTGGAAGGCAAGAACATGGCTGTAGAATGTGGAGCTGTATACTCCCTTGTATGAAAGTTCACTAATGCTACATGCTACCTCTGTCACAGTGTGTCACTGGAAGGCAAGAACATGGCTGTAGAATGTGGAGCTGTACACTCCCTTGTATGAAAGTTCACTAATGCTACCTCTGTCACAGTGTGTCACTGGAAGGCAAGAACATGGCTGTAGAATGTGGAGCTGTACACTCCCTTGTGTGAAAGTTCACTAATGCTACATGCTACCTCTGCCACAGTGTGTCACTGGAAGGCAAGAACATGGCTGTAGAATGTGGAGCTGTATACTCCCTTGTATGAAAGTTCACTAATGCTACATGCTACCTCTGCCACAGTGTGTCACTGGAAGGCAAGAACATGGCTGTAGAATGTGGAGCTGTATACTCCCTTGTATGAAAGTTCACTAATGCTACATGCTACCTCTGTCACAGTGTGTCACTGGAAGGCAAGAACATGGCTGTAGAATGTGGAGCTGTATACTCCCTTGTATGAAAGTTCACTAATGCTACCTCTGCCACAGTGTGTCACTGGAAGGCAAGAACATGGCTGTAGAATGTGGAGCTGTACACTCCCTTGTATGAAAGTTCACTAATGCTACCTCTGTCACAGTGTGTCACTGGAAGGCAAGAACATGGCTGTAGAATGTGGAGCTGTACACTCCCTTGTATGAAAGTTCACTAATGCTACCTCTGTCACAGTGTGTCACTGGAAGGCAAGAACATGGCTGTAGAATGTGGAGCTGTACACTCCCTTGTATGAAAGTTCACTAATGCTACATGCTACCTCTGCCACAGTGTGTCACTGGAAGGCAAGAACATGGCTGTAGAATGTGGAGCTGTATACTCCCTTGTATGAAAGTTCACTAATGCTACCTCTGCCACAGTGTGTCACTGGAAGGCAAGAACATGGCTGTAGAATGTGGAGCTGTACACTCCCTTGTATGAAAGTTCACTAATGCTACCTCTGTCACAGTGTGTCACTGGAAGGCAAGAACATGGCTGTAGAATGTGGAGCTGTACACTCCCTTGTATGAAAGTTCACTAATGCTACCTCTGTCACAGTGTGTCACTGGAAGGCAAGAACATGGCTGTAGAATGTGGAGCTGTATACTCCCTTGTATGAAAGTTCACTAATGCTACCTCTGCCACAGTGTGTCACTGGAAGGCAAGAACATGGCTGTAGAATGTGGAGCTGTACACTCCCTTGTATGAAAGTTCACTAATGCTACCTCTGTCACAGTGTGTCACTGGAAGGCAAGAACATGGCTGTAGAATGTGGAGCTGTATACTCCCTTGTATGAAAGTTCACTAATGCTACCTCTGCCACAGTGTGTCACTGGAAGGCAAGAACATGGCTGTAGAATGTGGAGCTGTACACTCCCTTGTATGAAAGTTCACTAATGCTACATGCTACCTCTGCCACAGTGTGTCACTGGAAGGCAAGAACATGGCTGTAGAATGTGGAGCTGTATACTCCCTTGTATGAAAGTTCACTAATGCTACCTCTGCCACAGTGTGTCACTGGAAGGCAAGAACATGGCTGTAGAATGTGGAGCTGTACACTCCCTTGTATGAAAGTTCACTAATGCTACCTCTGTCACAGTGTGTCACTGGAAGGCAAGAACATGGCTGTAGAATGTGGAGCTGTACACTCCCTTGTATGAAAGTTCACTAATGCTACCTCTGTCACAGTGTGTCACTGGAAGGCAAGAACATGGCTGTAGAATGTGGAGCTGTATACTCCCTTGTATGAAAGTTCACTAATGCTACCTCTGCCACAGTGTGTCACTGGAAGGCAAGAACATGGCTGTAGAATGTGGAGCTGTATACTCCCTTGTATGAAAGTTCACTAATGCTACATGCTACCTCTGTCACAGTGTGTCACTGGAAGGCAAGAACATGGCTGTAGAATGTGGAGCTGTACACTCCCTTGTATGAAAGTTCACTAATGCTACCTCTGTCACAGTGTGTCACTGGAAGGCAAGAACATGGCTGTAGAATGTGGAGCTGTACACTCCCTTGTGTGAAAGTTCACTAATGCTACATGCTACCTCTGCCACAGTGTGTCACTGGAAGGCAAGAACATGGCTGTAGAATGTGGAGCTGTATACTCCCTTGTATGAAAGTTCACTAATGCTACATGCTACCTCTGCCACAGTGTGTCACTGGAAGGCAAGAACATGGCTGTAGAATGTGGAGCTGTATACTCCCTTGTATGAAAGTTCACTAATGCTACATGCTACCTCTGTCACAGTGTGTCACTGGAAGGCAAGAACATGGCTGTAGAATGTGGAGCTGTATACTCCCTTGTATGAAAGTTCACTAATGCTACCTCTGCCACAGTGTGTCACTGGAAGGCAAGAACATGGCTGTAGAATGTGGAGCTGTACACTCCCTTGTATGAAAGTTCACTAATGCTACCTCTGTCACAGTGTGTCACTGGAAGGCAAGAACATGGCTGTAGAATGTGGAGCTGTACACTCCCTTGTATGAAAGTTCACTAATGCTACCTCTGTCACAGTGTGTCACTGGAAGGCAAGAACATGGCTGTAGAATGTGGAGCTGTACACTCCCTTGTATGAAAGTTCACTAATGCTACATGCTACCTCTGCCACAGTGTGTCACTGGAAGGCAAGAACATGGCTGTAGAATGTGGAGCTGTATACTCCCTTGTATGAAAGTTCACTAATGCTACCTCTGCCACAGTGTGTCACTGGAAGGCAAGAACATGGCTGTAGAATGTGGAGCTGTACACTCCCTTGTATGAAAGTTCACTAATGCTACCTCTGTCACAGTGTGTCACTGGAAGGCAAGAACATGGCTGTAGAATGTGGAGCTGTACACTCCCTTGTATGAAAGTTCACTAATGCTACCTCTGTCACAGTGTGTCACTGGAAGGCAAGAACATGGCTGTAGAATGTGGAGCTGTATACTCCCTTGTATGAAAGTTCACTAATGCTACCTCTGCCACAGTGTGTCACTGGAAGGCAAGAACATGGCTGTAGAATGTGGAGCTGTACACTCCCTTGTATGAAAGTTCACTAATGCTTCCTCTGTCACAGTGTGTCACTGGAAGGCAAGAACATGGCTGTAGAATGTGGAGCTGTACACTCCCTTGTATGAAAGTTCACTAATGCTACCTCTGTCACAGTGTGTCACTGGAAGGCAAGAACATGGCTGTAGAATGTGGAGCTGTATACTCCCTTGTATGAAAGTTCACTAATGCTACCTCTGTCACAGTGTGTCACTGGAAGGCAAGAACATGGCTGTAGAATGTGGAGCTGTACACTCCCTTGTATGAAAGTTCACTAATGCTACCTCTGTCACAGTGTGTCACTGGAAGGCAAGAACATGGCTGTAGAATGTGGAGCTGTACACTCCCTTGTATGAAAGTTCACTAATGCTACCTCTGTCACAGTGTGTCACTGGAAGGCAAGAACATGGCTGTAGAATGTGGAGCTGTATACTCCCTTGTATGAAAGTTCACTAATGCTACATGCTACCTCTGTCACAGTGTGTCACTGGAAGGCAAGAACATGGCTGTAGAATGTGGAGCTGTACACTCCCTTGTATGAAAGTTCACTAATGCTACCTCTGTCACTGTGTGTCACTGGAAGGCAAGAACATGGCTGTAGAATGTGGAGCTGTACACTCCCTTGTATGAAAGTTCACTAATGCTACCTCTGTCACAGTGTGTCACTGGAAGGCAAGAACATGGCTGTAGAATGTGGAGCTGTATACTCCCTTGTATGAAAGTTCACTAATGCTACCTCTGCCACAGTGTGTCACTGGAAGGCAAGAACATGGCTGTAGAATGTGGAGCTGTATACTCCCTTGTATGAAAGTTCACTAATGCTACCTCTGCCACAGTGTGTCACTGGAAGGCAAGAACATGGCTGTAGAATGTGGAGCTGTACACTCCCTTGTATGAAAGTTCACTAATGCTACCTCTGTCACAGTGTGTCACTGGAAGGCAAGAACATGGCTGTAGAATGTGGAGCTGTACACTCCCTTGTGTGAAAGTTCACTAATGCTACATGCTACCTCTGCCACAGTGTGTCACTGGAAGGCAAGAACATGGCTGTAGAATGTGGAGCTGTATACTCCCTTGTATGAAAGTTCACTAATGCTACATGCTACCTCTGCCACAGTGTGTCACTGGAAGGCAAGAACATGGCTGTAGAATGTGGAGCTGTACAGTTACTCAGGCACATGCTTGTTGACCAATCAGCAGAAGTCAGAGCCAAAGCTGCTGGAGCCATCATGACGTAATACCTCTTTTGACTTATCATTGACTTTTTATTTTGCTAATGGAAGAATTATCATTGTAATTTGAGCATTCTTATAGGTACTTAGTCTCAGTACAACGGTATGTTAGTTAGATAGTTAGTCGCGGTTCCAACTTCACAGCAATGGGTCGTCCCCATTATGCTCTGTTTCTGTGCCAGTGAATATCACACAGAATGCTCCTCACTGCCTTATGTGAAAATTGGAATAAACAGGAGTCTTGACAAACCAACAGCCCACGCAGGTACACTGTGCATAATGCCGCCGTCAGAATGCCAACACAAAAGTCCTCCATGGAAAATACAGTTCATCATCGATGGAAGCGGCAGTCACTAGAAAACCAGCAGCCACACATTACTGCATTAAAAGTCGAGTGGATTGACTTAATTACCCCAGGATTTATCCCATATGGCTTTGTCCCTTTTGGCAGGGCAGCCCACTGAAAGCATTGGGTTTCCAGAGGGGGAAGGGGGAATCAAGACAACAGACTGGCAGACTTAAAATGGCTTCAGGCGCAACATCCTGGTTTTCTATTGAGCATTTTGTTTGATGAAGCACAATTTTCTGGCATTCTGGTGACATGTATTAAGTGACAATTCTTTGATGTTTTAACTGTTTGTTTATTGTCTGTCTGTCATTTACTGCCTATGTAGTACCTTGCGGTGTATGGCAGTGGGGTCTTGAGCCTGAAGATTTAAGGCCACCTGGCTAGTGCAGTCGCCATGAACTGTGCAGGTTAGGGTTTTCTTGTTGCCCCCGACAGAAAAAAATCCACACCTTACCAAGCATTCGAGCCTGGGTCTCCCAAAGGAGAATCCGGCATTCTAGCCACTCAGCCAGCCACTTATTGTAATATGATTAATTTGGTGTGTTAATAAAATATTGTGAATATTAAAAATGCACCTTTTGAGGCTGACAATTTTGGAAGGAGGGGGGGGGGGGGGATTCCTCTTTCGTTCACTGGAAAGGGGGGAATGACATCCTAACATATAGTGAAAGGATGAATGGGCCAAAAAAGGTTGAGAACCACTGTTCTAGACCATGACATGTGAGGTGGGGTGACCAGTTCTCTTCCTCATCCTCTTTCCTTCTTACACAATTCCCAGAACAGTCTGAAAATTGTCAGGTTTGTGTGATGCCTGGTTGACTCTCAGACCCATACTGGTCAGAAAAATATTCCTGCCTCTGCTGAGGATTGAGCCCAGACCACTGTCTTGGTGGACAAGCACACAAACCACTATGCCATGATAATTGTTAACATATAATATGCTCTTTCCTCCTCCTATATCTATAGTCTGCAGCATTAGAGGAGTTTGCATATTCCTTTGATATTCTCCCTTTCCATAAAAGCCTGGATTGCAGTAATGTAGGCCAGAGGAGTGCAACTGGGAGGGTACAAGCCTTGTCCTAGTGTGAACAAATGCAACCGAAAGACTAAATGTCATGGCAGGGCAGACCAAGCCCTAAGCTTTGGTTGACAACTGGTCTAGGATGGAAGCTCTGACAGGTGGACAGTTAGAGCATTATTTTGCTGATTTGGCAGTTTCTGCAGCTTGTCTTGTTCCAGATGTGTTGGTGTTACCTATCCTCTGGATTCAATTAGACAGGCTGAGAGAGGGATAATATTGCATAGACAACAAATGGTCTCTAAATTTCAGTTCAGGTTTTGTGCTATGGAGAGGTATAGCTCCATTTTACAAACTATCGCCTGTCAAGACGGCCAGGTGTCAGTCAGTAATGTAGGCATTTCCAGAGACTTCCAAATGGAATGGTTGCTGGGTAGGAATCAGGCTAAGTTTGTTTTAGATTGCTTGTAAACAATTCATCTTTAGATTACAGTTTTAAATACATTAACTTTTACCTTGATCATAAAATACTATTTTCCCTCATGGGTTAAGGAATGGCGTTAAGGTACAGCATCCACTTTTAATGCAAAAAGTGGATGAAATAATTTAATTTGAAGACTATTTTGTTAACAATCCAGGAAATCAGAGCATTAAGGGATATTTTCACAGCATGGAGTAATAGTCAAAACCCAAAAGGGTTGTAATTTAATGGATCTCCTCACATTGTAACATAACTTGAGATGAAGAGGCAAACAAACTGGCAAAGGATGGTTGAAGATTATCTCAGCCTGATATAGACATAACCTCTGAAGGGACCTAGAGGTTTACAAGAAGCACTTATAGAATCAGGTAGGATACAGAGAATCCAGGCTGCCAGAAAGATGAAATATACTATCAACTAACAGAAGTGAACAAGTAGACAGGCTGAAATATCACTTGTTTAATAAACTAAAGATTAGAGATATTGATGAATGTAACAATTGAAGTGGTAAAATGATAGCTAAGCATTTGTTAAAATATTTTCAGAAATGTAGAAGATATGAAAGGAATCATCATTAGGGCACGTGACATCAATAACATTAGGTATGTGGAAGATACAGTATTGATTGCAGACAATGAGCTGGATCTGCAACATTTAATAGATGTGGTTGTTGCACACAGTGAACAACTAGGGTTAGAATTAAATTGTAAGAGGACGAAGATTATGGTCGTCACTAGGACAAAGGGAATACTACAATGTAATATAACAGTAACTAGGAATAGTCTTAAACATGTGAATCGGTACAGTTATCTCGGAACAGTCATAACATCTGATGGAAGAATCCTCGAAGAGATTAGAACAAGAATCGCCATGGCGAAGGTAGCCTTTTGCATGAAGAAAAACATAATACTGATCAATAAAAAGATGTCATTTGCAATGAGTAAAAGAGTGTTTAGGTGCTACATAGAACCTGTACTTTTGTATGCATGTGAAGTGTCTACAATGAGCAGACAAGCTGAAAAACATCTCATGGCTATGGACATGTGGTTTCTGAGGAAAATGCAAAGAATACCATGGACAGGCAGTAAAAACCAATAATCCAGTCCTACTTATCAGCTGGCACATGATGATGAAACAGATGAAGGTGTCCCTACAAGATGTCCCTACAAGATGTCCCTACAACAAGATGTCCCTACAATAAGATGCTATCACCATTTATAAATGATAGGTTCAAATCCCAGTATGATAACTATAGGCTTGAATTTGTATGTTGTCTGGTGTGTCCTCTAATCACTATTTCTATCTACTTCTATGAGTGCTGATAAATACCTATGAATTTATTTATGTGCTGTTTCAATCTTTTGTTTCTTTCAAAAGACTTGGTCATGGGGTTTTTTTTTAATACTGATTTTCCATATAGAGTTTGGTAGGAGAAGAAAACGCTGCATGGGTTGACAGAGACCAGATGTTTATGGTGGAACATAATCTTTTGTACCACTTGGCAAGTCACATGATGAGGAATGGATTGAGATGTCTGTGCAATCAGATGACTGAATAATAATAGACACAGTAGTGTGTGAGAAGAGGATCTACTATTTATCAGTTAAGTTATTGAGTACAAGAAGGATGGAAGAAGCAGATTGGACTGTCATCTGGGGGCCTCTGTTGTGAAGTTTTCAAGCCGCCTGTATCACACTCTGAAGGTTGTGGGTTTGTTTTTGGACTCTACTGTTCAGACCATGAGTGCAATTTTTCCAGAGACCCTTCAAGGTCATTGTGTGAAGTACTGAGTTTATGCTTTTTGCGATGGTCCCATCAAGTGGCTTGCCAGTTTGTGGAGAGACCAAACCAAATGGAGTAAACCCCTGTGAAATGAAGTCAATACTCTCTCATCTTTAACCTTTTAATAGTTTATGTTGTTCATTTCACATTGACACACACACAGATTTATTTCATATTCAATAGAATTACCATAACAACAAAGGGTAAATACACAGCTATCCATTCATTGTGTGTCCAGCCTCTAACAGACCTTGTAGATGACATTAACAGTGAAGTCAGACTCAATGCAATCAAGGTTGGTACACTAGAATACTTGACTGGTTGACTGGAGGGCTATCTGTGTGATGATTATGTCATGAGTTTAAATCTAGGTTGGTACACTACAGTAGAGTACTTAACTGGTTGAGCCACTGAAGGGCTGTCTTTGTGATGATTATGTCATGAGTTCAAATCTAGGTTGGTACACTAGAGTATCATGGCACGGTGCAAGAATATTAATGATTATTTCATCTGAGGTTCGGGTTCTTGATACAGACTATTTTTTCTAATGTAGTGGTCACTGACAAGTTCATCTTGAGTTCCTGGAACAAGAAGAAGAACAATGACTGGTATTCTACAAGATCTGAACATCAAAAACAACTGGCTCATAAATAGCTTCATGCCTCAGAAACTGAAATACTTAGGTCATATCAAATGTCACAATAGCTTATAAAGAGCAATGATGGAAGGCGTTGTTCCTGGGAGTAGAGGCAATGATTAACATAGGACAGTAAAGACTTTCTGGGCATGAAAATGCATTAGGCAGGATAACTGAGCTGAGTTGAGTTGAGCTAAGAAACTCAGGACATTCCCACACGCGCTCTGTTCTCTCATTCAACACAGTGAAGAGTCATACTGCTAATGGTTCCAACTGCCATCTTATTGAAAGTTCTCCTGGTCTTCCCTCTCACTTTTGAGATTTGTCCACAGTCCCTGCCGATATCGCGCCCTATCATCCTCTTCACATACGGGTGCACAGTCTATTCCATCACTTTCTCCACCTGGTCCCACAGGCGCCCAACCACCTCTCCCTTGTCCATAGGCAGTCTACCACCGAGAGTGCATTCCCTGCCAGCCAATCAGTCTGTTCATTCCCCCCGCACTCCCGCACATGACCAGGGCCGAAAATCCATACAATTCTCACATGTGACCTCTGAAGTGAGGTGAGCCATTCCACACGAAACATTCCTTTCTCCACCTTACTAAGCATACTCTGTGAGTCTGTAATGAATACAGTGTGTGCTGCAGCTGTCTCCTCCAACCATCAGAAGGCTGCTGTTACAGAATCCACCTCCATTTGCATGCTGGAGGTTGTAGTCTCATATCCAGACTCTCCTTTTTCGAGCATCGTCTATTAGCCTTCACAACAAAACCCCAGCTACTATGTCTATTTCTCACCACTGACCCATCGATGTAGATGACTATGTCACCTTGATGTGTGTTTCACTGGATCAGTTGTTGCACCTCAAACTCTGTGCAGCCTGCTGCCCATTCTCTGCACTCACAATCCTGTGACTATTACCTTGTGCCAGTCCAACATGTCCTCTGGTACCTTTATCCAGTCTTTTCCATGACTGATGTTCTCTATTTCACACACCTGGTGATAGATATTTCTGCCTATGCCATCCAGGAGAACCGATGAAGAAGTTTGTCCTGCTGCTTTTCTAGTGGCTGCCACTTCCATCAACAATGAACTGTAATTTTCATGGCAGAGTGTTGTGTTAGCATTCTGACAGCAGCCTTTTGCAAGCATGCCTGTTCATTGATTTGTTGGGACTTTCACATGGGACAGTGAGGAGCATTTTGTGATATTCACTGCCACAGGAACAGAGCATTATTGGGTTACCCTTTGCCGTTAAGTTCGAACTGCGGCTAACGACTAATGACTAACCTATGAAGTAATGAGGATCTTTCTAGCACGTTGTAATGAGAGCAACATTTTGTAAAAGACTTACTGCATGATGAATCATTAACTAGTTCACTGAGTGAGGTACTTGTAGTTCCCAGTTTCCAATTAGCTCGTCTAACCCTCTAGTACTTGTAAAAGCAGACGCTCTAAACAAAATATAGCACCATAT
Organism: Cepaea hortensis; assembly: GCA_963921405.1. NCBI lineage: Eukaryota > Metazoa > Mollusca > Gastropoda > Stylommatophora > Helicidae > Cepaea > Cepaea hortensis. The sequence continues at coordinate 211,770,246 of OY992876.1, read as the reverse complement.
CTTTCCTGGCCTATTTCACTACATCTTGCCAGGTGCATACTGCAGAGTTATGTATAATATGAAGTGAATAAATGAATAATACTTTGGCTGAAATACTAAGTACATGGTCGCTGATATCTTTAGAATGTGTAGAACATTATCTCCACGGACGTCTGAGATTTAACAGGAAGTCTGAGATTTAACAGGAAGTCCTTCTGTTTACATAGCAACTGCTGGAAAAGACTAATAAATATTTTGTTTATGGCTTCTGTGTTTAAATTCACTAAGGGAATACATTGATTTGAATTTCTGAAACCTCTATTTCTTGCCTGTCACTAACCGAAGCTCTGGTTTTGTTTCCAGGCTTTGACGTGTATAGCTGAAGCTCCAGAGGGACGTCGAGAGCTTTTACAGTACATCAATAAGGTAATCTCAAACAGGGCTCTGTGACTATTGTCATCATCAAGTGCCTTGTTGACAGGCATAGGTGATCATGCTTTTTCTCATCTTGCCATCTCCAACAGCATGTGTCAGTTCTGTGCCATGACAACAAGTTATCTTCTCTTCTTGTCTTCCTTTATCTCTGTTTCAATAAAGCTTTAATTTGTGCTTTTAATTTGTGCCACAGCAAATGTCATAAGGTGTAAGTTTGATCGTACTAGTAGCACCAAAGGGTAATATATTAGAGTGTTTCCATTAATATTATATGTTAGAGTGTTTACATTCATATTATCATATGTTAGAGTGTTTCCTTTCATATCATCATATATTAGAGTGTTTCCATTCATATTGTTATATGTTAGAATGTTTTCACCCATATCATCATATGTTAGAGTATTTCCATTCATATCATCATATGTTAAAGTGTTTCCATTCATATCATCATATGTTAGAGTGTTTCCATTCATATCATCATATGTTAGAGTTTTTCCATTCATATCATGATATGTTAGAGTGTTTCCATTCCTATCATGATATGTAAGAGTGTTTCCATTCATATCATCATATATTAGAGTGTTTCCATTCATATTATCATATATTAGAGTTTTTCCATTTATATCGTTATATGTTAGAGTGTCTCCATTCATATCATCATATGTTAGAGTGTTTCCATTTATATCATCATATATTAGAGAGTTTCCATTCATATCATGATATGTTAGAGTGTTTCCATTCCTATCATGATATGTTAGAGTGTTTCCATTCATATTATCATATATTAGAGTGTTTCCATTCATATCATCATATATTAGAGTGTTTCCATTCATATCATCATATATTAGAGTGTTTCCATTCATATCATCATATGTTAGAGTGTTTCCATTCATATCATCATATGTTAGAGTGTTTCCATTCATATCATCATATGTTAGATTGTTTCCATTCATATCATAATATATTAGAGTGTTTCCATTCATATCATCATATGTTAGAGTGTTTCCATTCATATCATCATATGTTAGAGTGTTTCCATTCATATCATCATATGTTAGAGTGTTTCCATTCATATCATCATATGTTAGATTGTTTCCATTCATATCATAATATATTAGAGTGTTTCCATTCATATCATCATATATTAGAGTGTTTCCATTCATATCATCATATATTAGAGTCTTTCCATTCATATCGTTATATGTTAGAATGTTTTCACCCATATCATCATATATTAGAATGTTTCCACCCATATCATCAGATGTTAGAATATTTCCATTCATATCATCATATTTTAGAATGTTTTCACAAATATCACCATATGTTATATTGTTTCCCCTCTTATCATATTATGTTAGAATGTTTTCACCCTTGCCAGCATATGTTAAATTGTTTCCACATTGTTTATTCACAGATTCGCAATCATGAAAAAGATCCAGTGGCAGCGGTGGCAAAGGCAGCTCAGATTGCAGCCAAAGTAATAACCTGGCTCCCATAGCCATGCAGACGTCAGCGAACGTTGACATGATGTGTGTCAATGTCATTTGTACACAACAACCTCAAGAATGATGAAGGAACTTATTATTTTTTTTCATCCTACTAATCTCTCCTTTGCCTCTCCTTCTTCATGTTTTCTACCACATCTTCGTCTTCCTCCTCCTCTTCCTCCTCCACCTTCTTCTTCTGCTGTTCCTATTTTCCCTATAGTGTCAGATTATGAAAAGAGTTCTAGAATGAACTCAAGTATCCACTTATACATTTTGTTGTTAGTTGCTTTAATTATGTCATGTAGTTTATAACTGGCATTTTTCTATTATTCTGTTATATATAGGCAACATTTATCTTTATGCAGAGCAGTTTTCAGCATATCTTCAACATGAGAACCATCTTTGAGAAATGAAGACAATGCAATGTAGATCTTCATAATTGTTTTGTGAACTTCAATAAGGCATTTGACTGTGTTCAACATCATAAATTGTGAAACAACATGAGAGATATGGAGTTTCCAGCATATCAAATCCACTTCGTGTCATAAACAACAAGCAGCTGTCAAAGAAGTTAGTGAAACATCAAAAGGTTTGAGCTGCAAAGGAAAGTAAGGCAAGGCTGCATCTCTATCCACATCTGTTCAACATCTACACAAAAAATGTAAACAATTAAAAAACATGAAGTGTAAGGCAGCATTACAAAATAAATGGGGGAAAAGCAGAGGACATAGTGGCAACAAGTCTTCATCAGCAAGCAATAACAAGAAAATGCAACAACATACAAATAATGGAAATGGCATCACAGCGACTATGTTCAGGTTTACTATGTGGAATCATGTGAAACAAACATACACAAAAAGAAATAAAATATGTGATACTTAACTCAGAGGCTGCAAATATAAAATAAGTTTCACATGAAGTCATGAGAAATATACAAATTCATGAACCCAGTAGCAGTTTTGATCCATTCATAATTGGTGGAAACCCAATTTCAGAACTCATATGTGCAGGTGACAGTGTCCTCCTCTCAAAAAATGCTAAGGGATTAGAATAGTTCATCCTGTCTCTCAAAAGACACAGTAAAGATCAACATCTTTTTCTGAACTTAAAAGAATAACAAAAATAATGTCCAGAGGCAAAATTATGTGTCAACTAAAAACTACAATCAACAATGAAATTGAAAATGTCGCAAACTGTTAATATCTTGGCTTGGTAACTAACAATAATGGAAACTTTTAAAATTAAGAGGTGACATAACACAGCAAATAAATGAAAGTACAATTTTTGAAAACTGTTATATTTCATGTGGCAACATTCAGATTTGCATTCATAAAAGAGTAAATTGTGGCTATTGAACTTTGATATTTCAGAAGCATTCTTAGAATACAATGACATTCTACGGGGATCTGCATATCACAGAAAACTGGCACATAGCATCAGAAACTGAAATATTTTGGCAATATTAAATGTGACAATGGTTTGGAAAGGACAGTGATGGAATTCATGATTTCTGGAAGACACGACAGGGATCGACCAGCACAAGATGGAAGAAAGAAAGGAAGAAGAAAGCTTGGGCATGAAAATGCATGAGGCAGGGGACTGACAAAGGGTTACGAATCTTTTCAGCACGTCATTATGAGAGTAACTTTCTCTAAAGGACTTGCTTGAGAGTGGCGAGCCATGGACCAGGCTGATATGCTGACTGCTCTACGAGAAGTAAGACGTTTGCGAGAACCAACTGATGACTGTGAATCTACATCCATGGTCAGACTGCAAGAACAGCAAGTTAAAAGAGATGTGGCCAAACAAGAACACTACGTAGGAAGCCAAAGAAGATTTATAAACCAACATAGAACTGGTATCGTGAGCCACTACATGCTGCAGGATTTATTGAGGAGGGTATCTGAGCACCTATGGACTGAATGGTTCAAAGTGCAGTGAGGATGATCTGTCGATTAACTAACTAACCAAAGTACCTGCTGCATTACGAAAACATTCTGTTGGTTGTGGAGATTCGCAAAGCATTTTACTTCCTTCTAGTAATGATGAGCCAATTCTATGGTGAAGGGGATACGACTGCAATTCATAATCTCACATACCGCATTCCAAACACAGCTGCAGGCGATTTGGAAGCATATCATCTTGCTTTGGTTTCCATATAATGGTATGAGTGCTGGTCATTCAGAAAGTAATGGCAAAATATTGAATGTAAACTTGCCCAGGAGTCACAAACAGCCAAAAAATGCTGGAGTTGATATGCAACTAACTTTTTAGTAATGAAGATTATCACTGATATTACGTTAGTTCCTTTATTACATTGGTCATCCCATAAAGGCATTTCCTCCTGGTTCTTGTAACATAAGGATGCATATCTTTAAGCAATAATTTTACTTGCGGTTACTCAACTATCATAACATTGCCGTTTTGTAAAATCCATTTTTGATTATTGAGAATGATTGTGAGCTCAGTAGTGTGAGACAGCACAGCAGTCTTGTCTATGCAGCAACCAATTATTGAACCTGGTTTGTCACATTTACAATTGTGCCCATGCATGTGTTGCTCTTTTGTCCGATTCCATCCAACTGTTTACGACATTCATTGACATTCTTCATACCATCATGTTTTTTAAATGTGTTCCCTTTACTTTCATGTCTATTGATTAAGTAAAGTAGGTCAGTAAAGGATCATGTTCCACGCCATGAGGTGTACCGGGTATATGGTGCTAGCCCCATATATGTACAGACACCAAGCACGCAATGGGTGATGTCATCAGTATCAGACCAGCCAGCCTTACTTGCCAGAACATTCCAAGGTATCCATTTCAGGCTGAGACAACCTGGATGCCCAGGTCAGTTTTTGTTCAGTCCTAACCTTGATCGGGTTTTGAACAAATGACCACCAGGCTTCTGGGCAAGCACTGCTGTGCCTCCCTATTATTAAGGTTTTACACAAATTCACATGTATTGCATATTTCGTTGTTTACATTTCTCACGAGCCAAATAAATTTCCGAGCTATATAAAGGTAAAGGCCATGTCTTGACTTTCATGTTGTTGCTGTTGTTGTTTACAATGATCCTGAGTTGCCTGCTCTTGGCAGGGCTTGGATTTTATGTTTTACTTCCATCTCTGATATTCTGGCTTCGTGGCGATGGGGTTATGGATGCGGTTCATAATCCTGTATACCCACGTTCTAAACACAGCTGCAGGCGATTTGGCAGCAGAGCGCCTTGCGTTGGTTTTTTTTACGAAATGGTATGGGTGCCAGTCATTCAGAAAGCATTGGCAAACTACTGAACGCAAACTTGCTAAGAGATCACAACAGCAAAACTATGCTGGTGTTGACTGCGACGTCCTGTAAAAGATATGCAACTATTTTTTAATCTCTGATCTGATCCCTGGCCAGATGCGGGTCTGTGATGTCATAATGCCATCACATTTTGTAGGCCCGAGAGCAAGGAGGAATAGGTGGTCAACCTTTCCCTCATTTTGGCAAGCGACAAGCCCAGGCATTCAACCCGTGTCTGACCATGTTCATGCCATTTCCAGCATAGTTTGCTACCAGCTTCGTTAGTGCACCCGTTAAAATGTTGGGTGTTCTTTGCAGGACATTTTAACCAACCCTAGGTTCATCTAGGTCAGTTTATGTTCAGTAGTTTGCCATTGCTTTCTGAACGAGAAGTCAGCGTTTAAGTCCAACTTAATGACAGTGTAGGAGTCAAACCCCTACCCCACCATAAATGCACCGGAAGTCTAAGAGAAGTGCTCTTATCCTTTAGGTCACATTAATTTCTTTGCAAGGACTAATGTGTGTTAAATATTCATGAACTCTTTTTCTCTCATGAGTGTGCAGTGGACAGAGGAATGTCATCACTTTCAAATGTTAACAGGGACGCAGAGGTGTTTCCAAGGCACCAGGGCCGGGTTATATACTGGCCAAGACCTATTGACGCATCCTCATCGAGCGTCCTGGGCAACAGGTCCCTTCGGAGTCCTGGCTAAAGTCAGTAGGATCGCTGATTCCTCCGAAGTCAGAGAGTGTCTGCCTGTACGGCGAGAAACCACCAGTCTGCACACCAATAAGCCAGGCATGGGACAATGGATACTCACGCAAACCTCAGGTCCTGTATGACATCACACTGATGTTGGACAACAGGATGCCTTCATCCGACATACAGGACTTCACATTGGAGCTCAAGCCAACGAACACAAGCAAGCATATGTCAACAAATGAAGCAATTTAAATGTCCAATGAGCAGCTTCGACTTTTATGAGGGAGGCTTCACATAAAATCCTTAAATATTTTTTTTGGGTTGAATATATTCTGAAAGAGTACATAACAAATGTATAATTTTTAATGCAGTCACCACCGTGTTCAATGCAAGTCCTCCAGTGCCGATAAAGTACTTGGATTCCTGTTGAAGATTAGTAGTATGACTCTTCGCTGGCTGTTGCACGAGGGGACTGAGCACGTATGGGAATGTCCTGAGTGCAGTGATGTCGGTTCTTAACTTAACTCAACTCAACTGTTGAAAAATCGATTCTGGGATCACTCCTTGGTGTGCCTGACCCGGTCATGAACAGTCTGTCACAGAAATAACCCCGTTTTGAAACTTCCTATCCACTCATACACTTCCTGGACTGACAGGCATGCATCGCCATACTGGACCTGACCTTCATTTGCCAATGAATTTCTATAGGTTTCACCCCTTCACTGATCAAAATAAGATAACATAATTCTGCTCCTCTTTGGTGCCAGTCAAAGGTGGAGCGGCCATCTTTAAGCTGTCCTTATGACATCATTGATTTGGGATGTCATGTGCTTATAACTCTTGACATCCTTAACAACAATATTGACAGGTTACAAGACAATGACATGGTTATTGTAATCTCTGTCACACTTTTAAGGTTTTCATTTGAAACCCCCTCGTATAATTGTCACTCAACAGCATGATCTTCTCTTCAGGCTTTGAGGTCAGACAAACAGCAAAGGCAGGAACGATAAGATACAATTCAGAAAATGTAAAAAATTAATTCTTAGAATATGTGATAATTAAATAATAGTAAAACTAGAAGTTCTTTTTCAGGAACGCACAGGAAAACAAAATATATGTAGTCTAAAACGCAGGGGTAGTGAATTAGAGACAGATAACTAATATAATATAGGGAGAACATGAAGGGAGTTGCAGCAGGAGATGAACGAACGAACAAACAACTTTATTTTCAAAGGGTTAAGAATTGGGCACGCAGGCGATGTCGGTTCAGTTCAACGCAATAACGTAAATTCTGAGAGACAAGCAAGGAACGTCCATTACCGGTTAGACAGAACACGTACGAGTATATAACGGACGGGACAGATACGTATGCTTCTACGAAAACATCGAAAAGCTCCTACAGAAAATACACAAAAAGGAGGGGAAAAAACCAAATAAAAATTCCTTTTAAGGACTGCAGCCAGACGAGCCAGGAGCCTTCACCAACAAAAGAAACCACCTGGAGACAGGAACAAAGGACAGCCGCCGACCGACCCCTAGCTGACGTTACAGACACAAACCAACATAACCAGTCCGAGACAGGACTCACTCGTAAGAGAGCACAAGACAAGAATAATGGTGAATGAAGCCACAAAAACCACGGACTTCAAAAATAACCACAGCTGAGGAAGCAGGTTGAACGAGGCCGAATTTGGAATTTTTGTTTTGAAAATTGGAATTGGACGTATGCTTCTCGTCGGCTGCCACCGGAGCCTGTATTTCGGTATATCCCTTAAAGCACAATAATCGCGTCGTTGGCGACACACACTAAACTTAAGTGGTGTGACATCCTACAAATTGTGACTACATAGAAGAGACAGATTAATGAGGAGTATCGATCTTTCCCAGAGAAATGGGCAAAAGATAACATTTGTGTTGAAGTCAAAGGCAAGTCGGTGCGTCTAGCAATGCTTCTCAGCTTCCTGCTTTCAAACGTGAAATTATGTGAAGCTAAAAAATAAGGTTGTAGAAAGTGCAACTCGACAGGAAAAACATGGTGTATTTCCCCACTCTGTAAGGACACTTGAATATGCTGGTAAATGTGCGAAACAAAAGGAGTCATTTAATAAAAGATTCAAGGACGTGAAAAGGCAAACAAATGTAACTGAACAATACATGCTCACTACAACGTTCAATGTGGAACCAGCTGAAGTTCCTGATAACCAATATGTTTAGTTTAGTCGGTGGATCAACATCACGGCACACGGGTGTAACCCATAAGTGCTCCGTTCTTCTCATAATTCAAGCCTGAGTCTGGAGAAACTCAGCTCAGTGCACGAACTCCGTAGCACCGGCGAGGATCCTGAAGAAGTTTTAGGTAGATTTTTAACTCGAAATTTTGCCCGGGCAGCGCTATTAGGCTACTATTTTTCGAATTTCCAACTGCCAAGGGATTTTTTACGTGCGCAACAATACACACGGGCGTCCGATCTCACTACCCAGAGACCAGGAGAAATTTTTATTATTATTGCTAGAAGTCCACGTAAACAAACCTGGAAATCATGTGACAAGAGAACCTATAATCAAATAGATCACATTTTAATTAACAACAAAAATGCATCAAACATACAAGTTAGAAGTTATGGAGGAGCCGAGTGCCACAGCGACCACTTCCTCGTTGGAGCAAAATTTAAAATAAAACCTAAGAGAGCTTTCTATGCTAAACTACAAAGGTTACACCCAACATATAACAGAGAAAAACTACAAGAAAATACAGTCAAAGAGAAATTTACAGATGAAATAAAATGTAAACTTGAAATTCTACAAAACCCGTTGGAGGAAAGCGTTGACCAAACTTGGTTGAACATCAAGAATACAATTCAAACTACCGCAGAAGAATGTCTCGGTGTGTTAGCCACGCATAGAAAGAACAGATGGTTCAATCAAAAATGTGAAGAAGCAGTCATTAGGAAAAAGAATGCCAGACAGTTGTGGTTAAATGACATCAACAACATCCAGAATGAAGAGCAATATAGAACTGAATGTAAAGATGCTACAAAAATAGTTCGGCAGCAGAAGCGAGAATATATGATCAATATAATCAAAGATATGGAAACTAATCACCAGAAAAACGAATCCAGAGAGTTTTTTTTTAAAGAACCGAAGTCAATGAAACGAGGGCACCAACACAATACATTTGGTTTAATAGACAAAAAATGGGAATATGATAAATACCAATGAGGAAATGTGTAACACATGGAAAGAATACTTTGTTGAATTACTAAATTGTGAAGCTCCAAGTAACACTTTCCCCACAGGAAGCTGTTCTAACGTGTGAACCACAAATTGAAGAGCCTGGTTTGAAGAAATCCTAAACAATAAGGCAACTGGGGCTGATGAAATTGCTGCTGAATTTTTAAAGGCAGGCGGCCATGCATTACATCTAAAGCTATACGAACTAATAATAAATATCTGGAGGACAGAAGAATTACCCCATGACTGGAAAGAGTCATTATTGATACCTATCTTTAAGAAAGGAGACAAGTTCCAATGTGAAAATTATAGAGGAATATCACTACTGTCCACAAGCTATAAGATACTATCCGCGGTATTACTAAATAGACTAAAACCATATTCAGAAGACATATTAGGTGACTACCAGGCGGGTTTCAGACAAAACAGATCAACAATAGATCAGATATTTATCTTACGACAAATAGTCGAGAAAAGTTGGGAATATAAAAGAGATCTCCATAACATATTTGTGGATTTTAAAAAGGCTTATGATAGCGTCCATAGGAATAGTCTATGGAATGCTATGCAGGAATTTGGAATACCAAGGAAGCTAATCAACATGACCAGACTATGCATGGAAGATACTTATAATATCTTAACATATAAATGTTTTGCATATTCTTTACAGGACATCGCTGTCAACATCAGCATCTTTCAGCTGTATGTTGATTTCTTGGCAAGATTACGCTCAGTAGTTTGCCATTGATTTCTGAGTGGCCGGCTCAGTTATCCCGCAAGTCACCAGCGGGGGTCGAACCCCTCCCAGCTCTCACCCTGCTACGAGACTCTGCATGATAAACGGGATTACGGAGAAAGTGTTGTAACCCCTCGGCCAGAGAGACCGGCATCTTAACATATAAAGGAAGAAAATCAGACCCTTTCCAAATAACATCTGGCTTGGGACGCAGAGGTGTTTCCAAGGCACCAGGGCCGGGTTATATACTGGCCAAGACCTATTGACGCGTCCTCATCGAGCGTCCTGAGCTAAGGTCCCTTCGGGGTCCTGACTAAAGTCAGTAAGATCGTCGATTCCTCCGAAGTCGGAGAATGTCTACCTGTACGGCGAGGAACCACCAGTCTGCACACCAATAAGCCAGACATGGGACAACGGATACTCACGCAAACCTCAGGTTCTGTATGACATCACACTGATGTTGGACAACAGGATGCCTTCATCCGACATACAGGACTTCGCATTGGAGCTCAAGCCAACGAACACAAGCAAGCAAGCACATTTGGCTTGAATCAGGGTGATGCACTATCGCCGCTCCTTTTCAATCTGGCTCTAAAGAAAGTTGTAAGGAGGGTAAAGGAGGAATGTGCTATTGGAGGAACATCCAAACTGCTTGGTTATGCAGATGATATAGATATTATAGGGGAAAATGAATAAAAGACATTGGAAAATTGATTCAATTAATGGAAAAAGCTCAACGAATGGGGTTGGTCATCAACCAAGATAAGACAGAATATATGTTAATTTCAAGAGAAGGAACGGCTAAAAACTCTGGCCACATACAAATAGATAATATGACCATTAAAAGAAAGGAAACATACAAATATCTGGGTACAATCTTCAACTGCTCCAACATAATAAGGGAAGAAATACAAGCTAGAATCAACTCTGGAAATAAGATATACTATGCACTACAACATCTGCTAAAATCAAATGCGCTATCTCGTAACACCACGATCACAATACACAAAACACTGATCATACCAGTACCAGTTGTGCTGTATGGCTCTGAAACCTGGAGTACAACTAAATGAGACGAAGCCTTGTTACAAACCTTTGAGAACAAAGTCTTAAGACGCATCTTTAGGCCCATTAGGGATACACAAAGTGGAGAGTGGAAAAGAGGAAGCAATAAGCAATAACGACATTTATGATCTGTGTAAGTCCCCGCTAATCACTGGTATCATGAAGGCTAATAGACTGCAATGGCTGGGGCATATATAAAGAATGGAAGATAATAGGGAAACAAAACTCGCTTACACTCAGGAAATAAATGACTGTAGACCCCGAGGTAGACCAAGAAGACAGTGGAGAGATAATATATATACAGACCTACAAGCACTTGGAATCAACGACTGGCAAGAGAAGGTCAACCAGAGAGACGAATGGAGACGGCTTGTATCTGCAGCAAAGAACCTCAATGGCTCGGAATGCTGAAGAAGAAGAAGAAGAAGAAGAAGAAGAAGAAGAAGAAGAAGAAGAAGAAGAAGAAGAAGAAGAAGAAGAAGAAGAAGAAGAAGATGAAGAGGAAGAAGAAGAAGAAGAAGTCCACGTGAAAAATCCCGGTCCTCACCGGGGCCTGAACCCGGGACCTCCAGCACTCGGGACACCATACCTCGAGATACAACCCCTTACCCTACAATACTACAACCTACAATATGAAATCATTCGGCATTAAAGCGATGATGAGCTGAAAGCTGAGTACAGCAACCTCCCACTGCTTGAGTTCTGTAAACTTTACATCAATCAATCAATCAGATGCTGTCTCCGCAATGAAGGTTGGCTGCATTGGATCTCCAACACTATCTATCTCTCGCCTTGACTGTAAATTCTGTCAGATTGATGTTCGTCCATCTTTTGATGTTGTCTTTGTATCGTTGTCTACCTCTTGCTCGCTTGCCTCAATCTTGCCACCCAGTATGGTTTTTATAAGAGTATTATGTCTTTTAATGTGGCCGAAATATTTCACTTGCCTCTTTTGTATTTCTTTCATCAACTCTCTTTTCGTTCCCATCTTTCTAGAACCTCTGTATTTAATTGTTTTTGTTTCTATGAAATACAACATATTCGTCTGTATATCCACATCTCCAATGCCTCTTTTCGACTTTCTAGTTGCTTATTCAATGTCCAGGCTTCCGCGCCATACAGTTGTGTTGAACATACGTAACTTTTGACAATTCTCATGTTTAATGCGCTGTTAATATCTTTAGATGTTAATAATGATTTCATGCTGCTGAAAGCAGTTTTGGCCATTCCTATTCTCTTTTTTTATTTATATTTCACTTCTGCCATCATCTGTTATTACATGTCCAAGAAAGGAGCAGCTTGTTACTTGTTCTACATAAGTAAAGATGAATTCTCCACTTTGAGGAAACATGTATTCAAATACAAAGCGCCTCGTCAATCAACACAGAACTGGCACTATTAGCCACCGGGCGCTGATGAATATGCTGGGGGGGGGGGGGGGGAGAGGATCTGAGCACCTATGGACATGTCCGGAGTGCAACGAAGATACCCCAACTGATAACTGATAACTGATAACTGATGTATTCAAATATGCATCTGTGTCCAGAACAACTTACTGCTGCTAGCAGTGATTTTCAAAACTTACCAACGCAAAGAGTCGACTGCGCTCTATACTGACTGACGCAAACCTGGAAAAAAAAAAAACCCTGTTGTGAGTAGCATCATCATCAATACTGATATCACACACCTCACTAAAGAGAAGCAGTGTCCGCCATGGCATCAGGGGTGAGTTAATGAAATGTTTGACCAATTATAGTAGGTTAATTTTTCAGTTAACTAGCTTCGTGGTGAAGGGGTTACGGACGCAGTTTGTAACCCCATATACCGCGTTCGAAACACAGCTGCGGGCGATTTGGCAGCAGGTAGCCCTGTGTTGGTTTAAAAAAACAACAACAATAAAATGATATAGGTGCCGGCAGTTCAGAAAGCAGTGGCAAACTACAGAACGTAAACTTGTCATGAGATCACAAACAGTCAAAAATGTTGAGATTGACTGCGACGTCCTGTAAAGGATATGCAATTAACATTTTAAAAATTGTCCAGTTGATAATTGTGTATGGTTTACGAACGATGTTGTAAATATCCAAAAGGTCCTTGGCAGACACAAGTGTTTCCCGTTCCTGGTGTAGGCGGATCACATTACTGTCGAGATCGATGAACGGTGATGTGCACACGTAAGATTGTGATAGTAGCATAACCTTAAAGAAACACAGCTAGAGGACATAGTGGGAAAGGGACATAATAATGGGGAATAACAACCCGCCTTTTATTTTAGTTAGTTGCATGTCCTTTACACCAGTGCTTCCCAAACTTTTCACTTTCGCGGACCGACATAAAATTTTCCTTTTGCACCAGTTCGCTTCTCCTTAAAAATAAATACTCCTTGGGCTATACGGCCGCTGGCTCAATTTATTTTAAAATTAAATCACAATAAAAACGGTGCTGATATCGTGTTTTGAGAAAAGGACAATCTTGTTTTTAAAAAGTTCTAAACAATCCTCAAAGGAGAAAATATTTAACTTTTTTCTTACTTTTTTCAACTCACTTTGCGGACCGGCAAAGAAGGGCTCGCGAACCGGCACTGGTCCGCGGACCACCACTTTGAGAGGAACTGCTTTACTTAGCAGTCAACCCCAACATTTTTTTTTTGGCTGTTTGTGACTCCCTGGCAAGTTTACGTTCTGTAGTTTTCCATTGCTTTCTGAACGACCGGCACCCGTACCATTCCATAAAAATAAAAATAAAAATACCAACACAGCTGGTTTCGAACGCGGGTATACGGGATTACGTAACACCTTCGCCAAGGAGCAGGCCTCCTTACAGTCTCTACTTTATAGTGTACAGTAAGAGTAAAGCTGTGTATCATCAGCCTCCGATGAGGTCAGCATGGCCGAATGGAGAAGAGCGCTTGCTTGTTTTTAAACTTCCGGTGTGCTGATGCCGAGGTTGGATTTAAATGTTGACTTCTCGTCCTTGACTTTGGGACGTAAATTACAATTACCTGAGAAGTCGGAGTGGGTTAGCCTAATGGCGAGGGACACTGGTAATATGGAAAGCTAACCCACACGCAAAAATCAGTCCAGTGCTAATAGAAGTATTAGCGCATATGTGGACTACGCTTGAGTTCAAAGAGAGCGAACGCAAAAAAAAAAAAAAAAATTCAATCTGCAACATTCCATGTGACCGATGTGTCTGTCAGGCAGTGGTGTTATATTATTCCTTATTCAACTCGTTTGTACTATTTCTCTTCTAACCTCATATTGTTCTTATACTGCCATTCGGTTCACGATTACAATTTCGAGACTCTTGGGGGTTGTCACTGAAGCTGCAGAGTTCGTGCTCAGGGCGACATTTTCCGCAGGCCGCATTGCTGAAAAAGAAAAAACCGAGTCATATGGGACAACACTTGGTGCAATGTAGTCGCCGTTCTAGCCTTCAAAGCCCTTATATTTTTGTATAGACCTATCGGAACTAGATAGGTGATGTGGTCCATTATAATCAATAAGACTAAGGTTACCATTGCTTTTCACACCATTTCCTGGTAGCCACTTAATGTCGGGTAGCCAAGGAGCCAGGCCTTAGATATTACTGCGCTCCCTTTTGCCTGTAGACCAGGATTCTCAGCCTTTTTTGGCCTATGCACCCCTTCACCATATGTTCAGAATGTCATTTCCCCCCTTTCGTATTTCCTCCCTATACGCCTCGCCCCCGCCCCTACACAGTATGCGTAAAAGTGGAAGCTAAATTTAATAACACATACTAGAACAAGTCTAGACGTCTGCATAAAACGTAATTTGCGGGTCTGCTTAAGTTATAAAACGAATTTCAGAAGGACGAGAAGTACACAAATGTAAAGTATGGAGGGAAAAACAAAATCAAGTAATCGGTTCTTGTAATAATGCGATCTTGATATAATCTTAGCCCCCCCCCCCCCTTGGAAACCATAAAATTCCCACCTGGTGGGAGGGGGAGTCCCCACTGATTGAGAACCACTGCTGTAGACGGCACTACCTGCTTTTTTTTAGCACGAATGATGGGCGGCGCTCACTAAACCCTAAAACCCCACATTGTATCAACGGCTTAGGGCGTTGGAGGGCATTTCGGACAGTACAAGCCTTATTCTAGTGCGAGGAAATGCAAACTAAAGACTAAATGTCATGACAAGGCAGACCAGGTCTTAAACCTTGGTCGGCAACAGGTCTAGGATGGAAGCGTCGACAGGCGGACATATAGAGAGCATTGCTTTGTTGATCCCGCAATTTCTGCAGCTTGTCTGGTTACCTTTCCTCTGGAATGAACTAGGCAGGCCGAGAGAGGCTACACGGGCAACACACGGTCTCTACAATAAACAATTAAGTCTAAGCTTTGTGGGATGGAGAGGTTATTATGCCATAACTATCGTCTCTCAACCTGCTCCGTGGCGAAGTTGTTACGGACGCAGTTCGTAATCCCGCATACCCGCGTTCGAAACACAGCTGCATGCGATTTGACAGCAGACCACCTAGCGTTGCTTTTTTTCTGAAAATGGTATGGGTGCCGGTCGTTCAGAAAGCAATGGCAAACTACTGAATGTAAACTTGCCAAGAAATCACGAACAGCCAAAAAATGCTGGGGTTGACTGTGACGTCCTGCAAAGTAGATGCAACTAACTTTATCGTCTGTCAAGACGACAAAGTGCCGGCACAGCCCAGATTAGCTCTACTAATAAATCCCCCAGGGAAATTCGAATACACGACCAACGAGCAGTGTTGCCATTTTGACGCTTTTCGCACCAAATTTAGTGCTTTTCCAAGTCATTTAGTGCAAAAATTTTGCATTTAGCGCGGCCGCGCGAATTTGGTGCTTCACAATTTTTTGGGGTGCTGTTTTTAGGTGGGTAAAAATTACTTTAAAACTCATTTTGGGAACACTGAAAAGCCGAATTTGAACTGAATCGAGGGAGTAAACCAGTCTTAGTACATTACCGCGCAATATTTAAATAATTTAACGCCCTTTAATACGATTTAGTTGAAGTGAGTGACTGCAACGCGCAGGCAATATGCAATGCGTTAAAAGATTGTTTAAAAAAGAATGGACTTGAGTTGCAAAGACTAGTTGCACTCGACACTGACAATGCATCTGTCATGACAGGTGTAAACAATGGAGTATATACAAAATTAAAATCCAAAGTTCCTCATCTGGTACTAGTTAGGTGTGTATGTCATTCACTTCAGCTGGCAGTGTTACGGGCTGCAGCTGCTTGTCTGCCCAGGAACATAGAGTTCATGATTAGAGAAACATATAACTGGTTTTCTCAGTCAAGTCTTCGTCAAGCAAAGTACAGTTAGCTTTTTTTGCTTCAATCAATGATGGACAACATCCGCTGAAGGTTGTTCAATTAAGCCAGACATGATGGATGTTCATTCAATCTGCCATTGTCAGAATATTGCAGCAGTGGGTCGAGCTCAGAACTCATTTTGATATAGCAAGACTCAACGAGCACTGTTATACAGCAGAACATCTAAATTCTGAGTTTAGCGACATGAAAAACGATGTGTATCTTATATTTCTCAAGCATATTCTCGGAGAAATTCAAAGTGTGAATAAGAAATTCGAAGCAGATGTACAGGATCCAACACAATTACTCAGGGATCTTGTCCAACTCACTGATTCTATCTGTTCAAAGATTGCTATTCCTGGGGAAAAAATTAACAGAAAGGATGCTATTCAAGATTATTTAGATCCTAATCCCATTCTAGGTTATGAGTTTGAGAAAGAAATAGCACGCTACCAGTTTCCTGATGAGAAAGAAGTTCGTGGAAGGTGCATCCAGTTTTTAATAGAGCTCTTGACACAGCTGCGTTTACGTTTGCCCGATAACTTTTCGAGTGTTGCAGTCCATGTCATGTCTTAGTGGAAGTGAAAGTCTACAGCCAATGAAGCCCTATATATTGGATCTTGCTAAAATGTTTGTAGAAGATTCAGCTACTCTCACCCGCATCGATTTTCAGTGGAGAAAACTTCATCATATGCAGTGGACACAGACCTCTGACACATTTGGACTGTGGGCAGAAATAGCCTCATACAGGGATGCCACCGGTGAAAATCCTTTCCAAGATCTTACAGATTTAGCTTTACCTGTGCTCATTTTACCTCATTCTAATGCGGACGTGGAGCGTATTTTCAGTCACATGGGAGTTATAAAATCAAAATTGCGGAACAGACTGAGCATCAAGAGTTTGACAGCTGTTGTAAGGCATATACATGTTTCTTTCAATCATCATCATCATCATCATCATCATCATCATCATCATCATCATCATCACCACCACCATCATCATCATTATCATCATCGCAGGAGCAAACACAGCAGGAAATAGCTACAGAAACTGAAGAGGAGTTGTCTAACTGGGATTTGGCCGATCTGGAATAAATTTCATTCTAATATTGAGTGATAATAATAAATTATAATGTGCTATTTTATAAAATTTTGAATGAATGCCGCCAGTGCTTGTTTTAGTGCATTCCCCAAAAATATTATTGCAATTTAGTGATTTGTTTGGTTCGATAGCAGTTCTGATTGGGATTTTGTTGGATCTGGAATAAACTTCATTGTAATATGAAGTGATAATAATAAATTATAATGTGCTACCTTGTTACATTTGTAATAAAAACAGTTAATGCTGTTTTTTAAATGCTTTTTTGGGTCGATTTAGTGCCTTTTCATCAAAAGGAGATGGCAACACTGCCAACGAGCCGGCAGACATGAGTTCTAGCTGTTGCATAACTGCGGCTCCCTGGTGCCAAGTGTCAGACTATGCTATCTGCATATTGAACATTCAGTCCACAAGTGCTCAGATACCCTCCTCAGTATCTCCTTCAGCGTGTAGCGGTCGACGCCAGTTCTTTGTTGATATACTACCCTTCTTTGGCGTAAATTAGCCTGTTTATTCACTGTCCGGCGTGTTCTCTTCTACTACCTGCATTAGAGGCGCGTGCTACACACATGCCGAGTCCACAAGTCGATATCTGTTCACGTAGTTGTATCCGTATATAGTTGTGTGCTGACGAAGGCTTCAACTGCAAGGTCCATTTTGCCACGTGTGATTGTGTTCTTGCAAAACTGACCGATTCTATTTCTCGTTTTCGTTGATTCACTCATTGCATTGCTCAATGAATATATTCTCTAATCGAAATGCCACTTGCGACATTTGTTTCGTTGTATTGTCTTAACCCCGTTGAGTATTTTTGCACTGAATGACTAATGTTTTCACTTCCGGTTCTAGTAAGGTTAAGTAAGGGGGGGAGCAGAAGTCAACTTTGAGCGCAACGCTAGAAACGATCGGAATAATTTATTCTTTTAAATGCATTTTATGTATCTTTTCATTTATTTTAAGAACTGATTCTCATAACATTGGAACACGCTGTGCTAAAAAATGTAAGTTATGGCGTCTGGTCTGGATTTTATAATGAATAATTACTCACCCGCGTCTATCCTTGGGTTGTCTGCTGCGGCAGCAGACGCGGAGCTCAACTAACTGGAGACAAGTAACAAGTGATAGCACGACCTAGGCTGAGTGATACGTACACCAGCGTTTATGTCAGTGATATTTCATGTCCGTGTTTCTGCTGTGTAATCCTGAAATTCAGTTTGATTAGTCAGACAAGTAGGGATAAAGAAAGCTTCTAGAGGACGTCGGAACGGGAAAAGAGGTGAGTAATGGAATGAATAATTAATAATTATTAATACAGTAATTAATTAACTTATTTAATCAATTAATCTTAACGTAACCATACATTAATCAGTACGAATACATTTTCCTAAAAACTGTCATCTTATTTAAATCGAATTAATTATTAAAATATTAATTAGATTTAAATTAGAGGACAGTTTTAAACAAATTATTTATACTAATTAAATAGTTAAATCTAAGTAAGTTCAGTTTAGTAAATTATTTCCACTAAAGAAACAAATGAAATGCTCTGTCAGAAAGTAGAGTAGTAGATGAGTAGAGAGAGCAGATCATGAGATGCATCGTCTTCCAACAGTATCTCATTCATGTAAAGTCTCTTAAGTAACTTTTAACTTGAGATATTCAGTCTTTTGTGAATTAACCTTCAGGAACATTTTTTAATACTTGATTATTTGGGGGGGGGGGGGGGGTGGAAAATGGACAGACTGGTACGTGGATTACTTGATTTAAAACTAACCAGAACCAGAAAGAGTCAAAGGAGTGGCTGGGATACCACTCAAGGTTGATCAATGTCCTTGGTATTTGTTCATTATTTTAATGGGCTGAGGTTAGAAGTAAAGTATATTTTGATGAATTAATAGGACTGGTAGATTGAAGGTGTCAGAGACAAGATTGCAGATTTAAACAAATAATATTTTGGTTGGCAGAAAGATTGAAGATGTTAAAAGCACAGGTTGGCAGATGGAGAAGATGCTAATTGGGTTGGCAGATGGATTGAAGATGTTAGTGATAAAAGGTGGCAGAGAAAGAAGATGCTTAATTGCATTGGTATGAGGATTGAAGATGTTACAAAGGATGGTCACTGGGTTGGCAGAAAGATTGAAGATAATAGAAACAAAGGGTGGTGACTGGGTTGGCAGAAAGATTGAAGATGATCGAAACAAAGGATGATGACTGGGTTGGCAGAAAGATTGAAGGTGATTGAAACATTAAGTTTTTCAGCATAAGAACCGGTGGGGAGGTGTCTTTATCATTCCATTCCATACTTGTGTCTTGTGCAGCTTTCTTTGATATATATATATATATATATATATCATCTCTCATCTCATCATGTTTCTCTTGTACTTTGTGGTGTTGAGGTGAAGTATAAGCAGCGGGAGAGTGCCCGCTTATGGGCTTCATGCATTGATATTCCCATGGACTCTGTTATACCCCCCTGCGTCCACCGTTTATGTGATCTGCCTCTTCCTCTGCTTCCTTCTGGTCTGTACATCATTGCTTGTTATATATATATATATATATTTTTTTTTCTTTCTGCATTATTGATACACCTGTTCATGCATGCTTCATAAATATTTACCTGGGTCTTCCTGATAGGGTATCTGTAGTGATAAAACTGGAAACCAGATTATAGACTACAGGAACTAATTTTTGTTGGTGATAACATTCAAGTATCAACTCCTGTATTATCATAATCTAACAGTGCACATTGGAATATAGTGTATGCTTATTTATCAGTTGTGGGTGATAACAGTGAAGTAATCTGTGACCAATTAATTTATCTCACTGACTGTAACCAGCGCAGTAGTGAGATTACACGGAGAGAAAGTAAATCAAGCTGTAATTATTATTAAATGTAATTATTATTATTATTATTCTATGTAATTATTATTATATGCAATTTAAAAAAAAAAAAGAGAACAAGCAGATCTGTCCAACAAGAACTTAGTATTGAAGAGGTTCGTTATTGAGGTAGAGGAGTAGATGAAATATTTTGTGTATATAAAAGACATGAATGTCAGTAATAAATAACTATGGAGGGAGATGTACCGGGGATGCAGAGAAAAAGGCCACAACGATGATGGTTTCTAGATGTGATAGATATTTGTTTCTGTAACATGTAGATGCAAAGTTCCTGTACCAGTTTTGCACACCCTGTTGGTTTCTGAGCTTGGAGAGTGGAACAACACTCCACAACATATTCCCCATTCTGGTACATTCTGCTGGTTGTTGAGCTTGGAGAGTGGAAGGAGAGCTCCACAGCACATTCTTCATGATAGCACATTTTGCTGGCTGTTGAGCTTGGAGAGTGGAAGGAGAGCTCCACAACACAGTCCCCATGCTGGCACATTCTGCTGGTTTCTGAGCTTGGAGAGGGAAGGCGAGCTCCACAACACAGTCCTCTTGCTGGCACATTCTGCTGTTTCTGAGCTTGGAGAGGGAAAGGAGAGCTACACAACACAGTCCTCTTGCTGGCACATTCTGCTGTTTCTGAGCTTGGAGAGGGAAAGGAGAGCTACACAACACAGTCCCCTTGCTGGCACATTCTGCTGGTTTCTGAGCTTTGAGAGGCAAGGAGAGCTCCACAACACAGTCCCCTTGCTGGCACATTCTGCTGGTTTCTGAGCTTTGAGAGGGAAGGAGAGCTCCACAACACAGTCCCCTTGCTGGCACATTCTGCTGGTTTCTGAGCTTAGAGAGTGAAAGGAGAGCTCCACAACACAGTCCCCTTGCTGGCACATTCTGCTGGTTTCTGAGCGCAGAGTGGAAGGAGAGCACATTCTTCATGCTGGCACATTCTGCTGGTTTCTGAGCTTGGAGAGGGAAAGGAGAGCTCTGCAACAAGTCCGCACAGAGATGGTATATTGATACCATGTTGAGAGGAAAACCTTCACACCATTCTTACTTTGGCAGATGCAAGTCCTCACTGCATCAGACTTAACACAATCTTTTAGAGGAGTTACCAACAGCCAACTCCCTTCAGCCTCAAAGAAGTTTTAAACTCACCCAGAGTTCTTTTTAAACATCTGTATGGGACCTCTGTGGAGAAGGTTGCAGGTCATAATCCTGCATACCATGTTTGAAAACATAGCTGCGGGCGATTTGGCAGCAGACTGACCGCCTTGTGTAGGAATTTTTTAAAAAATGGTATGTGTGCCAGTTGTTCAGACAGCCAAGTAAAGAAGGAGAAGAGTAAATAATTTAAGACTGTAATTTGAAGAAAAAGAAAATGAATGAACAGAGTAATTAAGGAAAGAAGACTACCAAAGGCAACAGCAATAAAAACAGAAGGAGTAAATTGTTTAAAGAGGGAAAATGTGTTAAAGGGAGAAAAACCTAATGAAGCGCTCCAAATTTCTTTACAAGCGGGGAGTTATTTCCACTTTTAATCACCCACCTTTAATCTTCATGTTGAAATAGAAATGAAAGATAGGAGAAGGTAGGGCTTGAGATAAGGGGTAGAATATTTTACAGTGGCCTACTGTCACGCACAGAGGTAAGAATGTTCTGTTTTATTTAGTTTACATTGTGGCAACAAATTATATCCTTGCTTTGGAGTTAATATCATTATTTCTGTTTTCCTGAAATGTTGTTTAAGAGCAGTTCTAAGTGTGTAACACATTCTGTATTAAAAATCGTTTTTAATATTTAACAATTACATGGACCAAATACTTTAATGTTTATTTCAGGTCGTTACTTAAAATTGTTTACTTATGTCTATCAAACAAGTCATCATATCTGTTTTTCTTATGTTTAGTCATCAATATTCTGTTCAACCTTTCTGGGTTATAAATAGGATATATATTATATATAATTTCATTTTGGTATATAATTTTAAATAGATAGTTTTATCAACATATTATTTTATAATGTTTGTATAATGTCTATCATATAGTTATGAATGTTTATAACGATTATCATCTTCTATGAAATATGCATAATTTACTTCTTTGATTAATAGATTATAACATTTCATATTAAATTTCCCTCATATATCTCCTATATATAGACTTTAGTTCAACTTACATATTGTTTGATCTTTACCCACGTCTCTCTAGAGCCATCAGCCCACAATAAGTTTTCAGTGACATAGGCAGATTGTAGTGGAACACATATTCCATGCCTAGTTTTCTTTGTAGTACATATTTTCTACACTAGTAGTGTGCAATGTTATTCTGCTTCTGGCATAACTCACAACTGTCTATAGCAAAATAAACCCATCCAATTTGTATTCTCAGAATCTACCTGTTAGTGGAATATTCAGTTAGTTTGTTGAACATTTTAACACACAGTGACCAAGTCCTACAAGAAACAAATGAAAATTGTAAATCTGATTAGAGAAATTAGACGTAGACAGTCACAATTGTTTGGTCTTGTTATGAGAAGAAATAAATTGGAGAACTGGTAAGATTGAGGGGAAGAGGGTAAGGCAGAGAAGTAAATACCTGGATGGCTTGGCCACGTGGCATGATCGAGACAAGAACACTTAGCTGATCCACAACTCTGGTGATCGAGTGAAATGGCGAGACATAACGCCCACACTTATCGTCATAGCACATGATGATAATGACACACATCTTCCTCTCACACTTCAGCCATAGTACATTCCTCTGTTAATCTATTTAATCACTGATTGAATGTGACCTTTGTGTGTATCCACAGACATTTCATGGTTAACTGTCCCTTTTCTTTTTTAGCTTCCCTGTTTGCTATTTCATTGCTATATATTTCTTCCATGAAAATAAAACTGAGCACCCCTTTGTGTAGTGGCTGGGAAAATCTCCTCTGCTATATCTGGTCAACTATGTATCCTTGCATTTGTTAAAGTAGGATGATCGAAATTGAATTAGTTAAGATTGCCAGCTGTAGGAGAGGTTTATCACATACTGTTTCAAAAAGATTTAGTATCAATCATTTCCACAGTAAAAATGGATGGATTGTTGGGAAAACTGAAGTTTCTTTTAATTGTCCACATATAATGATTTCTTGTTCGCATCCAGGTGGGATTTTGGAAATTGACTTGGTCTTCACAGCCTAAAAATTGACACCAGGAAATGTCTTGGGCAGTAAAGGTGGGCGGCGAGATATACACATCACTCATTGAGTGCCGATATTCCTATAAAAATGTGTCTAGCACCATATGCTCAATACAGCTTAAGGCACGTGAAAGGATCCTCTACTGACTGACTTCTGGTAGTCTGTGTGCTGACATCTGGTGGTGGTTTCAGTTATTCAGTCAGTTTGAAGCAATGAGGATCAAATTATTACCACAATTATTGCCCACAACTTACTCCAAAAATGAGCTTTTGAATAGGCGGTATTTGAATGTATGTACTGAGAGTTAATGACATGTAAATGGGATTTACTTTTACTTACTGCTATTCTTGAAGCCATATTAGCACATAGGTTAGCACACATGCCTGCTGGTTTGAACCCCCACCGAGGCAGATGTGTAAAATTAACCTTAGCTCCTAGGTAGACTCAGCCTACAATGGATACCAGGAAATGTTATGGGAAGTGAAGGCAGCCAGCGTGATATTGACCACATCACCCATCAAGCACTGATCTACACAAATGTGGGCCGGCACCATTTACCCTATACAGAACCCTGTACTTACTACTAACTTTGGTGCTGCAGCAGTGCCGTGACTATGGTGCTTGCATGTTGACACGGTGGTCATATGTTTAAATCATCATCAATGCAGAGATGTTTTACAATCAACCCGTGCTTACAGTCTAAAACCACGAAGTGCTTTTTGTTTTGCTCTCACTTACTTTGAACTCAAGCGTAGTCCACACACACTACTTCTAGTAGTGCTGGACTGAATTTTGCGTGTGGATTACCTTTCCCAATTAACAGTATCCCTTATCATCAGGCGAACCCACTCTGACTTCAGAGGAGGTACTTGTAATTTACATCCCCAAGTCAAAGACGATAGGTCAACATTTTAGTCCAACTGTCCAGTGTAGGGGTGAACCCCTTACCTAGGTATCAGCACACCTGATGTTTAAGAAAACACGATCTTATTCATTCGGCCATGCTGACCTACTGAAGTGTTTTGAAAAGTAAAGGTATGATGATCGGTGACATCACCCATCTAGGTCTGATTCTCTTATCTCATCTATCTTGCTCCTCTTGTTCCTCACAGTGTCGAGGTGAAACATAAACAATGGGAGAGTACCTGTGGTCTACACCATGGGGAGGTGGGGTTGATTTGTGTAGTTTGCGGGCCATTGGCAGGCTACTAATGTTCACTGTTTACCCCTCCTGAGAGAGGCTAGCCAATCCTAACCCTGCTGGCTGTAGGGCCAGGCGCAGTTCACCACATCTTGTAGGCCTATACAAATATGGAGCTACCACTGTACACCCAGTACTCAGCGAGGAGTGGACAAAGGACATTTACTTGTCCTGACTACTGTTCTGTATCTTATAGAATACTGTACAGTCTGTTATAGTGTGTTTTTTTTTGGTTGCCTCAATATAAAATTCAATATCTCAGTAACGGGCTGAGATAAAATGATGAGATTTAGTATATAACGTTATCATTATGTCCACCCAACAAAACAATTTTTGTTCTGGAGATTTTACAGCAGATTTTAAAGTTAGCTTATATACGGTATATTAATTATGACTTAAAGATTACGACCATGATTTTAACAGTTTTACAGCTTCCCCAAGATTCGACCCAAATTATTCAAAATTTTCACGTGACTTTCGTTTTCAAACAAACAGCGCGAAGATTCAGAGGCGTCTCCAAATGTGGGTTCTTTCATGAAACGTGATTATATAAATAAACTAGCTGACAAGGCCCGGTTTCTGGTGGAAATCAATCAATCAATCAATCAATCTATCTGTCTGTCTGTCTGTCTGTCTGTCTGTCTGTCTGTCTGTCTGTCTGTCTGTCTGTCTGTCTGAATGTCTGTCTGAATGTCTGTCTGTCTGAATGTCTGTCTGAATGTCTGTCTGTCTGAATGTCTGCCGGTCGGCTGACCCATCCACCTACCCACCGACCCACCGACCTACCGATATCTATCTATCTATCTATCTATCTATCTATCTATCTATCTATCTATCTATTCTATCTATCTATCTATCTATCTATCTATCTATCTATCTGCCTGCCTGCCAGCCCGACCACCCACCCACCGACAGACCGACCGACCTACCGATATCTATCTATCTATCTATCTATCTATCTATCTATCTATCTATCTATCTATCTATCTATCTATCTATCTATCTATCTATCTATCTATCTATCTAATCTAATCTAATCTATCTGTCTGTCCTATCTATCTAATCTATCTGTCTGTCTGTCTGCCTGCCTGCCGGCCCACCCACCCATTAACCGACCGACCTACCGATATCTATCTATCTATCTATCTATATATCTATCTATCTATCTATCTATCTATCTATCTATCTATCTATTTATCTATCTATCTGCCTGCCTGCCGGCCCGACCACCCACCCACCGACAGACCGACCGACCTACCGATATCAATCTATCTAATCTATCTGTCTGTCCTATCTATCTAATCTATCTGTCTGTCTGTCTGCCTGCCTGCCCACCCACCCACTAACCGACCGACCTACCGATATCGATCTATCTATCTATCTATCTATCTATCTATCTATCTATCTATCTATCTATCTATCTATCTATCTATCTATCTATCTATCTATCTATCTATCTATCCATCTATCTATCTATCTATCTATCTATCTATCTAATCTATCTGTCTGTCTGCCTGCCTGCCTGCCTGCCGACCCACCCACCCACCCACCGACCGACCGACCCACCGACCGACCGATCCACCCACTCAGCCAGCCAGCCAGCCAGCCATCCATCCACCCACCCACCTATCTTTCTGCCTACCTACCTACCTTTCTGTCTGTCTGTCCGGGCCGCATCATTCATTTTATTCGGAGACTGCCGAGGGTCGTCGCTGGAGCTACGGAGTTCGTGCTTTGTGCGACGCTTTCCGCGCTGCGGAAAGAAACTGAGCCATATGGGATAAAAACCCTGTGCAATGCAGCCGATTCTGTCGACTGTAAGCTACTTCTTTGATTGCACCCACTCCCATACGAATCCAGATACGCCTTTGTTTGTCATCTGAATTTGCAGGTCCTCATTACCGTAAACATAACATTTTTAACAAGAAATCACTAGTTGTTAAGCAAAACATCAAAGGAATGATGCCGCTTTTAATGATTTAAGTTGTTTTGGGACCTATCAAAGACATATTCCTTGGGTGGGGGTAAATATAAGACGGCTGGAAAAATTTCATAACGATGCAACAGATAGTTTTCAAAATAATTGATCTTGAATGACGGCATAAATTTCCGGACAGACTATAGTTATTGTTTTACAGTGATAACAGCATGACAATTGGGACATGCCCATAAGCACTCAGCCTATGTCATCAGATATTGAAGTGTATGGATTCTAGCTTCCTTGTCACACTCTAGCAAATATATTGAAATGTTGCTGATAAGCTTCTCACAGTTCACATTCATTTACTTTTGACATCTGCCCGATAATTATTATCATGTGCCCTGCCAGCTGGGGTAGGTGTTCATATCTCTCCACAGATCACAGTTCTTAGTGTTCTGGATCAGTGTCGTGTCTTAATTTAAAGTGTCGTCCCTGGAGTGAGGGGAGTCAACACCCACATTATATTTTACCCCCTTTCAATAACCTGGAGAATCCACCAGCTTCCGTCCAACACACTCCTTCAGTTCATGGACACCTTTTCCTATCTCTCTCACTGTCGTACTATGCCCCCTCTCATTCTTCCCCAACGCAACATATTCAACAACTCATTCTTCCAACAATTAATAAAGATTAATTTATTAAAAGAAAAAAAGTGTAATGTACGTGAGGCGTGTATGCAAAGAAAATGTGTGTTGGGTATTCTAATGTAAATGTAGAGGTCAGACTACAAAGTTCATGATCAGAGTTCACTCATCATGGCAAGGATTACACGACATCACAAGAATCAGCACAATGGACCTCACCAAATGCCGCATCTCTCTCTCCAGACATGTCCTCCTCCAGGAGCCTTGATAACCATGAGGTCTGATTCCCATTCAAATCCACAGTCCGGAACGATACTATTTTTGTTCCTAACAAAAAAAAACTGTTCCTAATAGTTTATAGAAAACTGAGACCTCACAATTCCTGCGCAGTGAAAAAAAATGGAACACTGTCCCATGAACATGACGTTTTTCCTTCTTGCGAAATGTTCTACAGTTTTCACTCTTAAAACAGTCATCGTATCTAGTCTCAAATAGATGTCTTTATTTTCTAGATATTGTCTTAATGTTATGATTTCCTTGATACTTGGAACAACCACTCTTCAATGTTTGGGTTTCATCTAATGTGAACATCAGTCCCTACTGATCTAGTAATAAGTGGACTGAACATCCATCACCACTGGTGTGTTCACGAATGGTATGAAAATCAAAACCCATTACTATGTTGCTATCCACAGGTAGTGTGAAATCTTCTTCGTAATGTTCCCAATATTTATCCTGTGGGATACTTATACCATTCAGCTCCACCGAGCAATGTTTATCAACTTCTTCTAGCATAGGCTCATTGAGAAAGTTGCTGGCCAATCTTCCTGCACCAAAATTTATCCAGGATCTGATTTTTCAATGGTTCTGTGTTCTTCATCCCAACCAGAGGGAACCTGTAAAATATATAACACAACTGGTGATAGCCTCCCCGTCACTGATCCTTATTAGATGATCATGGGCCATCGGCCTTGCTCAGAAAAATACAGTGAACCTAACTCTGTCAGGGACAGATGAACTCAACACATGGGTTTTCATCAGGCCAAGACAAGAAGAAAAAAAAACAACAAACAGAATGCGGAACCCCGCCCACCAGGGAGCACCCACTGGAAGATCCCAATTATCCCCCATTACTCAATTCTCAACTTGTAAAGTTTATCAACACTTCACTACTCTATTTTCAACTAACAGAGCTAATTATCACTTCACTACTCTAGCTAGTTTCAACCATGCTACTGCCTAAATTAATTAGGACTAATTATACAATATGAACTACCTTAGGCAACACTGCAGTCTACCAAATCACATCTACATTTGCCATGACAGGCACGTGCAAATTAAATCCACTTAATTCGCACATGGTAGACATTTGTACAATCTCTAACTGCAGTGCCAAAACACTACTGCCTAGATCAACTGTCCGAGTTACACTGTGTCCAAATCATGTTTCTTTGGCAAACAGCCTTGAATTGTTCCCTTGACGTTTTTGATCTCAAAATTCTAGATGGTTTCAAGGGCAGATTACCCATTTCAGAATCAGTGCTCTCCCCTTAGATTAAATCACTACAAGAGTTATCTTTTCTTGTTCACAGTTATCTCCTCCTGTCCTGACACCCAAACAAGGTAGCGAGTTCCCGCATTGTCCCAACAACAAGCCGTCGATTCGCTTTGATGTCGGAACTTCTCAATGTCTCCCGAATGTTCCTAGTTCGCCGACCAGAAGTAAACAAGTGCAGCTGCAACACAGACTGTTTTTTCTGTACCGGTTTAAAACAAGTGTGGCCTTGAAAACATGCCGTTAATCCGACTGCCTGTATTTTCATCAACTGGTTAAACCACGGTGATTTTCATGACAATCAGTTCTGCTGGTGATACTCCTCCATCCCACCATCTCAGTCCATCTAGCATTATTTCCCTCGGTCATGATAATCGCAACACCTGTTTTCATTCTATTTTGGATATGCATGTGATTTGTCCACACATTTGGCAAGTAGCACTAGTTCCAGTTTTTATTTGTTTCTTCAGTCGGCACATTGTTGTCTCATTGTATGGTGTATCTTTACACAGAAGTCTTTCCCTGATTGCTTGCACTATTGAACATTTGTCAGGGTTGTTGGTTACTTGATACATTAGCACCTTTGAGTGTCAAGAACCGATATCATAGTACTCAGGACATTCCGTCCTCATCTTCAACAGCCAGCAAAGAGTCCCAACACTAATGATACCAACTGCAGTCTGATTATGTTTCCATCTGACCTTTCCTCAGAGAACTGAGTTTCAGCCTTTACTTCCGGTTACTCCCTACCATACCTTTCTCAAACAACAATGATTTATCTGTTCTTTCACTTTATACACATGATCACAAAGAGCCCTGACAACATCTACCTCATTGTGCAAAAATACCCTGCCCAACCATGCAGACCCATCCAATCTGTCTGCCTGCTCGTTGCCCACCACACCAGCTTATCTTGTGGAAAAGATCCAACACATTGTAACTTTGATTTTTGACCTTTTTAAGGAAAACTGTGTTGTGGTAATTTAAGGTATAAATGATAAACCATGTTGATTTGATATAGAGTGAATTAATGCTTGTGTCTCAGTTAAGGCTTGGGTAAAAAGGGAGTTAATGCTGAGAGAGACCAGGCAATGAATGTGTCTCTTAAATTAAGGTTTTTCGCCACTTAAGACGAAGCCACTTGAAGCTGGCTGTGTGTGTTCCTTAATGTGTTGTGCATTCCTTGAAATAATGAAGATAGACAACACACAAAGTTGTATCTGGGTTGAGAGAAATTGTATGTGTGTGAGATAGATAGATAATTGGATGTATAGATGGGTGGGTGAGTGGTAAGTAGAGAGATGGATGGTTGGATAGATAGATGGATTTATGGATGGACAGACAGACGGATGGATGGATGGAGTGAGAAAGAGAGAGAGAGAGCTTATGTCTAGTGTGTGTTTTGTGTTCCATATAGCATGTCTTCCACAAGCTGTTACCCTCATCACACCCCATCATAGCTTGTTTGATTGTGCTTTCAACTGATAAACAACAATTATTTGCACTTAACTGGCTGACTGCGGATGTCCTGTAACTGTCCTGTTACATGGAAATTTCTGACCTGTCAAGTCTCAACGTAAAACATAAAATGTGAATACGTACAGGGTGTTTGTAAAGTCTCACTACACTTGTTATGTAGAACAGCTGTTTGTTGGAGAGTATTTTCCGTCTTTTAAATGGAAATCATACTCTCCAAGAAGCAGCTGTTCAACATACAAAGTGTAGTGAGACTTTACAAACACCCTGTATATATGAGTGACCATTTCCATCAGATTTAAAATCACAAAACCATACAGAACATGGCTTACTACCGTCAAGTTTAGCCATCTTTATGCAGATCACCTGACATGTTCTGGGGATCCCAGCACTAGTTGTGTCTGAGTGGACACCATATTTATCTTTGTTGTTGCCGTCATCATCACATACCATTCTGGGTTTTGTAGGCAGTCAAGTCCCTCCAATTTGTGTTCTAGATTAGTTCAACCACTGATTGTCTTCTATGCCTCTCTGTCCACCCATTCAACTGTTCTGTCTCTGCTTCTGATACCATCCATCTTCCCGGTTGTCACAACATTCCCAAAACCCTATTGTCTCATAACTTGACCATATCATAGCAATTGCTATGTCCTGGTCTGATAGTCATCTATCTTTGAGTTCCCTGTAGTGTTGCTTGGATTATAAGCACTCTATGAAGTTACTTGGACATTACTCTTCTACACCCCCACTGGATTCTAAGCACTCTATGAATTTACTTGGATATTAGTCTTCCACACCACAGGATTCTAAGCACTCTTCTTGGATATTAATCTTCCATACCATTCTCTGGATTCTAAGCACTCTATGAAGTTTCTTCGATATTAATCTTCCACACCACCCACTGGATTCTAAGCACTCTATGAAGTTTCTTGGAAATTAATCTTCCACACCACCCATTGGATTCTAAGCACTCTATGAAGTTACTTAAGTATTACTCTTCCACACCACCCACTGGATTCTAAGCACTCTATGAAGTTTCTTGGATATTAATCTTCCACACCACCCACTGGATTCTAAGCACTCTATGAAGTTTCTTGGATATTAATCTTTCACACCACCCACTGGATTCTAAGCACTCTATGAAGTTTCTTGGATATTAATCTTCCACACCACCCACTGGATTCTAAGCACTCTATGAAGTTTCTTGGATATTAATCTTCCACACCACCCACTGGATTCTAAGCACTCTATGAAGTTTCTTGGATATTAATCTTCCACACCACCCACTGGATTCTTAGCACTCTATGAAGTTTCTTGGATATTAATCTTCCACACCACCCACTGGATTCTAAGCACTCTATGAAGTTTCTTGGATATTAATCTTCCACACCACCCACTGGATTCTAAGCACTCTATGAAATTACTTGGATATTAGTCTTCCACACCACAGGATTCTAAGCACTCTTCTTGGATATTAATCTTCCATACCATTCTCTGGATTCTAAGCACTCTATGAAGTTTCTTGGATATTAATCTTCCACACCACCCACTGGATTCTAAGCACTCTGTGAGGTAACCACTTCTCTATGGCATTTTGCTTTTGTTTCTTTGTTGTTCCTTCTGGTGTTTAGTATTTCTGTAACATATGCTTATGTATGGTATGGGAGCAGTGGTGGCATAGTGGCTAGATGCTCGCCTGCCATTCTGGTAGTCTTGAGTTTAAATCTG
Source organism: Cepaea hortensis (assembly GCA_963921405.1). Taxonomy (NCBI): domain Eukaryota; kingdom Metazoa; phylum Mollusca; class Gastropoda; order Stylommatophora; family Helicidae; genus Cepaea; species Cepaea hortensis. The sequence continues at coordinate 211,738,305 of OY992876.1, read as the reverse complement.
CATCAAGGTGAGTTTATAAAATCCACCTGGACTCACAGGAGAACCCAGCCTAAAATGTACACCAGGAAGTGTTTTGGGAAGTAAAGGAGACCAGTGTGATACTGGCCACATCACTCTCTGAGTGCTCATTGGTGTGTAAAATCTGGGTCCAGCACCAAATGTCCAGTGTGCCTACAGCATGTAAAAGAGACTTGTACCATGTGTATGCTTCTGTACACAGTCGCAGCCAGTTGAATGGAATGTTTGTTATTTATATATGCTTTATTTCAGTGGTCTAGATGTTGGAGGTCAGTGTGGCCATGAGGCTTAATGCGTACACACTTAAAACTTCCTGTGCACTGACGGTGGGGTGGTGGATTAAATTCCCACACCGGTCAGTCAAGTGGACGTTACATGTTGACTTGTTGTTGTTGTTGAGTTGTGATAAGAACCAACATCACTGCCATCAGGATATTCACATACATGCTCCATCCCCTCATTCAACAGCCAGCGAAGAGTCTACTGATTGTTCCCACCACTATCTGTTTGGAAGTTCTCCTGGTCTTCACTCTAATTTTTGAGATTCTTCCAGAACCCCTGATAATCCCCCGCAATCTTATTCTTTCCACATTTGGATTCTCAATATTTTTTCTTATTAAATAACAACCCCCCTTCCCCCTACCCGCCCGCCTTCTCCACTAGGACCAACAGGTGCACAACTGCCTCTCCCTTGTTGGCTTCTTGTTAGGAAAGCAATGGCAGATTACTGAACATAACATTGCCAAGTAAATCAACCCGCTCTTGGGGTTCATCGCAACGTCCTGCAAAAGCCATGTAACATAAGTCTAGATGTTAGCTCTACTTAAATGTTACTGTATTACTTGTCAGTGCTGTGTAGTATTAATAGAATAGTTAAAATATGATTCTGTTTTCTGGCTTACATTCAGAGACCTTATGTCATCTCTTCAACAGATTAACATCTTCCGTTGACAAGCTAACAATGGGGTAAGTGTTTTCTATTTAAGAATATCTTGTCTGGGTGTAAATCTGGAACTGAATGATGTGATTGTGTGTTACTTGTCTCTCAACTGTGAGCTGGGTTGCTGGGAGATGGTTATTTTTGGATAGATGAAGGTGGGTGGGAGGAAGCTGGCTAGTGTTCAGAGTTGGTGTGTGAGTAAGTGGATATGTTTGTAGGTGTCTGTTTTAATATGTGTGTATGTTCTAGGTTTAGTCATTCTTGAGTGTGTGCATGGATGGATGGTTGCCTATTTGTCTGTCTGTGTGTTAGTTAGTTAGTCACGGTTCCAAATTCACGGCAATGGGTCGTCCCCGTTATGCTCCATTCCTGCGCCAGTGAATTTCACATTTCACACAAAATGCTCATCGCTGCCCTATGTGAAAAGTGGAAAAGATAGTAGTTTCGGCAAGCCAACAGTCCTCCATGGAAAATACAGTTCATTGTGTTTGGAATTGGCAGTCAATAAAAAGACTTCACTGACCCGGGTTTTATCCCATATAGCTCGGTCTCTTTCCGCAGGGCGACCCGCCAAAAGCGCAGCACAAATCACGAACTCTGTAGCTTCAGCAACGACCCCCCAGAGTCTCCGAGAAAAATGCACTCGTGAACCTAAAAGGCAAACCAGTCAATTCAGCAACAGCCGGCCGCCATCGTTCCGAACATGCAGTTTGTGATATATTTAGTTCGTCCTTCACCGATTTCCTGGAATTGGGAAAACAGGGTACTAGGTAGATGCTCCTTATATGGACTGGGTATGAATCCTAAAGTGAGCCTGACCATTGGTTGGTTCAATTTCCGGCCAAGGATTGCTAGAACCCGTCCGAAATTTAGTTGTCACTTGCTCAGAAAATGTCAGCCTGACAAGTCCCTCTTCTAGTCCAGGGGAGGATTTTTCCTTATAAGCTTCTATATGAAAGAGACTTCAGGTATCAGTGTATTTGTGCATGAAGCGTAAACTGTGAAATCAGAACTTCATTGAGAGAAGATAACCTGATTTGCTCACTTTCTGTAGACATGACCTGCCTGTTCCGCTGAAGTTTTATCATGCTTAATGTTTGTCTGCTATGTGTTGTTGCTATATGATTGTGAATGTAATCTCACTCTCAATGCATAATTGCATCTCTCCTATGTGCTGTAGGACTATTCCGTATGGATGCACTTCATTGCACATTCTTACTCCAACTGGGGAAAGTTCTTGTGAGTCTGTGTTTTACAACTTCTGTTCTCAGAATGTGTGATTTATCATGTAATCTTTTTCATGAAGATGCGGGAGGTATTTGAGTGATTGTTGTGTTCTTTTTATGAGTTGTAATCTCATAAGAGACAAAAGATGAATGTACCATATGCCCAGATGTTTTGCAAGATGTGGCTCTTACGCCACCCTGCATAGTGATTGTTGGGGATGTGGTGAATATTTATGTTCAGTGACTCGCTAATAGAAGTCTTAAGAATTTGCCATAGTGCATCATTCCTGAATTGGGTGCTCTTGGTGTGCTTGCAACCGTGGGTGGGTTTTCAAACAGCAGTCGACAACCACCCACTTCTAAGAGTTGGGCTGGGAAAATACCAAAAAGGGGTCCTTGTGTTCGAACTTTTGCTGATGTGTGAAGGATGGATATATATATATATATGATGGATCCTGCTTTAATCCATGAATGATTATGTGTTTCTTTTCCTTCATGTGAATTGTTTCACATGTACAAGTGGTCCATTAATGATCACTATAACTGCTGGTGAAGGTGTTTGAACTTTTCCTCAGTGGGAAAGAGGAGATGAAAGAAGGCACTGGTGAACCAGATCTGATCAGAGGAGAATAAAGACCAACTTTGCTTTACAGGCGTGGGATGATGGGTTGTCATGCTGACCTTATATCAACATGCCTTTATCTCAACACGCCTTTTGTCTTATCGTGATGCCTGTGTCTTAACTGGATGACATCGAGTCAACTATTAGGAGCGTTCATTTGAAACCCGTTGCAATGGCTTTATTACAAAAGCATGAAAGAAACATTAGCAGGTGTGGTAGAATTAAACAAAGCATTCATTTTGAATGAATTATGCACCATGGGTTGGTCAGAAGAAGTCGCCGTAGGCATTCAGGTAAGCATCCCATTGCTTAGGTAGGCGGCAAATGCCGTCTGCAAAAAAGGATTGTGGTTGCTCAAGGAACCAAGTGTTTACCGCGTTCATTACGTCTGCATCTGTGGGAAATCATTGCCCCTTGAGAGCTTTATTTTAGAGGTCCGAACAAATGAAAATCACATGGTGACAAATCAGGACTATAGGCTGGATGTTGCAGAATTTTCCACATCTTCCTTGCTAATGCTTCCTGCACATGTGGATGAGCGTTATCGTGCAACAAAATCACACCATGAGAAAGCATGCCAGGTCGTTTATTCTTGATGGCTTTTTACAGCTTGTCTAGTGTTTGCAAGTAGTGGGTAGAGTTGATGTTGACACCAGGTTCTTTAAAGTCGGCCAACAATAGCCCTTCATGGTAAAAAAATGCGCTCAGCATAATCTTACCAGCAGAAACCTGTAACTTGAACTTTTTGGCTTTTGGTGATCCAGCATGCTTCCATTGCATGCTCTCTCTTTTGCTGCTCGGCTCAAAGTGGTGACACATGATTTATCGCCTGCCATATGCGGAAGAGAAATGCATCACCCTCCACTCTGTAACGCAGCAAATGGTTCAAACACCTCCCATGTGTTCCTCTTTTTCGTGGTCGGTCATCATCCATGGTACCCACTGTGAACACACCTTCCGATATTGCAGTTTCTTACGAGCGACCTTTTGAATTGTCTCAGTTGACACATCAAATTCTTTCGTATGCTTCGACAACGGTTCATCTGTACTGCTGCATCAGTTTTGGCGATGGTTTTTTTCTGTTGCAACAATATGCGCTTGACCTGGCTGTCGAAGATCTGTCGTGAACTGACGTCCTTTCTGAAACATTCGTGCCCAGTCTGTCACTGTTGTCTTCGACTCTCATTTGTTACTGTACTCTGCCTGCATTCTTCGATGAATGTCCACTGGTTGATATCCTTCAAATGAAAGCAACTGAATCACCGCTCTTTGAGCTTCTTTGGACGGATTTTGGATTAACCCTGCCTTTTTCTCACTGTCAGAAACAGAACCTATGCATCATGGGATGATAAGCACTTGTTCTTTTATTCATTGGTAAGTACTTATCAGTACTTGTGGAAATGTGGTTTCTGAGGAAAATGCAAAGAATACCATGGATAGACAGAAAAACCAATGAACAAGACACATTAGACACAATGAACAAGAGACATTAGACATAGTCAAAAATGTTTGGGCATGTTATGAGAAGAAATGAATTGGAGAACTTGGTGACAACTGGCAAGATCGAGGGGAACAGACCAAGGGGAAGACCAAGAATTAAATACCTGGATGGCTTGGCCACATGGCATGGTCGCGACAGAAACACGGAGCTGATCCACGACTCTGGTGATCGAGTGAGATGGCAGAACATGACCGCCCACACTTATCGGCATGGCACATGATGGATGGAGTACTTATCACATGACTATGACATGATCATGTTCACTGTACGCAATTTCGTGTGGTGCGGCTCGAACGGATTTCAAATAAACGCCCCTTATAGATGCATCTGAGTTAACAGGATGACCTTATCTCAACCTAATGCCTCTATCACACCATGTCTTTGTTACCCCAGAATTCTGTTGCCACAGGACAACTTGGTCTAATTCTGATGACCTTATTTTATCTTGCTGTCCTTGTCTTTCATGAGTTTATTTGCTTATGACATCAGAGGAGGGCAGGTGTTGATCAATGTGCAAATAACACTCTTATTACATTAGGGTTAGAGTGAGCTCCATTGCCGGAGAAGCGGGATGGGTGATTTAGTAACATCCTCCACCTTTCTTCTTTTTTATTCTCTGATGTTTGTGAGATTTCTATTATGATGAATTGTGATTGTATTTCTAATGTGTATAGAAGGGTTTTTCTTTTTTATATTGACAAGGTGTTGGATGGTGTGGATAGGTCATGAACTTCAGGATACTTAACCTTATGGAAATGTAAAAGGCTGGTGAATGAAAAGCTAGGAGCTGTGAACCTGACTTACAGGGGGTGTTACACTCTCTTCATTTGTGTCAGGAATGCTTATTATCACACAAGATCCTAGCCACATGGTCGACCAGCACATTTATGGGCAGCTCAACGTCTTTTCTTCTGTTGCAAAACTTACACTTGGAGTACCGTCATGTTTTTATCAGACCAAAAAGTGGAGTATGAGGTGTGAAGTTCAGATTCACTAAACTGAACTAAAAGGGACAGTCTACATCAATCTATATGAGCTGAGAAATTCACCTTGTTGCACCCTGCAAGTGTATTTTCCTGTGTCAAGACTGCTTGCCTCGCCTCAACACCCTTAGGCCATGGTGTATCGGGATAGGTATCCCCATGTGCTCAACTATCAATTTCATACCAGCAAACCCTAGAGAAAAGCCCCAGAAGAAAAACCAGTATTATAACAGTGTTAACACCAAATGGGCTGATTATAACCTCTTGTTCCAATGGATAATTAATGTGGAAGGAAGAGAGTTTTATCATTGTTCGTTACGGATTTGTCAGCATCACTGAAGGATTTGTCGGTACTGCTGAGGAAGGTATATCCACCAGTGTATTTAGAGACTGGTACCAGCCCTGTCCATTGTCTACAGCTAATTGTGTAGAGAAAGAGCTCCAGTGATATCCCCAAGTGGGGGATGGCCTTGTTGACATGAGACTGGTCGTGCTGAAGTGCCTTGCTGATGATAGTTGAGTGTTTTCTGATCGTTTGAACCAGAGCAGCTAGACGGTCGTCATTACTTTCATTTTCCACAATGAATGTGGGTACTACCTTCTACCCAGTCTGAAGAGGAACTCCTAGTTTTTGACTGACCCCTGGCCTCAGCTTCACTGGGTCATGCAGCAGACTTATATGTCAGGTCACGATTAAGTCCACACAGTATCACTGTGGAAGTAAACACAACAGGGTTGAGCCAAGATTGTTGACAGTACTGCTTAGTTTACATAAACCATATCATTATCACATGGGTGTGATACATAAGAAGAAGTTTTTCCCAGTGCTATTTGGGAGAATATTTAATTATGGTCAGACTCTATAGTGATATGAACATGAGTGATTGTTACCATAATTAAGCAGATGGATTCGAAGATTACTGGGTTAATGATTTGTGATTTGTTGGTTGGTTTTATGTTGGGGGAGATCATGTAACATTTTACACCGAATTGTTTCATTCATGTGTTTGTAATGGAGGGGTATGCAAACCGTGGCCACAAGCGTAAACACTCCAGAGGCCTTAATGGTTTAAATGCATATCTGCCACATTGGGGACCGAAGTCCTGTCTATGTGTATGTAAATATTGTGAATGCATGCATGAGTGTGTACTTGTATGGTTGTCTGTCTGCCTTTCTGTCTGTCAGTTTGTGTATGCATCTGTGTGTGCAGGTAGTTCATACATATGTTTTTTCCCCCCTGCTACATTATATATATTGGATGCTGAAGACATTACAGTGTACCTACCCAGATCAGACGCCTTCTTCAAATATGACACACAGCTGACAGACAGTCCAATGGACGGTGCTTCTAACGTACACAAGTCAGAATGGAAGACACAACCTTGCAAGTCTACCTAAACATGGGAAGATTGCGTCTAGACTCAGGCCAGACAGATATCTTTATGTCAACACATTGTATATTAATAAACGACAGATCACACCAATAAATGGCGCAACTATTGTTCGCGCTGACATTATTGCTGATAATGGCGTGATTCATATCTTAGACAGTTATTTTTCCAGTCTCCAGTGGTCTTACCATTGCTCAGTACATCGAGAAACCAGAAGATCACAGTCTATCATTCAGCGTTATAGTCATGGCGGACGTCATGGTGCAGTCGCTAAAACAGAAGACGAATAGTTCGCAAACTTTGACGTCCTTCTTACCCAATGGCTCCTACCTGATGAATATGCCTGACTATGGGAAAATACCACTGTTTGATAACACCACACTGCTAAGACAGGTCTATGAAGCACATATTATTGAAAATGAGGCCCTATTCCTCCCATATGAGGTGTCGGAGATTCCACCAAAAGTGGCAATGTCCAAGTGGAAATCCAGCAACTAATTCAGGATAATACTTGCCCGGGTCATGTGATTATATACACAGATGGTTCGGTGTTGAGAGGCAGGAGAAGTGCTTGGGGGTTCTTAGCAAAAGCTAATGGTCGACGTTTGGTGCAGGAGAGCCTGGCATATGATACCACAACATCTAGCTTAAAAAGGGAGGTGGAGGCGGTCAGTGCAGCCTTTCGCTGGATGGAGAATACGACACACACACACATCGTGATTGTAACTGACTCAGAAAGCATGCTGAGTAGGGTGAGGACAGGCAAGCTTCGTGCAGAGTGGCTTGCTTCGCTTCGGAAGTCACGGGTGACAAGCATCGTCTGGATCTTTTCTCCGTGGCATGCTGTTGTGCTGGGGAATGAACAGGCGGACAGATTGGCTGGCTCTGCAAAACTTGGTGGAGTATTGATGCATGATAAGGCAGACGTGGTTGCGGCCTTGTAGGAGCACGTGTACATCTCGGAGGAGCAAATGGATCACCATGGTCTGGCAAGAATGCGACAGCGAGGGGTGACGAGGGGATCTGGCCGACGATCGACGCTCAGAGGAAAGGCGAGACGGACATATAATCAGATTGCTACTGGTACTATTAGTGTTGGAATTCTTCGTTGGCTGCTGAGGATGGGGACGGAGCGCTTATGGAATGCCCCGAATGCTGTGATGTCGGTTCCTAAATCAATCAATAAATATATATGTGGTGGTGGTGGAAATCATATATATATATATATATATATATATATATATATATATATATATATATATATATATATATATATATATATATATATATATATATATTTATATACTAGCAGACCCGGCCCGGCTTCGCCCAGTCCCTAGTGGGGAGCATTTCATTTAATTCATATAAGTAGTCATATAAGCTCCCGTTCCTGTCTGTCTGTCTGTCTGTCTGTCTGTCTGTCTGTCTGTCTGTCTGTCTGTCAAATAGACCCATCCCTCTGTCTCTCCCTCGTCTATCCCTCCCTGTCTGTCTGTCTGCCTACCCGTCCCTCCGTCTCTCCCTCCGTCTCTCCATCCCTCCCTCCCTCCCTGTCTGTCTGTCTGTCTGTTTGTCTATCTATCTATCTCTGTCTGTCTGTCTGTCTGTCTGTCTGTCTAATAGACCCATGCCTCTGTCTCTCCCTCCGTCTATCCCTCCCTCCCTCCCTGTCTGTCTGTCTGTCTGTCTGCCTACCTGTCCCTCCGTCTCTCCCTCCGTCTCTCTATCCCTCCCTCCCTCCCTCCCTGTCTGTCTGTGTCTGTCTGTCTGTCTGTCTGTCTGTCTGTCTGTCTGTCTGTCTGTCGGTGTCTGTCTGTCTGTCTGTTTGTCTATCTATCTATCTCTGTCTGTCTGTCTGTCTGTCTGTCTAATAGACCCATCCCTCTGTCTATCCCTCCCTCCCTCCCTGTCTGTCTGTCTGTCTGCCTACCCGTCCTTCCGTTTCTCCCTCCGTCTCTCCATCCCTCCCTCCCTGTCTGTCTGTCTGTCTGTCTGTCTGTCTGTCTGTTTGTCTATCTATCTATCTCTGTCTGTCTGTCTGTCTAATAGACCCATCCCTCCGTCTATCCCTCCCTCCCTCCCTCCCTGTCTTTTTGTCTATCTATCTATCTATCTATCTATCTATCTATCTATCTATCTATCTATCTATCTATCTATCTATCTATCTATCTGTCTGTCTGTCTGTCTGTCTGTCTGTCTGTCTGTCTGTCTGTCTGTCTGTCTGTCTGTCTGCCTGACCCGGCCCGGGTTCGCCCAGTCCCTGGTGTGGAGCATCTCATTTAATTCTGAGTAGGTAAGAATCCGCTCTGCCTTCAAAATGTTGACGTGAAGATTTTCTTCCTGCAGCTGCTTCTGTATTTGTTGATCAGTAAGCTCCATTTTTAGCCGCTTGACCACCCATCTGACTGTGTTTGAATCAGTGTTTCTGATTCTGGTGTCTTGGTCCTCCTTCCTCTCACAAGTTTTTGTGTTCGTCTGTGGGTAGTCGTCGCTCTTCTTATTGGTAGTTTCATTGACTGTAGGTTCAGATACTTTATTACAGCTTGCATGCAGACTCTCCAAAGGCAGGTTCGTCTTCTTGATAGTCTGGTCGGTTTTCTCACTATGCATCTTGGAAGCTGCTTGTTTCTTTGTGCTATTACGACGTGCCATTTTCCCCCCGCTGCTTGAAATGTGTAAGGCGTCTTGGCTTGATAGCGCTGAGAAGTGCTGTCAAGCGAATCGTGTCGATATGATGGCGGAAAACACTAAAGATGCGATGATATTGTTCAACATCTTTTAGATAACTTCTTAAGTATAGAAAGATGAGTTACAATGTTATGCATTATGCATTATTTTTATGTAAACTTTGAAAATGTCTAAAAGATTGTATCATTATTTATTATAACTCATATGCCGGTACATAACTATAGACAAAGAGTTTATAAATCTTTGAAAACGATACAACAATATGACTATAAGTTATACAACAATGTTATTAAAAGTTATGCCCCTTGAAATAACTTTTTCTAGAGTTAAGTCCCTTAGCTATATATAAATTTTAATGAAAAATGAAATAATACTGAGTAAGCAGGCGATTTCACACTAAAAAAAATATCACAGTTGGCAGCTCTGGAATGAAAGGAAGACGTGTAGAAAATTTCATCTCAATCGGATGGGCCGTTAGCGAAAAAATAAAGGACATACATATTTACATACATATTTACATACATACACTTTGTTTTATATATATACTAACTGACACGGCCCGGCTTCGCCCAGACTCTGGTGGGGAGCATCTCATTTAATTCATATAAGTAGTCATATAAGCTCCCGTTCCCGACTGTCTGTCTGTCTGTCTGTCTATCTATCTGTCTGTCTGTCTGTCTGTCTGTCTGTCTGACCCGGCCCAGCCCATGGTGGAGAGCATCTCATTTAAATCATATAAGTAGTCATATAAGATCCCGTTCCCGACTATCTGTATGTCTGTCTGTCTTGGGTAAATGGAGGAGGGAGGAGGAAGAGGGAGGTGGAGGAGGGAAGAGGAGGGAGAAGGAGGGAGGAGGAGACAGGAGGAATAGGAGGGAGGAGGAGGGATTAGGAAGAGGAGGGAGGAGTAGGGTGGAGGAGGAGGGGGAGGAGGAGGGAGGAGGAAGAGGGAGAAGGAGGGAGGAGGAGATCGCAGGAGGAGGAGAGGGAGGAGGAGGAGGGAGAGGGAGGAGGAGGGAGGAGGAGAGAGTAGGCGGAGGGAGGAGGCGGAGGGAGCAGGAAGAGGGAGGAAGAGGGAGGAGGAGGAGGGAGGAGAAGGAGGAGGGAGGAGTAGAGAGTGGGAGGAGGGAGGAGGCGGAGGGAGGAAGAGGGAGGAGGAAGAGGGAGAAGGAGGAGGGAGGAGAAGGAGGGAAGAGGATGAGAGGAGGAGGAAGAGGGAGGAGGAGGAATGTGAAGGGAGGAGGAGGGAGGAGGTAGAGGGAGGAGGAGGAGGAGGGAGGAGGATAGAGGAGGAGGAGGGATGAGGAGGAAGAGGGAGGAGGAGGAATGTGAAGGGAGGAGGAGGGAGGAGGTAGAGAGAGGAGGAGGAGGGAGGAGGAGAATGGAGGAGGAGGGATGAGGAGGAGAGGGAGGAGGAGGGGAGGAGGGGGAGGAGGAGGGAGGAAGAAGGAGGAGGGAGGAAGACGGATGAGGGGGAGGAGGGAGGGGTAGGAGGGGGAGGAGGAGAAGGGAGGAGAAGGGAGGAGGAGGAGGGAGCAGGAGGAAGGAGGAGGGAGGAGGAGGAGGAAGAGGGAGGAGGAGGGAGGAGGAAGAGAGAGGAGGGAGGAGGAAGAGAGAGGAGGGAGGAGGAGGGAGGAAGAGATAGGCGGAGAGAGGAGGAGGAGGGAGGAGGAGTAGGGATGAATAGGAGGGAGGAGAAGGGAGGAGGAGGGATTAGAGAAAGAGGGGGGAAAGGGGAGAAGGAGGAGGGAGGAGGGAGGAGGAGGAGGAAGAGGGATGAGGAGGAGGAGGAGGGAGGATGAGGAGGAGGAGGAGGAGGAGGGAGGATGGTGAAGGAGGAGGAGGAGGAGGGAGGAGGGTGAAGGAGGAGGAGGGGGAGGAGGGAGGGGGAGGAGGAGGGAGAAGGAGGAGGAGGGAGGAGGAGAACGTAGGTGGGGGAGGATGAGGAGGGAGGAGGAGGGAGGAGGAGGAGTGAGGAGGAGGGAGGAGGTGGAGGGAGAAGGAGGAGGGAGGAAGAGGTAGAAGAAGGAGGGAGGAGGAGACAGGAGGAATAGGAGGGAGGAGGAGGGATTAGGAAGAGGAGGGAGGAGTAGGGTGGAGGAGGAGGGGGAGGAGGAGGGAGGAGGAAGAGGGAGAAGGAGGGAGGAGGAGGAGGAGAAGGGAGGAGGAGGAGGGAGAGGGAGGAGGAGGGAGGAGGCGGAGGGAGCAGGAAGAGGGAGCAGGAAGAGGGAGGAAGAGGGAGGAGGAAGAGGGAGAAGGAGGGAGGAGAAGGAGGAGGGAGGAGGAAGGAGGAGTAGAGAGTGGGAGGAGGGAGGAGGCGGAGGGAGGAAGAGGGAGGAGGAAGAGGGAGAAGGGAGGAGGAGGGAGGAGGTAGTAGGATGATGATTGCTATCCCACCAGGTTAATATGTTATCGCGGACCTCAGAGAGAAGTGTCTATGTAGAAGACCATTTCCCGGACGTACGTATTTTGGGAGGGGGAGGAGGGAGGAGGGAGGAGGAGGAAGAAGAAAAAAAAACTACGACAGTTGGCATCTCTGGATTGAAAGGAAGGCGTGTAGAAAATTTCATCTCAATCGGATGGGCCGTTCGCGAGCGTATAAAGGACATACATACATACAGAGATACATACAGACAGAGATACGCACATCCTAATTTATATATAAGACTAGCTGACCCTGCCCGGCTTCGCCCAGACCCTGGTGGGGAGCATCTCATTTAATTCATATAAGTAGTCATATAAGTTCTCGTTCCCGTTACCGACTGACTGTCTGTCTGTCTGTCTGTCTGTCTGTCTGTCTGTCTGTCTGTCTGTCTGTCTGTCTGTCTGTCTGTCTGTCTGTCTGTCTGTCTGTCCCTCCTCTCTGTCTGTCTGTCTGTCTGTCTGTCTGTCTGTCTGTCTAATCATTTATTGGTTGCGATTAGAACAACCTTAGATAAACGAAGACCAACTTACAAAAAGCATTAGAAAGAGCACTTGAAAGATCTTTACATATTCCCCCAACAATTAACTTGGGTAAATGGAGCAGCGGCAGCAGCAGCAGAAGAAGAAGAAAAAGAAGGAGTAGGAGGAAGGAGGAGGAAGAGGGTGGAGGAGGGAGGAGGAGGGAGGAAGAGATAGGCGGAGAGAGGAGGAGGAGGGAGGAGGAGGAGTAGGGAGGAATAGGAGGGAGGAGGAGGGATTAGGAGGAGGAGGGGGGAAAGAGGAAGAGGGAGGAGGAGG
>OY992876.1:211678889-211725513 GCA_963921405.1 Cepaea hortensis | reverse complement strand
GGAGGAGGAGGGATTAGGAGGAGGAGGGGGGGGAAAGAGGAAGAGGGAGGAGGAGGAGAAGAATGGAGAAGGAGGGAGGAGGAGAAGGAGGAGAAAGAGGGAGGAGGAGGGAGGAAGAGGAAGAGGGAGGAGGAGGAAGGAGGAGGGGGAGGGAAGAGGAGGAGAGAGGAGGAGGGAGAGGGAGGAGGAGGGAGGAGGAAGAAGGAGGAGGAGGATGGAAGAAGGAGGAGGAAGAGGGAGGAGGAGGAGGTAGAGGGAGGAGGAGGGAAGAGGGAGGAGGAGGAAGGAGGAGGAAGAGGGAGGAGGAGGGAGGAGGAGGAGTGAGGAGGAGGAGGGAGGAAAAGGGAGGAGGAGGGAGGAGAAGGAAGAAGGAGGAGGAGGTAGAGGGAGGAGGAGGAGGGAGGAGGAGGAGTGAGGAGGTAGAGGGAGGAGGAGGAGGGAGGAAAAGGGAGGAGGAGGGAGGAGAAGGAAGAAGGAGGAGGAGGATGGAAGAAGGAGGAGGAAGAGGGAGGAGGAGGATGGAGGAGGGAGAGGGAGGAAGAGGGAGGAGGAGGAAGGAGGAGGAAGAGGGAGGAGGAGGATGGAGGAGGGAGAGGGAGGAGGGGAAGAGGAAGAGGGGAGAGGAGGGGAGAGGAGGAGAAGAATGGAGAAGGAGGGAGGAGGAGGGAGGAAGAGGAAGAGGGAGGAGGAGGGGGAGGGAAGAGGAGGAGAGAGGAGGAGGGAGAGGGGAGGAGGAGGGAGGACGAAGAAGGAGGAGGAGGGAGGATGAGAACGCAGGAGGAGGAGGGAGAAGAGGTAGGAGGAGGAAGGAGGAGGGGAGGGGAAGAGGAGGAGGGAGGGGGGAGGAGGAGGGAGGGAAGAAGGAGGAGGAGGAGGGAGGATGAGAACGCAGGAGGAGGGAGAGGGAGGAGGATGAGGAGGAGAGAGGAGGTGGAGAGAGGAAGAGGTAGAAGGAGGAGGGAGAAGGAGGAGGGAGGAGAAGGAGGGGGAGGAGGAGAAGGAGGAATGATGAGGAGGGAGGAGGAGGAAGAGGGAAGAGGAGGGATGTGGAGGAGGAGGATGGAAGAAGGAGGAGGTAGGGAGGAGGGGAAGAGGAAGAGGTAGGGAGGAGGAGGGAGAGGAGGAGGAGGGATGTGGAGGAAGGAGGAGGAGGGAGGAGGTAGAGGGAGGATGAGGAGGGAGGAAAAGGGAAGGAGGAGGACGGAGGAAAAGGGAGGGAGGAGGGAGGAGGAAGGAAGAAGGAGGAGGAGGGAGGAGGTAGAGGGAGGAGGAAGAAGAGTGAGGAGGAGGAGTGAGGAGGAAGAGGGAGGAGGAGGATGGAGGAGGAAGAGGAGGGAGGGATGAGGGGAAGAGAAAGAGGGTAGGAGGAGGAGGGGAGAGAGGAGGAGGAGAAGGGAGGAGGAGGGAGGAGGTAGTAGGATGATTGATTGCCATCCCACCAGGTTAATATGTTATCGCGGACCTCAGAGAGAAGTGTCTATGTAGAAGACCATTCCTGGACGTACGTATTTTGGGCGGGGGAGGAGGGAGGAGGGAGGAGGAGGAAGAAGAAAAAAAAAACTATGACAGTTGTCAGCGCTGGATTAAAAAGGAAGGCGTGTAGAAAATTTCATCTCAATCGGATGGGCCGTTCGCGAGCGTATAAAGGACATACATACAGACAGACATACAGACAGAGATACGGACATCCTAATTTATATATTATATATATATATATATATATATATATATATATATATATATATATATATATATATATATATATATATATATATATATATATATATATAGTGTGTTTGTATTATAAGAGGTAAATCGTGAACAGTTTTTGTTGTAAAAAACTCTGATATGGCACTGATTGAAAGGTCAAGATGAATGTTTTGGTAACACTGGGTTCAATTGATTAACATTTTCTGTCTGAAGCGCAGTAGATACTGTAATCATCTCACCATACAGATAATTGGTTATCCCGTATTGATCATTAGTTATCCCATAAACGGCATGCTTTTACCAACTCCATTTTGGCCAGCCACTTGTTACATTAACCTTAACTTTGCTAATTATTGCTTTGTTTGTAAATTATTCTGACCTTATAACTGCCTGACTTTAACTGCTTTGTCAGCCTTGTTACTTTAATTCCTTGGCCAAATGAAGTAACTGTTTTTTGGTCACACAAAGCACCCTGTCATTTGTATTGAGTGTGATTATAGTTTAAATACTCTCTCTCTTTCCCTCCCACATTCTCTGTCTCCCTCCACTCTCTCCTTCTCCCCCTCTCTCTTTCAATCTCTCGGGCATGCACCTGTAATTAGCATTTCTCGTGGAACATGGCCTCTCTCTAACACTCTCTCACTCATACTTTCTCACTCACTCACACTCTTCCTCTCCCTTTTATGTCTTTTCCTCGCCTCTCCCTCTCTCGTCTTTCTTTCTCCTCCCTTCCCCTCTCTCCCCTCCCGTCTCTCCCCTCCCCCCTCTCTCTCTCTCTCTTTCTCTCTCTCTCTCACACAATCTCTCTCTCTCTGAATCCCTCTCTCGCCCGCATCCGTAATTAGCATTTCTCATAGAACGGGCTATTACTTTGATTCAACGCCACTAAGTAACAATTCATGAGGTTATTCCCCTTTTAATTTCACGCTTCTATTGTTTTAATATTGTTAACATTAGGGCCGCATTTTGGGACTTAAACTGAAATAGACTGGCAGCATTAAAGGATAGAGGTATATGAGAGAGAGAGAGAGAGAGAGAGAGAGAGAGAGAGAGAGAGAGAGAGAGAGAGAGAGAGAGAGAGAGAGAGAGAGAAATGAAATAGAGGTGGTAAGAGTAGCTGCTGTTGCGCCGTCACTGTCAAAACAACATACATGGGGGTGGTGGTGGTGGTGGGGGGAGGAGGAGGAGGTGTGAAACAACAGTATTATAAGTGGTAGTAGCAGCAGCATTAGAAATAGCAGCTGCAGCAGCAGCATTAGAAATAGCAGCTGCAGCAGCAGCATTAGAAATAGCAGCTGCAGCAGCATCATTAAAATTATTAGTAGTTGTTTTTGTTGTTAACATAGAATCAACGACAGCAGCTGCGGTTATTGTTGTTGCTAACCATGTTGTTGTTGCTAAATCGCTGTTGCTGTTTTTCTTTTCCTTATGAGGCCCTTCTGCAGCGGACCTGGTACATATATGCACGCCACGACCAGTTTTTGCTGAAACTTCTGTCTGCCCTATTCCTGGTGGAGCTTGGTGATCGCGATGGGTTGCCAATGAACTAACATGGTTGCCAACTGAATTGTAGTGTCAATCGACTGTTGTAAAATGAGCGTGCTTTCTTCTTCTTCTTCTTCTTCTTCTTCTTCTTCTTCTTCTTCTTCTTCTTCTTCTTCTTCTTCTTCTTCTTCTTCTTCTTCTTCTTCTTCTTCTTCTACTTCTTCTTCTCCTCTTCTTCTTCCCCTCCTCCTTCTCCCCCCTCCTCCCCATCATCCTCCTATTCCTGCTGCTGCTACTTCTTTTCCCGCTTCTTACTCTTCCCTGCTGCTGCCACTTCTCCTATTCATCTTCTCCTTCTGCTGCTGCTACTTCACCTTCTTCCTCTTCTCCTACTCTTCTTCTTCTGCGGATGCTGCTTCTCCTCCTAGACATCCTTCGTCCGCACACAAAAATAAAATAACAGTGATACTTCATTTTAAAAAAAAACCTACAAAGAAGTCACTTAGCTGAGATTCTGGACACGTCTAAATTATCCGGCACAAAATTCAGACTGTCTTGTCACTTGTGATTATGTGAAGCTGACCAATTCCAGTTAGTTAGTTAGTTATCTTTTGGGATATCATCTTTGCACTCGTGACAATTCGATAGGTACTGAGATTCTTATCTCTCCCCCCTCCCCCCCCCCCCCAACAACAAATGCATTAGCGTCTGGGAGCTAATAGTGCCCGTTCTGTGTTGGTTGTCGAGGCTTCTTCATACTCCCAATGTGCCTCTCGTGTCTGGCCGTGCCAATTCTAATTTCCAAGTCTCTCATTCTGGACAAAGAAGTGGATTCATTGGCATCAAATTCCCCCGATCTCTATATCTCTCTAACGCGTTAATAACCAATTTCAATTGTTTTTGTTTTGTTGTTCTTCTGATTCCTCTTTTCCACCTCCTCCTAAACCTTCATCACGTGAATATCTCAAATAAAGGCAACGGAGTTGTCACCAGCATGGGCAGTGAGTAGGATTCGTTTATTCAGCAAGTACAGCTAGAGGGTCGCCTAGGATGATTACAAAAGCGTACCCGGTAATTTTCTGAGTTCCTAGGAATTATTTGGAAAGAAAAGGCGTAGAGGAAAGGAAGTCTTATGTGAAGGTCTCACACTTCACTAGGGATAAAATGAGAGTTGACGAGAAAATAAAATAAAAAAAGTGATTTCAGCAGCATTAAAAAACGGCATAGTATTGTGAAAACCATATTTTAATGAAGAGCTGAAGGCATATGAGCACAAGATAAACAGCGATACAATCGGGAAGATAACATCCAGAGATGAACGAACAACAGCCTTAAAAACTAGGGCGACAGACAAAGAGTGTTGGAGATAATTCCAGTCAACCCTTCTTGTGGAGATGGCGCCTGCTTGATTGATTAAACGCTTCAGACCCCTGCTGTAGGAATACCTTTATCCACAAAAGAACTCAGCCTGAATACCACTGAGTAATCATTATATCGTGCATTGTTAATTGACTTCCCGCTTGGTGGCAGCTTTCTGGAACACAGCAGTGGCCACTGTGATGAATTTGTAATCTGATTAGAGCATAGTTATCCTTGTCCCAGGGAGTGATTTACACATCGGCTTTCTATCGATGTGTATTACATTACGGCACTCTGTTATATTACTTCCTGATTGGCACTCACTTAACTCTTTCCGCACGTAGCATTTTCTGATTAGAACGGACGCACACTTTAAAACAAAATGCAAGCCATGCCTAGTCAGATAAATTATCGTTATAAGCAAATTTATCAGAGTATATTAACAGTATAATATTAAAAGTTTCTAAGAATATCTTGGGTACAGAAAAGATCAAATGCATCCATACGAGAAGATCTGAATATTGAAGACGGTTGGCTACCAAAGACGATGAAACAAAGAACATTGAAATATTTTGGTCACTTAAAACGTCATGAAAGTTTAGAGAGGACAATAATGGTGGGGTGTGTGCCCGGGAAGAGAGGAAGAGGAAGGCCAAAGAGAAGATGAGAGCAGGATGTGGTGGATGATCTCCAGATTGGTGTTTCGGACGCGGGACATCTTGCTTATGACCTAGAAGTTTTTCGGAATTTTGTTATGGGAGCGAGGTTCTGCAAAGAACATGCTACTGAATGAAATGAATATTAAAAGTCCGTGGCTAAGGAGCGGCTAATGCGTTTCACAATCCCGCACGACAGGTTCGAAAACAGCTGCAGATGATTTGGAGACAGATCGCTTTGTGGTGTTTTTAACAATGGTATGAGCGTCGGTCGTCCAGAAAACCTTGGCAAACAAATGAACGTAAAATTGTCTAGAAAATCACAAACAGCAAAAAAAAAAAAAAAAAAAAAATGCTGGGGCTGATTATGACGTCATGTAAAGGACATTCAAATATTTTGTATATAAAAGTGCGTGAGTTACCCCTTTTCACGCCACAAGTCGTACTGTTTGTGTAGTGCTTGCCCAACTATTATAGACCAGTCAGCATTCGATGGGAGGGGGTCAGCTGCAACGACTGCCTTTGCTCCCAGAAGATTACATGCTTTTAATTTTTAGTGTTTTGACCTGAATGCTTAAGTCAAATAAAACAATGCCCGACTGGATGGGGATTCCATGATCCACCTAGCCGGTAGGCGAGCGTCCAAGTCACTATGATACCGCGGCTCCCTGTCTGCACGTTACAAATCCCTGGGTATTTGGGCATGGAAAAGAGCAGGCCGTATCGATCCCTGCCGTGGCAAAGTTTTAAAACCACAATAATGCCCATTTAAGAGACCATGTACAGCGCCGAGTCACGCGGTGTTTGTGCATCGTGATGAGATGTTCTCGTTGTGGGATCTTTTTGAGGAGACTGAACACGTGAGGAGATGTCTATATTTTAGTTTTAAATGTTGCATATACTTTACAGGGCAAACCCCGGGTTGATTTTTCTAGGCAGTTTGTTGAGTTGTTTACCATTGCTTTCTGAACGAGAAGTTTCAAGTTCAACTGACTGATGTAGGGATTGAACCCACTAACCCGTCGACAGTGCACGGGAAGTTTAAGCGCAAGCGCTTTAAATCTTGCGGCCACGCTGACCTCGGCCCTTTTCAAACGAAATCTGAAATGTTCATGCCAGGAGTGTGGGGGACAGGGAAAGCATACTAGAGGTCACTAGATAAACCGTGAGATTTCCAGCCGGGTTAGGTCTTAGTTTGAGCTTGTTCCTGCACGGAGAGGAGGGCATATGTAGAAAAATTACATTAGCGAAGTCAGTGTCTTTCCATTGTATATTTATCTTCTAATTTATGGCCGTGAATTCTGGACGGTGAGTACACTATCATCTTGTGCCATGCTGATAAGAATGGGCGGCCGTGGCTCGCCATCTCACAAACTGTCTTCGTGGAAAGATAGCGTTGATTCTGCTAGAGAACGGCAGTCGTTGGTTGGTCGGTTGCTTGGGAGGTCTCTGATAGACTTGAGTTCTGTCTGTTGAGTCCGCCGCGTTACCGTTTGGGTCGTCTGAGATCTGGAAAGGGCTTGCATCTGTCGGGCTGAGGCTGGCTTTGAGACTTTCCTGCCGATCTGGTCCCAAAGTATCATCTGCACGAGGGCTGTATTGCAGAGTTCTCCTTCTATTCGCCAAGCCCATCACAGAGGCGTGCTCCATGATCTTGGCCAATGTATTTCCCGGTCTTGCCTACTCTATGGTCCGAATGGGAGCTGTCCAGTTGCTTGGTTGCTTGTAGATCCCCCGGAAGACTGAGTGTTAGCTACCTAACAGTGGTGTAAGGCAGTTGTTACCTAATAATGATTTAAGGCACTTGTTACCTAACAGTGATGTAAAACACTTGCTGTCTAGCAATGATGTGTGTCATATGACATGCTGCAAAGTCTGGGAGAAACTGATAAATGGACTGCCCAAACATAATTTGTGTATGTATGTGTGTGTTAGAGAGATAGGTAGATAGAGCGAGAGAGAGAGAGAGAAGGGGGGGGGGGAGGAGGGGTGAGATTCTTGATTTCTTCCAACCGCTGTTACAATACGTTTGTTGTTGTTGTATGGTTTGCTCCTAAAAATCCACGGTGTTTAAGAGAGTTTGCACCTCCATTAAACACAACCACCACTAAAAGGATATTAATATTCACTAGACACAAACGTTTGTGTTTATGTACATTCCCCATCTTGTCTCGCCTCTCATCTCTCTCTCTCCCCATCCTCCCCCTCCCGCTGCTTGCTGCTGCTGCTGCTACATCTCCGTCCCACATATTTACCCGTTTCCACACACACCCCACATCCACACAGCAGACATCGTTAACATTACCCCCAGAAAACCTACACCATTTCCCCACATATCGCCAATTCTGCTTACACAAGCATCTTTTATAAGTATTCTTCTCTTGACTCACAAACAAACACGCCCATTGATACAAGCATCTCCCATCAGTACCTCCACACCTTCTCATGGACACGCAGATTATGTTATTATTTCATCAATATGCACACTTCTCTCCCGGAGTATCTCTCCGCCATGCAACAGATCGAATAGCCATGTCTAAAATAATCTCATCTCCCGTCCTGTCGTGCAGAACACGTCCCCCGTGGCAGATATGAACATTGTAATAAAACGTTCGTCTTGACTGTTTTTGTCAAGCGGTCCTCTCACAACGATTGACATATAGCTTGTATCTACCTGGCTATTCCCACTGGACTGTCCACGGTTGTACAGGTATACACGCCCTCGCCACATATTTGTGGGGATAGGGAATAGCTGAGGAAACGCCTGTACAGTTTATCTGTTCCCGGACATTTAGATAATACATAACTACGCGTCAGTACGATTTAAAAAAAAAGGAATGTATTTTCTTAACCAGACGTTCTGATTTCCTGTTGCGCTTTTGGAGTGTGTACAGTATATCATGTGATCACTTGTAGTGAAAAAGTCAATGAAGATGATGCATTTTATTCTTGGTTTTGATTTGGTGATGTTAAAGTAATGTGGCACATTTCATCGTCAGTTGTTTTCTTTCTCATGATGCCGTTAAAATAGCGACATATAATATGGTAAACGTCATTGTTAGTTGTCACTTCGTGATGTTAAAATAGTGACCAATACTACGGTTAATTTAATTGTTAGTTGTCACTTCGTGATGTTAAAATAGTGACCAATACTATGGTTAATTTAATTGTTAGTTGTCACTTGGTGATGTTAAAATAGTGACTAATGTTGTGGTAAATTTCTTTGTTGGTTGTCACTTGGTGATGCTAAAATAGTGACCAATACTATGGTAAATTTCATTGTTGGTTGTCACTTTGTAATGTTAAAATAGTGACCCTGTGGTAAATTTCATTGTTAGTTGTCACTTGGTGACGTTAAAATAGTGGCCAATACTATGGTACATTTCATTGTTGGTTGTCACTTGGTGATGCTAAAATAGTAGTCAACAGTGTAGTTCTACAATTTAACTGTGTTAATACAATTATTAACACCGTGTTAATACAACTGGCCAAAAGTACCCTCACAACCTCCACAACAATAAATGATGCAAGACTGTAAAGTTCAATGCTTTGGTGTTGAGGTTATTTGAGTGCCGAAAAGGGTTTGCATCTATCTGAGTGAGGTTGGTTTGGAGAGTTTCCTCCAGACCAGAGTACTTCTCCACACGGACTATGTTGAGACCTTGATGATCTCTCCTTCCCCTCTCCAATCTCAGAAATCAACAAGAAATGCTGCGAAATTCGCTAGAAATGATAGAATTTGTCGCCTTTGATGAACGGACGAAGGAGCGAACGAACGGACTTTATTTTCAAAGGGTAACAAATTAGGCACACAGGCCCGTCTTACATTCGGCCCTTCCAATCACTCATCTTGAGAGAGTTTCTAAGAAGCACTTATAGACCCAAGTGGGAATAGGAGCTTCAATGCTACCAGAAGAATGATAATATATACAGTATTACCAAACAAATAGTAGTCTTCTCACTCCACAAAGGACATACGCTGAATTACCACTTGCTCAATAAGATAAAGAGATACGAATGGAGATAACCTTGGGATCGGCAAAATAACAGCTAATATTTACTACAAAAGTCCAGCATATGCAGCACATACTACATTGTTTTGGCATAGACCCGCTCAATTCGAGGGCACATTCTACGGAGATGTCAACAACCTCAAGTTGAACGCTGCTTTCTTTAAATTTAATCAGGTTGACGTCTGAATGTGTACCTAGACGACGACGACGACATTGAAGAAGAAGAAGAAGAAGAAGAAGAAGAAGAAGAAGAAGAAAAACTGATGGCAATTGATATATTATGAGCACCACTCCCTGCCTACCTGACAAGAATGGACAGACCACAAAACAAGTGCATCTGGCATCTTGTATTGATGAAGCCTACTCACCTACTATGCGTACACCCGAAGAAGCTCTGAATGTTGACCAAAACGTCCAGAAACAATAAAGGACATTTTGAAGTGTATTCAGTATATAGTGCAAGCCCCACGTTTTTAATAGACCAAGTAGGTAGTCGCGGTATGATGTGGTCGGTATCATGCCGACTGGATTTACTTCCCGTACAATGTTCGGGTACCCAATTTTGGCTAGGTCGGCCTGGGAGCCCGTGTCAATTTCAAGAAAACCCCGCCTCGAGGGACATTCCAACACATGACCCAACAGACAAGCGGTCTAGGCACTTAGCAACCGCGGCTCCCGATAGAGCTAGAGGGGCACCCACATTCTAGAGGAGAACCCATATAATAAAGGGGGACCCACTTTCTAGAGGAGGACTCATATAATAAAGCAGAACCCAGATTTTAGAGTAGGATCCTATAATAAAGGAGGACCCATATACTAGAGGAGAACCCAGATTCTAGAGGAGGGCCCATATAATAAAAGAGGACCCACATTCTAGAGGACCCACATTACGATGAATATTCTGCCAAGGGCGTACACTACAGACACACTCAACTTACACCAGGTGACACATTTCCCCTATGTTTCGCTTATCGGTAAATATACGCTATAAATCACCCACCAGACTGGAATAGATAATGGATTGATTGTATAGTAATCTTTGTATCCCATCTTTGATTGCCCTGTTGCTATATACCAGTCTGCTTATGGCAGCCTGTCCTATCGTCCGTCCATCTATCCATCCAGCCATCTATTTATACATCCATCCGTCCGTCCGTCCGTTCGTTTGTTCGTTCATTCATTCATTCATTCATTCATTCATTCATTCATTCATTCATTCATTCATTCATTCTGTAACATGTTCTTTGCAGAACCTCGCTCCCATAACAACCTTGAGGAAAACCTCTCGATCATAAGCAAGATGTCTCAAATACACCCATCTGGAGATCACCCGTTGCATCCTGCACCTATCTTCTCTTTGGCCGTCCTCTTCCTATCTTCCCAGGCATATACCCCTCCATGATTGTTCTCTCCAAACTTTCGTGACTTGTCAAGTGATCAAAGTATTCCAATTTTCTTCCAAAATTCTTCAGTATTCAGCTCTTGAAGTATGGATGCATTTGTCCTTTTCTTTATCCAAGACATTATGAGAACTCGTCTATAACATTTATATTCAAAGGCATTTACGTGCTGTTCAGCTTGTTTAATATAAGTGTCCAGGTCTCACAGGCGTATGATGCAATGGGAAAGATGCATGCTCTTAAAAATCTAATTTTCCATCCATCCATCCAAAATCTGTTCCTCTTCTCCCTCTCATGTTCATCTCACCAGCTCGTTCCAATTCTTCCTCTCTTGTCCCTATGTTGTGTTTGTCTACTTGCGATGTTTAAATAATTTCACAAAAATATATCTTTCCCCACATATTGAAAAAAAAAAAAAAAATTCGCACGCTAAAAACAGCGTCTGGGTCGCGATCGGCGGTAAATTATTCACAGAAGCGGTGAACCCCTAGGGCGTGTCAGGTTGAAGTTCACGTTAATCATTTGTGAGTGTATTGATAAAGCTTTTATAATCTTCTATCTGTCGTCTCTCCCCCCCCCCCCCCCCCCTCTCTCTCTCTCTCTCTCATTTCTGATAAGAATAGAGTTAGCTCTTTCTGTCCCAGACGGCGTACCATGGCTTCACGTGCATCAGTCAAATTGACATGTGTGATTGTATTAAGGAAAATTCAGTCAACACCCAGCCAACCATGAAACTGGCCTACAAAGGGATTGTTATGGGCCTATACTTCGTAGGGAGTCTTAAGGACAAGAAGAAGAGGAAGAAGAAGGAAAGAAAGAAAGAAATATGACAGCTTATTCTGTGTATGTGTTGAATGTGTGTATATTGTATAGCAGAGGAGACGGTACTCCTCTCAAAGCAGTGCTAAAGGATAAGAAGAGTTGATCTTGTCTGTGAACAGACACAGCGAGAATCAAACTTCTCTTCTGAACGCTAACGACAACATAAACACACAAAATATCCACTGACAAAACTGCGTGCGAACCAAACATCCCTGTCAACATAGAAAACATTGAAAACGTCATACACTTTGAAAATCTTGGCTCCATAATCATCAGTTATTTAATTAGTCGCCGCTCCAACTTCACGGCAAAATGCCACACCCATAATGCTCTGTTCTTGTGCCAGTGATTATCACACAAAATGCCTCGCACTGTCACGTGTAGAAAGTAGAACAGACGGCAGTATCGTACGACAACCCAACGGCATGCACAGTACATGCATAAGGCTGCTGCCAGAATGCCAACACAACAGTCCGCCACGAAAATTACAGTTCATCGTCGATGGAAGCGGCAGTCACTAGAAAAGCAGCAGTAATATCATCAGTAATCAATCATCAGTAATAACACAAAGTCCTGAGGCAGGAACCTGCTAGCGATTTGTAATCTGCTAGGACCGTCCCATTTTATAGGCCAGAATGCACGGAGGAAAAGGTGGCCAGTCTTTCTCTCACTTCATGGGACGGCGATCGCAGGATTAGAACTCGTCCGGCCCGCACCCTTCGCATTATCAGCGTAGATCCCTAGCAACCAAACAGACGCTCACGATTAATCATAAATAGTGGGAACTGTTAAAGAAGCCACGCGTAGACTGGCCATGGCAGTGCAGAGGTTATACAGTATATACAGTGCAACACCAGCAAACACAAGTTACAGTAAAACATTTAACTACATGAATTCTTCCTGTGGCAACATGCGCTTGTGGGTTATGAACCATTGAGCAATGGGGGAAATAACGGGACTTCTGAACAATGGTTGTAGAAAGTGTTTAAATAAAAGGGCCTTATCTATAATAATAGAAAGGCAGAAGTCATGGTGATATAAAAGAAACAGATTGT
This sequence comes from Cepaea hortensis, assembly GCA_963921405.1. Taxonomy (NCBI): domain Eukaryota; kingdom Metazoa; phylum Mollusca; class Gastropoda; order Stylommatophora; family Helicidae; genus Cepaea; species Cepaea hortensis. Next base: position 211,713,013 of record OY992876.1, on the reverse strand, counting down.
GCCTGAATGTACAATTAAAGTAAATGACGTTATTTTGGGGCAAGTGCAGAAATTCAGATATCTAGGCACATGGTTAGCATTAGATGGAAGATGCGTCCCAGAGATAAAGAACAGAATTGGACAAGCAAAATCCGCATTCTATTGAATGAACATTTTGTTTAATACCTCCTTGTCCTTGAAAGTTAGAAAAAGAGTTCTTGCATGTTGCAAAGAACAAATTTTAACATACGGCTACGAATCTTAGACAATTAGCACACAAGCGAAAACAACCATAGAAGTCTTGGAGATGCGGTTTTATAGAAGAATGCTGAAAATTAACTGGACAGTGAAAATGAGCAATCTGGACTTTTTGAGGAAAGTCAAGTCGCAAAGACAACTTATCACAAATATCAGAAAGAAGCAGTCATCTTTGGCCACATTATGAAAACACAAAAACTGGAACATGTTGCGACAACCGGAAAGATTTGTGGAAAGAGAGATAGAGGAAGACAGCGTGAGCAAATTCTTGACAGTCTTGTTAGGGCATGGAAGGGAGTCAACACACTAATTGATCCACGCGTCGGAGATTGCACTTTGTGGAGAAGCATGATCGTCCACGCCAGCCGGCAAGTCACTGGGCAATGCTGGTGATGATAATTGAACTTAAAATCTTATAAAAAAAATCATGAAAACACAAAGGACCAAGAAGAAGATAGAATACTGGCATTCTACAAGATCTGATGATGGAAGAAAACTGGCTCACGAACAGTATGATCTCGCGAACACTGAAAACTTTGGCCATATTGAACGTCACAGGGGCTTGCAAAGAACAATGATGGAATTCATGGATCCTGGAAGAAGACGCAGATGTCATAGCGTGGAGATGGATATGGAACATTGCAGACACTTGGTGTTAGTTAGTCGACAGATCATCCTCATTGCACATCTAACAATTCAGTCCATAAGTGCTCGGATCCCCTCCTTAATAAATCCCGCAGTGTCTAGCGGCTAACGACACCAGTTCTGTGCTGGTTTATTAATCTTCTTTGGCTTCCTGCATAGTGTTCTTGTTTGGCCACACTTCTTTTAACTTTCTGTTCTCGCTGTCTGACTATGGCTGTAGATTCAGTCATCACTTGGTTCTCGCAAACGGCTTACTTCTCGTAGAGCAGTGACTCTCAACCTTTTTTGGCCGTGCCCCCCTTCACCATATTTTTAGGACGTCATTCTCCCCCACCATATTTTTAGAACGTCATCCCCCCCCCCCCCTTCGTATTTCCTCCTTAAAAATTCCCCCCTTCCCCTACACCAGTGGTTCTCAACCGGTCGGGAATTCCCCCCCTCCAGGGGGGAATTTTAGGGTTTCCAGGGGGGGGGGGGGAATTAAGATTATTTCTAGATTGCGTTAATACAAGAACTGATTACTTGACATTGTTTTTCCCTTCATACTTTACGGTTCTGTACGTATCACTCTTCTGAAATTCATTTTATAACGTAAGTAGATCCGCAAATTACGTTTTATGTAGATGTCTAGACTTGTTTTAGTATGTGCTATTAAAATTAGCTTAAGTTATTACGTATACTATGTAGGGCAGTGGTTCTCAACCTTTTTTGGCCCGTGGGCCCCCCCCCCCCTTTCATCATATTTTTAGGATGTCATTCCCCCTTCACCATATTTTTAGAACGTCATTTCCCCCCCCCCCTATTTCGTATTTCCTCCATAAACCCCCCCCCCCCCCTGCCCCTACAAAGAATATGTAATAATTGAAGCTAAATTTAATAGCACATACTAAAACAAGTCAAAATCTACATAAAACATCATCTATATAAAACGTGATTTGCGGATCTACTTAGTTATAAAATGAATTTCAGAAGGGTGATACGTACAGAACCGTAAAGTATGAAGGGAAAAACAATATCAAGTAATCGGTTCTAGTATTAACGCAATCTAGAAATAATCTTAATTCCCCCCTGGAAACCCTAAAATTCCCCACCGGTTGAGAACCACTGTACTAGATAAACCAACTACGATGTTTTATATTACTTATTAATTGGTTAGATAAACCAACTGTGAAGTTTTATATTGCTACGTGATTAGAAAAACTAGCTATGTCGTTTTAAATTACTTGCTACGTGATTAAATAAACCAACTATGAAGTTTTATATTAACAACAACTCATTGAAAGAATCCAGTGATTACTTATGTCTAGACAAAGCTTAGACTTTGTGGCAAAAAGCCATTGTAGGGTTACATAAAGATTCATACAGTGGATTACAGTCTGTGTGTCTATCTGTCCGGTCGGTGAAGGCCAAGCCGATGATGTTTAAGATACGACGGACTCAGTGTTGGTCATTGTCCAATGAGTGGGGCAGGGATGTTCGCATGGAAGCATTGAAGCCCACTCAACATGGTAAGTAGCCGGTTAGTGTTTGTGAATATTTGTCACCTGCATAGTTAAGATCAGGGGTGATCAACACTTGTTGGCATCCGGACCCTTAATTCTGGCCCGCGGCCACAAGGAAGTTTTCACAAAATATTTATTTTATACGTATTAAGGTCTTCACTTTCATCATATGTTATTGATCTCACTTATATCTTATTGCTATACAGGTGCCACCCATTTGCAATTAGTTTGTTGTGAAATTTCATTAGTAAACGATGCCCAAAATGACGAAACAGGGTTATTACATGGAGTCAAATTCAGAAACAACTGCCTTATTCAATGTTTTCTAGTCGCTAAAGTAAACGGGCCAATTATAGTACATAGTGTATAGAGTAACGCTGCAATTTTGAAAACATATTTGTGCTCAGCAAATTCTCCTTTACGCACATATCTTGAGTTGGAGGAATCGTAAGGCTGCTGAAATAGCATGATAAATAAATAAGTATTGGAAAGAAGTAGAGATTAAAGGTAAAATGTTCCCCCCCCCCCCCCCATATCCTATTTACAGGACATTGCAGGCAACACCAGCAGTTTTCAGCTGCTGTTGATGTCTTGGCACGTTTTACGTTCAGTAGTTTGCCTTGATTTCAGAACGACCGGCTCACATACCTTTCCGTAAGAAACCTATGCGACGCGATCCGCTGGCGAATATCGCGCAGCTGTGTTTCGTACGTAGGTATACGGGATTACGAACAGCGTCCTTAACACCTTCGCCAGGGAGAACGGCAAAGGTAACAATAGACACTATAACAATGAAAAAAAAATATAGTGGTTACGCCTGGATTAGACCCTGTCTCATCTGAATTCCAGCTTAAAAGCGGGTTTGTTGTAGAACTCAGTGGATTAGAGGTGTCCACTCTGGAACGACTTAAAGAATGGGACACCGGTAGGCAGGACACACCTGATTACTATCACGCCCCTGAGCTCTCAGCGTGTTGAGTATAACACGTAGTGTTTTTTGTCTAACACAATCGCGGGAAATAACGGTATATAAGACTTTTCTAGTGTACAGTTGCCCTCGCCCTGTACGGCTCGGATTTACACAGTTTGAGTATCCTAGTGTGAGTATCAAAGTTAAGATGATATCGTGGCAAATGCTGCACTATGAGTATGATAACTTTTTTTCTGAAGGAAGCTGTAACGGACGTTGTTTAAAGATTTTGACATTTCATAAGTTGGGCTTAAACAGTTTTGTTGTTTTATGTCCTCCGCTGTCTACTTCCTCGATTTCCGAAATCTTTCAGTGGACGGCACCCATTGAGTCAATCATTTCTCGAATGTTTGGTCGAGTTTTCAAGGAAAATAATCATATGATTTAGCCCCCTACCACAGACTGTTTGCAGGGTGGTTATTATTTAGGGCGCATCAGTAAAAATCGATTACTCTCATTAGGATGTAACGGCGTTAATTTGTAAACATTTTTATTCTCAGTTAAAAGGAAAACGACAATCATCCGTTCATCAGTGTCATCAGTGGTGGTTGGAATAGAGATTCATTATTATGCTATTTTGTGCCGAATTGCGCCCAATTAAAGCAGGCTTTGTGAGGTTTTCATCCGAGCTTTCGGCTGAGAGCTTCTTGTGCGACACATTGATGTCATCTGTCTTTAGTTCAAGGCATTCTAACTAAAGACGCATTGATTGGAGTAATCTGGAAGTGATATATGATGGCTTGGGTGATGTGTGCATATCCTAGGAGCAGACGGCTAACTCAAGGTCGTTTTCCCCCTCCTTCTTTGCGCCTCTTTCGAAGGAAGTTCGTCACAACATTTAGTTATGCACCTCAAAAGATAGCGTGTCTTCAGCATGCATTTGTGTCAGGTTTGCTTCCTATAGACGTATTCCATCCAAGGTAATGGGATCTAACTACCTATTGGTAGCAGCCCCCCCCCCCTTTTATTTGGGGAGGGGGGGTGTTCAACAGTTTTGCTAGGGCAGCGACTACACAGCCTACTCTTTGCGATTACCATGGGGATTTTTAACTTGCACAATCTGTATAGGTACCTCCTGTTTCTGGCCCTTATCCGAGAAGGTTGGGTATCCGATCTGGCTTCCCAAGAAATCATTGGGGCGTGCGATATCATTAGGTATCATGGGTTCTTGGGAACATGCCTAGCCCTATGCTGAGATCGAACCCGGTACTTTCTGAGCCAGAGTCGGACAGCGTAACCTCTCAGCCACGCCCAGGCTGTTTTTGATTCACGTCTACTTTTTAGTGTCTGTCCTACATATTAAAAATGTGGATAGCAAAAGAGCTTTTATCCTCCTGGAAGCATATTGAGTATGTGGTGATGGCCCTTGTTTTCATATACCAATCTACACGCCATGGGCGATGGGGTTAGTATAGTCGTCACTAGGAAGGAGGTACCGGTCTCTGTGGCTAAGGACTTGCGAACGCGGTTTGTGAGCCCGTATACCCGGGTTCGAAATACGGCGGTGCTGGTTTTTTCGAAAAATATATAGGAGTCGGTCGTTCAGAAAGCAATGGCAAACTACTGAACGTAAAATTTGCCCAGAAATCACGAACAGCGAAAATGCTGGGGTTGACTCCTACGCCATGTGAAGGACATGCAACTTAATTTAAAGGAAGGAGGTAATACCACAATTTAATATACAGGTAAGTGGGAATATTCTTAAACAAGTGAATCGGTACAATTATCTCGGAACAGTCATATCATCTGATGGGAGATGCCTTGAAGAGATTAGAACAAGAATCGCCATGGCGAAGGTAGCCTTTTGCAAGATGGATAACTTACTGACCAATAAAAGGATGTAATTTGCAATGAGGAAAAGAGTGTTGAGGTGCTACATAGAATCTATACTTGTGTATGGATGTGAAGCGTGGACAATGAGCAGACAAGCTGAAAAACATCTTATGGATGTGGAAATGAGGTTTCTAAGGAAAATGCAAAAAAAAAAAAAAAAAAAAAATACAATGGACAGACAGAAAAACCAAAGACCATGTCCTACAAGAAACAAATGAAAACCGTAAACTGATTAGAGAAATTAGACGTAGTCAACATCTTTTGGACACGTTATGAGAAGAAGTAAATTGGAGAACTTGGTAACAACTGGCAAGATTTAAGGAAAGAGAACAGGGGGGGGGGGGGGAAGAGAAATAAATACCTGGATGGCCTAGCCACGTGGTATGGTCGAGACAAGACCACTGAGCTGATCCACGATTCTGATGATCGCGTGAGATGGCAAAACATTGCCGCCTACGCTTATCACACGATGATGATGATATATTTTGGGCATAGAAAATCCAGGTATTCGTTTGACCTTGATACTGGGGAAATCCTTTGAATCCGTTTCATGTCCCATCTGGACATTGTGTTGGAGTCTGTTTACAGTGAAATATTTAAAACACCCAGTGGTAGCATAGTTGTTAGACCACGCTTGCCTGCCGTTCCGGTGGTTAAGGGTTTGATCAGCATTAGTGTGGATTCAAAGTTTTAAAAATTGACACGGCCCCCCAGGTCGACCCAGCCTAAATTGGATGCCAGGAAAAGTCTTGGGAAGTAAAAGTGGGCAGCGCGACATTGACCGCATCAGCCACGAGTGCCAGTTGGTCTAGCAACCTATGCCGAATACGCCTTAAGGCATACCGAAGGGGACCGTTATTGTTTCTGTACTTACTTCATTAGTTTATGAGCTTGGAAGTGGGAACGAGAGCTCTGCGCCAGTCTCAGTTGGTACTTGGTAACTGGTTGGGAGGAAAGTCTCTACAGCAATCTCATATTAATAGGAACTAGCATAATACAGGGCTAAGACGGGAGGTGTCTCTACAGCAGTCTCACATAAATAAGAACTAGCATTATTCAGGGCTAAGACGGGAGGTGTCTATACAGCAATCTCACATAAATAGGAACTAGCATTATTCAGGGCTAAGACGGGAGGTGCAATCTCACATAAATAGGAACTAGCATTATTCAGGGCTAAGACGGGAGGTGCAATCTCACATAAATAGGAACTAGCATTATTCAGGGCTAAGACGGGAGGTGTCTATACAGCAATCTCACATAAATAGGAACTAGCATTATTCAGGGCTAAGACGGGAGGTGTCTATACAGCAATCTCACATAAATAGGAACTAGCATTATTCAGGGCTAAGACGGGAGGTGCAATCTCACATAAATAGGAACTAGCATTATTCAGGGCTAAGACGGGAGGTGCAATCTCACATAAATAGGAACTAGCATTATTAAGGGCTAAGACGGGAGGTGTCTATACAGTAATCTCATATTAATAGGAACTAGCATAATACAGGGCTAAGACGGGAGGTGCAATCTCACATAAATAGGAACTAGCATTATTCAGGGCTAAGACGGGAGGTGCAATCTCACATAAATAGGAACTAGCATTATTAAGGGCTAAGACGGGAGGTGTCTATACAGTAATCTCATATTAATAGGAACTAGCATAATACAGGGCTAAGACGGGAGGTGCAATCTCACATAAATAGGAACTAGCATTATTCAGGGCTAAGACGGGAGGTGTCTATACAGCAATCTCACATAAATAGGAACTAGCATTATTCAGGGCTAAGACGGGAGGTGCAATCTCACATAAATAGGAACTAGCATTATTCAGGGCTAAGACGGGAGGTGCAATCTCACATAAATAGGAACTAGCATTATTAAGGGCTAAGACGGGAGGTGTCTATACAGTAATCTCATATTAATAGGAACTAGCATAATACAGGGCTAAGACGGGAGGTGCAATCTCACATAAATAGGAACTAGCATTATTCAGGGCTAAGACGGGAGGTGCAATCTCACATAAATAGGAACTAGCATTATTAAGGGCTAAGACGGGAGGTGTCTATACAGTAATCTCATATTAATAGGAACTAGCATAATACAGGGCTAAGACGGGAGGTGCAATCTCACATAAATAGGAACTAGCATTATTCAGGGCTAAGACGGGAGGTGTCTATACAGCAATCTCACATAAATAGGAACTAGCATTATTCAGGGCTAAGACGGGAGGTGCAATCTCACATAAATAGGAACTAGCATTATTCAGGGCTAAGACGGGAGGTGCAATCTCACATAAATAGGAACTAGCATTATTCAGGGCTAAGACGGGAGGTGCAATCTCACATAAATAGGAACTAGCATTATTCAGGGCTAAGACGGGAGGTGCAATCTCACATAAATAGGAACTAGCATTATTAAGGGCTAAGACGGGAGGTGTCTATACAGTAATCTCATATTAATAGGAACTAGCATTATTAAGGGCTAAGACGGGAGGTGTCTATACAGTAATCTCATATTAATAGGAACTAGCATAATACAGGGCTAAGACGGGAGGTGTCTCTACAGCAGTCTCACATAAATAAGAACTAGCATTATTCAGGGCTAAGACGGGAGGTGTCTATACAGCAATCTCACATAAATAGGAACTAGCATTATTCAGGGCTAAGACGGGAGGTGTCTATACAGTAATCTCACATAAATAGGAACTAGCACTATTCAGGGCTAAGACGGGAGGTGCAATCTCACATAAATAGGAACTAGCACTATTCAGGGCTAAGACGACCTGAACGCCAATGCATCGGGTTTAAGAGTTAAAATTCAGTTTTGCATAGGGATTACCAACCAGCCATCTAACCAACCAACCAGCCATCCAACTAAACCATCCAATTAACCAACCACCCAACCAACCAACCAGCCATCCAACCAACCAGCCATCCAACCAACCACCTATCTAACCAACCAGCCAACCAACCAACCAACCAGCCATCTATCCAACCAACCAACCAATCAACCAACCACCCAACCCGTGTGAAGCCCTATCACCCTTGCCCATAAAGCCACAGCTGTACCTACCCAGGTCACATATCAACGAAAGTCAGACACCTAGAACACAGATGCTATCGGGCCAGTCAATCAACATGAATTGTCTTCATGCTGATGAGAAAGGCAACTATTTGAACATCAGGTGTCAGGAGACCTGACAGAACCGACGCAGATAAAAGTCACTTGGCCGTCTGTTTAGCCTTGACACACGATACGCGGCTTGAAGTTCAGTCAGTACATCCGCATTCCGTTAAACACCTCCCTCCTTGTTCCTTGTTATGTTCCTCTAAATATGCTCGCGGGAGCCGCGGAGCTGTGGTCATGGGTTCGAAACCCCATAGGAACGAACTTTTCAAATTCACCTGGGCTTCCAGGTCAACTCATAGTGAAATACATATTGATATATATTGGTTGGTCAGTGGTGAGAAACAGACGGAGTGGTTGGGGTTTCATTGCGAAGGTTAATGGACGATTCTTGAAAAAAAAGGAGAGTATGGCATATGAGACTACGACCTCCAGCATGAGAATGGAGGTGGAAGCAGTCACAGCGGCATTCCGTTGGTTAGAGGAGACCACTGCAACACTTATTGTCTTCTCACGGAGTATGCTTGGTAAGGTGGAAAAAGGAATGTTTCGCGTGGAATGACTCACCTCGCTTTAGAGGTCACAGATTGTGAGAATTGTAGGGATTTTTTACCCTGGCCATGCGGGAGTGCGGGGGGGGGGGGGGGAAAGAGAGACAGGGGGGTTGGGGGGGGGGGGTGAACAGGCTGATAGTCTGGCAGGAAATGCACCTCTTGGTGGTAGATTATCTGTGGAAAAGGGAGAGGTGGTCGTGCGCCTTCGGGACCAGGTAGAGAAGGTGGAGGAACAGATTGAGAACCCGCATGTGGAAAGGATGAGATTGCAGAGGATTGGCAGGAGTTCTAGTAGAATCTCAAAATTGAGAGGGAAGACCAGGAGAACTTTCAATCAAATAGCGGTGAGAACGATTAGTTATGTGACTCTTTGCTGGCTGTTGAACGAGGGGACGGAGCGGGTATGGGAATGTCCTGAGTGCAGTGATGTCGGTTCTTAGCTCGGCTCAACTCAACTCAATAACTCATACTGAAATAGGTACCAGGAATTGTATTGGGGAGTAAATGCGACAGACGTGATACTGACCATATCACTCACCGAGTGTCGGGTGGTCTATACAAATATTCACCTAGCATCATATACCCAGTGCGTGATCCAAAAAAAAAAAAAATGTCATTTGCTGTCTATAGTACCTTGTGGTGTAGGGCAGAGGGGTCTTGAGCCTGAGGAATTAAGGCCGCCTGGCTAGTGCAGTCGCCGCGAACTGTACAGGTTAGGATTTTCTTTATGCCCCGGACAGAAGAAAAAAAACATCCCACACCTTACCGAGGATTCGAACCTGGGTCTCCCGAAGGAGAACCTGGCTTTCATAGCCACTCGCTAGAGGTTTGTAAAAAGGGCCCTTTTCTTTACTTTACAAATAATGTTGGGTTCAACCTCAGGTTAATTTTCTAGGCAAGTTTGCGTGTATTAGTTTGCCATTGTTTTCTAAACGAGAAGTCAACGTTTAATTCTACCTGATCGGTATGTGAAATGAACCCACTACCCGCCGTTGGCGCACGGGAAGTTTAAACGAGAGCGCAATAATTCCCCGCGTTCACGCAGCATATTACAAATATAACACAATATGGTAAATTTAGTCCTTTAGCATATACTGCTTGGGATGCAGAGGTGTTTCCTAGGCCCCAGGGTTCTATACTGACCAAGACCTACAAACACGTCCTAGTCGTGCGTCCTGAGCAACAGGTCCCTTCGGGGTCCTGGCTAACGTAGTAGGATCGCTGATTCTTCCGAAGTCGTAAAGTATTTGCCTGTACCGCGAGGAACCACCAGTCTGCACACCAATAAGCCAGACATGGGACAACGGACACTCACGCAAACCTCAGTCCGGTATGACATCACACTGATATTGGACAACAGAATGTCTTCATCCGACATACAGGACTTCACGCTGGAGTTCACAGCCAGCGAACGCAAGCAAGCAGATACTGCTTTAGTGTGGGGTTGTTAGGCATTCACATATTCTAGGCCTCCACTTCTCATCGCTGTTCCCACCTAGGTAATTCTCAGCCAGTTCATGAAATCTTCTGATGTACATTTTATGAGGATTTGGTTGACCCCAGAGCTGTACTGGTCGGGAAAAAGTAATCCTGCTTCTGTTGTTCATAGCAACGGGTCACCCCATAATTGTTCCGTTCCTGTGTCAGCGGCAACCACAAGAAATGCCATCGTTGTCCCATGTGAACTCGTGGAGGAAACAGCAGCTTCGACAAGAACACCAACAACACGCTTTATTGTGCAGTTCCTAGTCGAAGAAGACAGCAGTTCCAAAAAAACACAAGACTCCCTCATATACATGAATATTGTCGACTATTACTTAGAACCACATATATGTGCTTTTGCAAATTAATGTTAAAAGCTCTCTAGTGTGTTTGAATGTATTACGATGTCCTGACTGAAGCAGAGAGACATTAATCTCAGCATGGGCAGTAGAAGGAAACAAACAACCAAAACCATTGACCTGTCTTTGGAAGAGAAACACCTGCAATTTCTATTCAAAAATCAAAAGATAAGGTGCATCCGTTGGATGTTTTCTCCAAGACATGCTGGTGAGTTGGGAAAATAGCACTGCTGGTTGAGGTATTAGTACACGATAAGACACATGTGATCAGAACCTTTTGGTGTCATGCATTATCGTCATCGTCATCATCCTGAACACATGCCATGAGAAGTGACGTAGGTCTACTTGGTGTTTTGGATCAATTCTATTGATAACATTCCTCCACGCCACCGTCTTAGACATCAGGCATCATCAGGTATAGTGTGGAAGAACAGATCAACCATCATTGCCCGGAGAGAATAATGCCATGGTGAGTTAACAGAGGATCTGGTCTATTACACTCGGTGCTCAGAGGAAAAACCAGACTGACACATAATCAAACTGCAATTGGCACCAAGAGCATTGGACTCTTCGTTGGTTGTTGAAGATGCGGACGAAGTGAGTTTGGAAATGTCCCGAGTACATTTAGCCGGTTTTTAACTAAACTCAAATGGAATGTATTGTCGCAACTCGTAGAGTTAATTTATAACGAGAATAGAGGAAAACATAGATACAAGAGACGGGATTTATTCATGTAATAAAAAAGGCTAGATCCTGTTCAACTCATTTGAGTTATAATGCGGATGTGTAGTGTTAATTTCCATTTTAGTGGGGGGTGGGGGGTCTAGTCTATTCACGCTCCTCATGCGCTAATGGAGTCGTATGTTGTGAAGTTGGTATATCTTTATTGTTCCTCTTTGCACGGAAACAAAATGGCTCCAGCGAGGTATGTCACATTCAACAACATCTATTATCTGGAATGCATTTTGCAAATCCTAATGTATTTTATCTATAATACGTAGCTGTCTGAGACTATCTCGTCTTGAGTTATCGGCCGACTGAAGTGTTTTGTTTCGCTTGCTGTATTCTATTAACGTAGCATTGTGTTGTTAACACTTCTGGCAAGGAAGTGTAAATACATGTATAACCAACTAATCATGTTTTGATGAGTCATTCAGTAGTGTGTGTGACTCTTTGTAAGTGCTCATTCCTCACTAATCTGTTTCTCTAGATCAGCCTGGCCTATAGGTTATACCTATTCCTTACTACTCTGTTTCTCTAGCTCATTCTGGCTTATTCGGTCAAGTCTATTCCTTATTACTCTGTTTCTCTAGATCAGCCTACCATATAGGTTAAGCATATTCCTTACTACTCTGTTTTTCTAAATCAGCCTACCCTATAGGTTAAGCCTATTCTGTACTACTCTGTTTCTCTAGATCAGTGGAGCTGAGTGGTCTCGAGGTATGGTGTCCGCCTCGAGTGCTGGAGGTCCCCGGTTCAAGCCCCGATGATGGCTGGGATTTTTTCACGTAGCCTTCTAGTAAAAAAATTTCCCCTGGTTTCTGGGTAGTGAAATCGGACGCCAGTGTGTATTGGTGCGCACGTAAAACATCCCTTGGCAGTTGGAAATCGAAAAAGAGTAGCCTAACGGCGCTGCCCGGGCAAAATTTCGAGTTAAAAATCTACCCAAAGTATTCCAGGATCCTCGCTGGTGATATGGAGTACTGCACTGAGCTGAGATTCTCCAGACTCTTGCTTGAGTTAGGAGTAGAATGGGGCACTTATGGGTTACACCCGTGTGCTGTGATGTTGATCCTTCGACTAAACTAAACTAAACTAAACTTCTCCAGATCAGCCTGGCCTATAGGTCTAGCCTATTCCTTACTACTCTGTTTCTCTAGATCAGCCTGGCCTATAGGTTAAGCCTATTCCTTACTACTCTGTTTCTCTAGATCAGCCTGGCCTATAGGTTAAGAGCACCCACTGTTAAACGGTTTGTCCGTGACGACATAGTGGGTTCACTTCCTACACAGGCAGTTGAGTTTTAGCGTTGACTTCTCGTTCAGAAAGCAGTGGTAAACTGCTGAATGTAAAATTACCTAGTAAATCAACTTGGGGTTGATCGCAACGTCCTGCAAAGACATGAAACATTGTCTTACCGATCAGGTGTTACTAATTCCGACGCCTGCCGGAGTCTTTGTCTGTACTCCGTGTACGCTGGAGCGTTCTACACGGGAACATCGAGATACACGGCCAGAGGGTGACCCAGGAAGAGTTGGCTAGATGGAATAAAAGAGGCATTGAAGAAATCAAATATGGCATTAGCGCAAGTAATAAAACATGCGAATAACAGAAAATCGTATCTACCTCATCTCTGCATCGCTTCACGGCAAAAGCAGTAAGACAAAAGAAGAAGAGGCGTGTACTTTTTGAGTTTTTTGTCTGCGATTTCATTACTATTATTTCCAACACCGTCTGATAACATCGTCGTCATCATAGTCATCATCAGTATCAAGTATTTCGACTCATGGCAGTGGCTGTGAATCTTCCTGATCATTCAATTCCATAGTTGGTCTTGTGCCACTCTTATCTGTTCCACATATTTCTGCATTGACAGGTATTGTCATGACTGTTTTATAAATCTGGTATTTTTTTTTTTTTTTTTTTGTATTTCCTCGTGCCTAAGGTGGCGCATAGGGCAGAAGTTGTGGCTCTCCATGTTTGTGCGAAGCGTCAAACATTTGGATCCAGAAATCTGTTTCTGTAACAGTTGGGAGTTTTATGATGGCGGATTGTCAAGCCGCCGATCAACCGTCTTTAGTCAAGCTGGAAGAAAACACGCCCCGCCATCTTGACTCAAGCCGTAAACTCTTTAATTCCTCCGATGGTAGCATCGTTTTTGCAAGATGAAAAACATACTGACCAATAAAGAGATATCAATTGAAACGAGAAACAGAGTGTTAGTGCACAAAAGAATTCAAGAACTTACTAATAAAAGAACAAGTACATCAACAGGCTGTCTAAAAACTAAAGATGGCAAAATCATAATAGAAAAAGATCAGATTCTACATGTGTGGACAGATTATGTGAAAAACCTTTATAATGATAACAGAGAGGAACAGTATGATAGATTTAATCATGAAATGACCGCCAATTTTGGAGTATATAGAATGAATTGTACTATTAGAGTACATAGAATCAGTGGGAGTTAATTACGAACCTACAAATATCCTGATTTCTTTGGGATTGCAACAAAAACAGAGTATATCTCCAGTATCACACAATGTGTTCAGCAGTCTGGTGACTTGATCCAGTCCAAATTCTTCCAAAGCTGTGATGCTACATAATATACAAGACTGCAACTAAAAGAACATGTTTTTTTTTTTAAACATGAAAATGCTTACTGCATCGAAGTGTCTTTTTCTGTCTCTGTAAAATCTCTGCATCCATGGTCCGGTGAGGAAGCGTGATCCATACTATCAAATCTAAGAACCTCCTGTAGTGGGCATGTGTGCAGTCGTTAGTATATCCTCAGCTTTGTTTGGCCCGCTACAACCGTTACTGCCTATTTTATTCCTTTTCATAAACGTGGTCGACAATGAGGCTGCGTAACCATTCAGGAATGGGGTGTGTAGATTATAAGGCGTTGCTTGTAACTGTTTAGAACTGTAATTTCCACTGCTTGTTTTACTATCGTAATAGTGGCTGCATCATCATCATCATCATCATCATCATCATCATCATCATCATCATCATCATCATCATCATCATCATCATCATCATCATCATCATCATCATCATCATCATCATCATATCGTAATGGAGGTCAGCGTGGCTGAATGGATAAGAGTGCTCGCTCTTAAACTTCCGGTGTGCTGATGCCGGGGTACCGATTTCAACCCTTACACCTCTCAGTTGTACTACACTGTTGATTTCTTGTCCCTGGGTACGTAAATTACAAGTACCTCAGAAGTCGGAGTGGGTTTGCCTGATGACCAGAGGCACTAATAACAGGTAAAAGCTAATCCACTCACAAAAATCAGCCCAGTGCACTGAAACTAGTAGCACTTGTATGGACTACGCTTGAGCTCAGAGCGAGCGAAAAAAACAACAACGATGTAATAGAGACATTATCATCATCGTCATCATCCTGAACACATCCCTTGAGAAGTGACGTAGGCGTTCTTATCTGTACTTGATGAGTCTGGATCAATTCTATTGATGCCATTCCTCCACGCCACCGTCTTAGACCATCAAGCATAATTTCTCTTGGTCTACCCCAATCTCTTCTACAGTTGATCTTTCTACCGGGTGTTTGTTAAGTGTCACTACACTTTGTATGTAGAACACATTTTAAAATGAAGGACATGATGACATTAAAAAAAAAAATGTTCTCCGCAGTCCATCGTGGAAGCAATATGCATCGGATGGCTGTCGTCTGCTAGAGTAATTCTTTGCACTCCAAACAATGAATACTTCATTGTTACTTTCCAGCTTTCCCAAAACTGCGTTAGCTCATAGAGTGACTATTGTAACTAATTTAATGAATTATTAGCACATTTTTTGATGACATCATGTACTTCATTTTTCAAATTTTTTCTACATACAAAGTGTAGGAGACTTTATAAACACCCGTTGGTAGTCAGGGTGTTCTCCACCGAATCTCTTCTCGTTATGTTACCAAAGAACACGGTGTGTCTCTCTCGTATCTTGTCTTTAATTGCATGTTCTTTGCGGGACAGTGCGATCAACCCCAACCACAGGTTAACTTTCCGGGAAATTTTACGTTCACTAGTTTGCCATTGCTTTCTGGACGAGAAGTCAGTGAAGTCCAAACTGACGCTCTTTCTTATAGTTGAATATAATGTCCTACTTTCGTTAGCCTCTTTCAGCAGGATCAGAAATATCCAAAAAGGATATGCAACAACCGGTATGTTATTGGATTTGCAGTATAAAGTACAGTACAGTACACTAAACGTGTAGGTGCATGATAATATTAACAAAGGTTCTAATTCACCGTCTTTTCCAACCGTCAGCGCTTGCCATGTGTCTTCTTTCCAGTACCCGTGACACAGGTAATGATGCTCTTGAAGTCTTCATCGTCCCCCAATAGCTCATCTTCAAGGGTCGCTCCTTTGGGCCAGATGTCCTCTCTGTTTCTGACAAAAATCTTGTAGGACATTCTCTGAAGTTTGTTTGGTGGTCCACATTTGCAAGTGTAAGAGTCAAAGAAACCCATTGGTGAAGATGTCCTGTGAGTTTACAGTGTTCTGTTCTGAGTGTCAAGATTATGGTCTGTACGTTTCTGCCAAGCTCATTTATGCTGTCATTCTCTGGTCTGTAATTTTTCATTTTTTCCTCTCTAATCTATCTTGATAGATTGTTTCAAGGGTGACTTTTGCCCTTTAAAACGCTGTAGCGGGTTTAGGAGTATCTTAGCCTTTAAAGCCCAGGGACGAATGGCACTGCATTAGGTTCGATCAAGCCTTTGCGAGGTAATTTGCATTTTCATTCCCAGCATTACAACTGCGGGCTGGTGTCCACTGCAGGACTAGTTCTGTTCTTGTGGACAACCATCTAATTGCTGTATTTTATTTCACAGATGATGTTTATCCGTTTGGAACATGAGGCGACTTGAAGAACTTGCTTCTGTCCTGTGAGAACAGTAGATGTTTGTGTTAGTTCCACTCGACAGTTGCGAGTCTGCACAACTGCAATTGCCTCTGCTGTGAAGTTGGTGCAGGTTTCTCCTGTCGTTCTCTTTAGCTGGAAGGTAGTCTCCAATGCCTAATGTATTCCTTCTTCTAATACATCTGTATAACTAGTGATACTGTCATTTCGTATTTGATATATCTTTTCCTGACTGCCTGCTCACCCGCTCGTCTGTTTTTCTGTCAGTTATTTTCCGGCCAGATACGTTTCTTCTTCTTCTTCTTCTTCTTCTTCTTCTTCTTCTTCTTCTTCTTCTTCTTCTTCTTCTTCTTCTTCTTCTTCTTCTTCTTCTTCTTCTTCTTGCGTTCGTCCGGAGTGATGTTTTAGACGTAATTCCGCTGTGCCTGCTTACAGCAGAGCTGCGATATTTTAACTTTTCGACCAACTCATCCGACCTCTTCAGGCATTTGTTGGCCGGGTTACCAATAGTGTTCTGCTACGACGCCGTGTTGCATCTTGACATTGAAAATGTAGGCTATGTAATTCATAGATGTTACTAGGAGTCTTCATGGCGAAGTGGTCAAGCCGTTTGACTCGGGCTCCTAAGGTTGTGGGTTCGATTCCGGGCCGCGTACTTCGGTTCACGAGTGAAATTTTTCGAAGACTCCTGGGTCGTCGCTAGAGCTACGGAGTTCGTACTTTGTGCGAAGCTTTCTGCGCTGTGGAAAGAGACCGAGCCATATGGGATAAAACCCGGTGTAATGAAGTCGACCCTGTCGACTTTTAAGCGACTTTTTTTTCTTACTAGAGAACAAGTGTTGTGTGGTGTCAATTTACTGATCTCCCTCGCCAGTCGTCAGGCATAGGACAGACTCTGTCGATCTATCAGGATTGGCCTAAAAGTAAGACAGGTCTCACACTCAAGAACACTCACGGAACACTTGCCGTCAGTCAGTCAGTTGCCTGCGACATTCCAGGTGTCGAAAGCTAATTGGTTCGCTGTCCTCTTGTTTACATGACCCGGCGCCGGCCTTGATTTGTTGATGACAAAAACCAACAGAGACAAGTCGCAGACTTCGTCTAACAAAGCACACCACACCGGCAACTTGCAGCACCTGTTAACTCTTTATACGCGTTTCTTCAAACCTGGTGATTGATAGTGTCTGACCATTCCTTCCCGGTGATTCATTAATTTGTCCACTTACGTACCATTTTCCTGTCACTGGTACTGATCTGGTCCTCTCTGTTATACATTACATAACTGATCATGATGATGATGATACACTGTGCTCGTAGTCACCATCAAGTGCCATGTTGGACGGCGCATAACCTCCAGTTGTCTCTGTTCTTGATTATGTCCTCCACTAGTTATCTTCCCCGTTACTCTACTAACTCATACAGTAGTTTCTTCCTCTGCGGCCCCTGCTTCTAAAACCCCCAGTCCTCCCAATTGTCACAACATTGTGCAAACTCTCTGTTCTAATGAAAGACATAAAACCTGCCCAGCAATCTGACTTGTCGTGTCCTGATGTGGGAAATCATCTCTCTACAAGCATTTGTCTCAAATCTTTGCTAGTACTGAACCCATAGAATAATTCATCATATCATATGATTAAATGTATTGCACTTTTTCGTCAATCCTGTGACTCTTTACATCGACTTCGGCTGGCATTTGTTCGGGTTTACTTTTTTCTAGCCTTTGACTGTCTCCAGTCTACCTACAGGACAACAGGTCCGTGTTTCGGTTCGCACGATTCCTATCTATTGGGACATGGGAGACCCTAACAATAGCTGTGCTACTGTCGGTATAGCTCATGGAGTCGTTAAACACGCAAGCCCTCCCACAGCAAATAGGTGGATACACAGCATAGGGGTTAAACGTTAGTTGGATATCCTTTACAAGATGTCACAGTCAACCCCAGCATTTTTAGCTGTTTGTAATTTCTTGGGAAGTTTACGTTAGGTGCTGGCTCCGTGGCGAAGGTGTTACGGTTGCAGTTCGTAAACCCACATACCGCGTTTAAAACACAGCTGTGGGTTATTTGGCGGTAGACCGCCTTACGTTGGTTGTTTATGAAATGGTATGGGTGCCGGTCGTTCAGAAAGCAATGGCAAACAACTGAACGTAAACTTTCCCAGGAATCACGAACAGCCAAAAATTATGGGTCTGACTGCTACATCCTGTAAAGGATATACAGCTAACTTTTTTACGTTCAGTAGTTTGCCATTGCTTTCTGAACCACGGCACTCATACCATTGAAAACCAACGCAAAGCGGTCTGCTACAAATCTCCCACATCTGTGTTTTGGACGTGGTATGCGGGATTACGAATTGCGTCCGTAACACCTTCGCCACAGTGCGGGCAGCAGAGCGGTAAACAGTTAAGAACCGTGCGGAGTATTGCGTATGCAGCGATATCTTAATATTCTATATAGATCACATCACTCCGTGGGTGCTGTGGCCAGTACCGAGCCGGCCGACAGGGAGGTGTGCCACACGTTTTATCAATGGTTGAGTTACCTCCGTCTGATGGACATTCGTATCTGTTCTACCTCTACTGTACCATACGTTTTCATGCTCCCATTAGTCTGATCAAGCAGCCCCGAATCCGCTCTAGCACTCCCAGATGGCAGTATGGTCAGTAACTATGGGGACATAGCAATGTTTTCAGCAACGATGGGGGAATAGCAATATTTGTAAACCGTCATTCTTTTGTTCGCCGTGGATACTTCAACGTAAGGAAGGAGTTAAGGATTTTGAACTTGAATACTGGCAACAAAGCACGGAGTAGAAGGAGGGGGGAGAAACAGAAATGTGACTTTGAGTAAATGTTTGTATGTTTGTATAATTCTTGACGTTAACAAGGGGAGTGTGGGTGTTTGAGTTGAACATTAGGGGCTAGACAAACTAGTTGACCTAATCAGTGAACTCAAGGTCGCCAGTAAGGTTACATTGTGTGATAGCTGCCAGACTAGCTGGAAAACAACTTTAAATGTGCGAAGTTGGAGCCAGGTTGGAATCATTGTCCTAGTCACTTGGAGTGGCTCAGATGGGTCGGGCATTGTCCTGATGCTTAGTTGTACATAGAAGCCAATGCTTATTGGTAACTTGTACAAGAAGCACAGAAAGGCAGAGTGTTAGCATTTAGACGGTTGTAAGGACGAACAGAGAGGACATATCGGTGTATGTGTTGTTCCAACACAGGGTAAGTGATATATGTTAATGTTTTTCCTGGGAACATATCCAGAGAGTGGTTGTTGGTTAGCCTACTATTGAGAATAATCAGTTTGAAATCCACATTGAAGGGTCTTTACATATATTAGATCGCGATATATTGACCTGTGTTGGCAATTTTACCTCCTCGCCGCATTTCCTTTGAGCTAGTTTTCAGAGAGCTTCGACAATTATCAGGCACTCATTCAACGACCATATACCGTTACACCCAGAGCCGTACTTACGTGGAAAACTCCAGCGACTAATGAGGATCAATCTAATCTCATGTCTTGTAGGTTTGTGCATAATTACTGGACCACCGCAATGTTCTGTGACTACAGCAATGATTTTGTATCAGGTGCCACTCTCTTTATTTTGGGAGTTAGGGTCGAGTGTAATAACCAAGCATTTCTTGATGCAAATTCTTGCGGATTTGGCTATTATTAGATTGTGTTACGACTTACATTATAGTTCGGGGAATATGACGGTAATGTGCAGTGCAGACTTGGAACATAAACTATTTGAGATCCACTATGGCTAACCTTCACTGTGGAGGTGGTACTGGATGATGATAATGATTTCGAGAGCTGCATAACTGCACAAGTTTTCCATAGTCAGTCACTACACCATGCTGGAGTGTGAACATTTAGGTTTTTTCTGTTTGTACACATACACACACACACACACACACAAACGCGCGCGCGCACAGAGAGAGAGAGAGAGAGAGAGAGAGAGAGAGAGAGAGAGAGAGAGAGAGAGAGATTGCCCGTTTCTGGTTTGTGTTTGTCTTGTTAAAACATGGTTGTTTTTCTGATACGCAGTCATGCATTAGCAGTTCCATTTCGAAATATCATTATAGTTCGAAATGCAGAATGCAGTTTATGCAGCTACGTGTTTTAAGACGGGTCATTATTGTCGTCGATATGTTCACCATCATCTGCAGCAAAAGTCCAACTCCTGGTCTTCTCGTAGCGGAACTGTTTTAACTAACAGGAGAAGGGGCGGCGGCGAGTCACTGGCATCTCATTTAATTCATATAAGTAGTCATATAAGTTCCCGTTCCCGTTACCGACTATCTGTCTGTCTGTCTGTCTGTCTGTCTGTCTGTCTGTCTGTCTGTCTGTCTGTCTGTCTGTCTGTCTGTCTGTCTGACCCGGCCCGGCATCGCCCAGCTCCTGGTGTGGAGCATCTCATTTAATTCATATAAGTAGTCATATAAGCTCACGTTCCCGTTCCCGACTATCTATCTGTCTGTCTGTCTGTCTATCTGTCTGTCTGTCTGTCTAATCCGGCCCGGCTTCGCCCAGCCCCTGATGGGGAGCATCTCATTTAATTCATATAAGTAGTCATATAAGTTCCCGTTCCCAACTGTCTGTCTGTCTGTCTGTCTGTCTGTCTGTCTGTCTGTCTGTCTGTCTGTCTGTCTGTCTGTCTGTCTGTCTGTCTGTCTAATCATTTATTGGTTGCAGTTAGAACAACCTTAGATAAACGAAGACCAACTTACAAAAAGCATTAGAAAGAGCACTTGAAAGATCTTTACATCTTCCCCAACAATTAACTTGGGTAAATGGAGCAGCGGCAGCAGCAGCAGAAGAAGAAGAAAAAGGAGGAGTAGGAGCTGGGAGCATCTCATTTAATTCATATAAGTAGTCATATAAGTTCCCGTTCCCAACTGTCTGTCTGTCTGTCTGTCTGTCTGTCTGTCTGTCTGTCTGTCTGTCTGTCTGTCTGTCTGTCTGTCTGTCTGTCTGTCTGTCTGTCTGTCTGTCTGTCTGTATGTCTGTCTGTCTGTCTGTCTGTCTGTCTAATCATTTATTGGTTGCAGTTAGAACAACCTTAGATAAACGAAGACCAACTTACAAAAAGCATTAGAAAGAGCACTTGAAAGATCTTTACATCTTCCCCAACAATTAACTTGGGTAAATGGAGCAGCGGCAGCAGCAGCAGAAGAAGAAGAAAAAGGAGGAGTAGGAGCTGGGAGGAGGAAGAGGGAGGTGGAGGAGGAAGGAGTAAGGAGGAGTAGGAGGGAGGAAGAGATAGGCGGAGAGAGGAGGAGTAGGGAAGAGGAGGGAGGAGGAAGGAGGAGGCGTAGTAGGGAGGAGGAGGAGAGAGGAGGAGGAGGAGGAAGGCGGAAGGAGGAGGATGAGGAGGCAGGAGGAGGGAGGAGGAGGAGGAGGGGAGGAGGAGGGAGGAGGAGGAGAAGGAGGGAGGAGAAGAACGCAGGAGGAGGAGGGGGAGGACGAGAGGGAGGAGGAGGAGGAGGGAGGAGGAGGGGGAGGAGGAGGAGGGAGGATGATGAGGGAGGAGGAGGAAGAGGGTGGAGGGAGGAGGAGGGAGGAATGAGGTAGAGGGAGGAGGAGGAGGGAGGAGAAGAGAGGATGAGGAGGGATGAGGAAGAGGGAGGAGGAGGGGGAGGAAGAGGGAGGAGGGGGAGGACCTAGGAGGAGCAGGAGGGAGGAGGAGGGAGTAGGAGGAGAGAGGTGGAGAAGGGAGGAGGAAGGAAGAGGAGTGATTAGGAGGAGGAGGAAGAGGGAGGAGGAGGAAAGAGGAGGAGGAAGGAGGAGGAAGAGGGAGGAGGAGGAGAAAGAGGGAAGAGGAGGAGGGAGAGGGGGGAGGGGAAGAGGAAGAGGGTAGGAGGTGGAGGAGGGGAGAGGAGGAGGAGGAGGAATATAACGCATATGCCTGTAGATGTAATAATGGCTGAAGTTGTTCCATGTCTTCTTAGAGTTGGCGACAGTGTAAAGAAATATAAAATCTTCAAACTTGATAGAGATAAGGTAACTATTATTTATTTATTCTTTAAGCATAAAAAGATGAGTTACAATGTTATGCATTATTTTTATGAAAACGTTGAAAATGCCTTAAAGATTGTATCATTATTTATTATAACTCATATGCCGGTACATAACTATGGACAAAGAGTTTATAAATCTTTGAAAACGATGCCACAATATGACTATACGGTATACAGAAAAGTTATTCCCCTTGAAATAACTTTTACAGAGTTAGGTCCCCTGAGATATATGAAATTATAATGAAAAATGGAAAATTAAATAATATTGGGTAAGCAGCCGATTTCACACTAAAAAAATATGACAGTGGGCTGCGCTGGAATGAAAGGAAGACGTGTAGAAAATTACATCTCAATCGGATGGGCCGTTCGCGAGCGCATAAAGGACATACGGACATACAGACAGACGGAGATCGCCTTTTATATATAAGACTAGCTGACCCGGCCCGGCTTCGCCCAGACCCTGGTGGGGAGCATCTAATTTAATTCATATAAGTAGTCATATAAGTTCTCGTTCCCGTTACCGACAATCTGTCTGTCTGTCTGTCTGTCTATCTGTCTGTCTGTCTGTCTGACCCGGCCCGGCTTCGCCCAAACCCTGATGGGGAGCATCTAATTTAATTCATATAAGTAGTCATATAACTTGTTCCCGTTCCCGACTATCTATCTGTCTGTCTGTCTGACCCGGCCCGGCATCGCCCAACTCCTGGTGGGGAGCATCTAATTTAATTCATATAAGTAGTCATATAAGTTCCCGTTCCCGACTGTCTGTCTGTCTGTCTGTCTGTCTGTCTATCTATCTGTCTGTCTGTCTGTCTGTCTGACCCGGCCCAGCCCATGGTGGAGAGCATCTCATTTAAATCATATAAGTAGTCATATAAGATCCCGTTCCCGACTATCTGTCTGTCTGTCTGTCTAACCCGGCCCGGCATCGCCCAACTCCTGGTTAGGAGCATCTCATTTAATTCATATAAGTAGTCATATAAGTTCCCGTTCCCGACTGTATGTCTGTCTGTCTGTCTATCTATCTATCTGTCTGTCTGTCTGTCTGTCTGTCTGACCCGGCCCAGCCCATGGTGGAGAGCATCTCATTTAAATCATATAAGTAGTCATATAAGATCCCGTTCCCGACTATCTGTCTGACTGTCTGTCTTGGGTAAATGGAGGAGGGAGGAGGAAGAGGGAGGTGGAGGAGGGAGGAGGAGACAGGAGGAATAGGAGGGAGGAGGAGGGATTAGGAAGAGGAGGGAGGAGTAGGGTGGAGGAGGAGGGGGAGGAGGAGGGAGGAGGAAGAGGGAGAAGGAGGGAGGAGGAGAACGCAGGAGGAGGAGGAGGGAGGAGGAGAGGGAGGAGGAGGGAGGAGGGAGGAGGAGGAGAGAGTAGGTGGAGGGAGGAGGCGGAGGGAGCAGGAAGAGGGAGGAAGAGGGAGGAGGAAGAGGGAGAAGGAGGATGGAGGAGGAGGGAGGAGGAGGAGAGAGTGGGGGGAGGGAGGAGGCGGAGGGAGGAAGAGGGAAGAGGAAGAGGGAGAAGGTAGGAGAAGGAGGGAAGAGGATGAGGGGGAGGAAGAGGGAGGAGGAGGAATGTGAAGGGAGGAGGAGGGAGGAGGTAGAGGGAGGAGGAGGAGGGATTAGGAGAGAGGAGGAGGAAGAGGGAGGAGGAGGAATGTGAAGGGAGGAGGTAGAGGGAGGAGAATGGAGGAGGAGGGAGGAGGAGGAGAGGGAGAAGGAGGAGGGGGAGGAGGAGGGAGTAAGAAGGAGGAGGGAGGAGGAGGGATGAGGAGGGATGAGGGGCAGGAGGGAGTGGTAGGAGGGGGAGGAGGAGAAGGGAGGAGGAGGGCGAAGGAGGAAGGAAGAGGAGGTAGGAGGAGGAGGAGGAACAGGGAGGAGGAGGGAGGAGGAGATAGGCGGAGAGAGGAGGAGGAGTAGGGATGAATAGGAGGGAGGAGGAGGGATTAAGAGAAGGAGGGGGGAAAGGGGAGAAGGAGGAGGAGGAAGAGGGATGGGGAGGAGGAGGGAGGAGGGTGAAGGAGGAGGAGGGAGGAGGGTGAAGGAGGAGGAGGAGGAGGAGGGAGGGGGAGGAGGAGGGAGAAGGAGGGAGGAGGGAGGAGGAGAACGCAGGTGGGGGAGGAGGAGAAGGGGAGAGGGAGGAGGAGGAGGGAGAAGGAGGAGGGAGGAGGAGGGAGAAGGAGGAAGGGGAGGAGGAGGAGGAATGATGAGGAGGGAGGAGGAGGAAGAGGGATGTGGAGGAAGGAGGAGGAGGGAGGAGGTAGAGGGAGGAAAAGGGAGGAGGAGGAGGGAGGAGGAGAAGGGAGTAGGAGGGAGGAGGAGAGGGAGGAGGAGGGAGAAGGGAGATGGAGAAGGAGGAGGGAGAGGGAGGAGGTAGAGGGAGGAGGAAGAGGAGGAGGGTGGAGGTAGAGGGAGGAGGAGGGAGGAGGCGGAGGGAGTAGGAGGGAGGAGGATGGAGGAGGAGGGGAGAGGAAGAGGGAGATGGAAGAAGGAGGAGGGAGGAGGGGTAGGAGGTAGAGGGAGGAGGGGGAGGAGGTAGAGGGAGAAGGAAGAGGAGGAGGGTGGAGGGAGGAGGAGGGGAGGAGGTAGAGGCAGGAGGAGAAGAGAGGAGGAGGGAGTTCGCCATTCCGAATTCATACTCATCTAGGTTCTGTGATTTCGGTCCTTCCATTGATTGTTCTTCCCTTCTACACGACTGTAGATAACTTCCTTACACATAAAAAGATGAATTGTTATTGATATTGCCGTGGCATGGAGGCATATATATCAGCATCAGAGTTGAACGCCTACGCCAGCCGGCACGGCACTTGATGATGATGATGATTGCCGTGTGACGATTCTGTGTAGTCACGTCATTTTCTTCCCTTTCCCTAGCGTTTTGGTTCGGGGATTCTTTCATCATCATCATCATATATTTACGTACGTATTTTGGGAATGGGAGGAGGGAGGAGGAGGAAGAAGAAAAAAAAATACGACAGTTGGCAGCGCTGGAATGAAAGGAAGGCGTGTAGAAAATTTCATCTCAATCGGATGGGCCGTTCGCGAACGCATAAAGGACATACATACAGACAGACAGACAGACGGAGATCCTAATTTATATATAAGATAAGATATATATAGAAAGCAGCAAGTCAAATGGTTTGGCCATGCAAGTAGGCTACCAGTCAACAGCATGCCACAACAGGCAATGACGTACAGACCAGATGGAAACAGAGGAAGAGGCCGACCACGTAAACGCTGGACGGAGGGAATAACAGAATCCATGGGAATGTCGATATACGAAGCCCATAACCGGGCACTCTCACGAAGTTTATACTTCACCTCGACACCGCAAGGTACAAGAGGAACATGATGAGAGAGAGAGAGAGATATATATATATATATATATATATATATCACTTCACTTCGAACAAGTCCATAGGTGCTCATATCTCCTCCCCACATATGCATCTTTGTTGGTTGATGAGGACCCTTGTTCTCCCGATGTGCCTCTCATGTCTGGCGCCAGTTCTTATTCCTAAGTCTCTCATTATGTACAACGATGTGGATTCACTCCGCTCTCGACGTCTCTCTGATGGTATTAATAACATCGGCACGATCCCTGGGCTGCAGGTGTGTAATAACATTACGGTAAAAGTTCGTTTTCTTCTTAAGTAGTTGTGAAATGGTACATGACACACATTATCGTGTTGCCACATGAAAGATGCATGTTCTTAAAACTTTCCCTTTATTTTCTGGTGTTGTGCCGTAGATTATAATTAATACTGTTTCCTTCTGCATTTGCAATAATCTGTTTGTGTCTGACTTGTTGTTGGTCAGTCGCCATTGTTGTTAGTTGTGCAGTCATGATATTAAAAGTTTGTGACATTTTCAATTTCTTCAATGCTTATTGTGATCTTGGGTTAGCATGTAGTTTTGTCCGGGGCATTAAGAAGATTAGTCAGGTAATACAGGGTAAAAGGAAGACCTTATTTGCTCAATCACTCACTCACCCACTCACTCACTCACTCACTCACTCACTCATCTAACAAACGTGGATACAGCGCAACGAAGGCAACACACCTGGTCTCAGAACACAAGCTGTAGCTACACACCCCTACACAGAACAACAAATGTGGACAGGGAAACATCATCTAGGCGAGGCTAGACAACGGACACTACAGACCAGGCAATTTCCCCCTTTCATCTCCTGTTTCACAACTAGATTCCCGAAGGTCAAGCACTTTGACGGGATGACACGTTGGGGCGGTAACGAGCTTGTTGTGTCCTTAAATAGGGTTACACAACACGTATGTCCATCGATCATTGTCATTGAAATGTTGGCTTAGTTAAAAGTTAGTTGCATGTCCTCTACAGGGCGTCGCAATCAATCCCATCATGTTTTGGCTGTATCTGATTTACTAGGCAATATTATGAAAGACCGACATCTTATACCGTCAAAGACAACGCAAAGCAGTCTTCTTCCAAATCGCCCGCAACTGATTTCTAACCCACTCCTCGTATGTCAGGGAATTGTGAAACGAGTTCTCTGCCCCTACGTCACAGCACCGACTACTTACTTGGTAGTTGGTAGGAATTGAGTTATTTGCTGCGCAGCAAGATGCAAACAGACCAGGGGTTCCACACAATTGAGGATTTGAACTACGGAACCAAATCGCGGTTTTTTTTAACCCCAGGTCAGTATGAAAACAAAACACGGGTCTTGTAGCAGGGACCAACTGTGGATATGTGAAGCTTTAGGACCATCACATTGTTAGGCCGGAGTGCACGGAGGTATAGGTGGTCAGTCTTTGCCTCATTTTCCAGGAACCCCACCTGTCATCACTGCTCTTTCCAAGTCAATGAGGATGTTAACATGACCCAAGTATTTCCGAGGCTGGGTTCTGTTTACGAGTCAGTTTTCTTTGATGCTCAGATCTTGTAGAATGTAAGAATTGTTCTTCTTCTTGGTCCAGGATATTCTGAGAATTTTCCCGTGACATTTCAGCCCAAAAGTCCACATTTTCTTCGCTAGTGATTGTCCATGACTCACATCCATATGTTGCCCCAAGAAAGACGCATGTTCTCAACAATGTTGCTGTAACTTGTTTTAACCTTTGCATTGCTATGACCAGCCTGCGTCTGACTTCTTTGGAAGTCAAACCATAACCATTTATTTTCCTTGATTGCTTGGTTACGAATCATCCGGAAGACTGAGTATTATCTCTGAAGTCCGATGCATTGACGTTCAGGTCATCTGACCCCTGAAAAGTGTCAGCGTCTGTCAGTGTGCCTTTGGGTTAGAGAATGTTCTCCCGATCCGTTACCAAAATAGCATCTCCACCGTGTCCGTGTTGTGTCTCCTTTCCGCCCAAGCCCCGAAACCAATGTAGGGTGGTTGGGGAGGGGGTGGGGGGGGGGGGAGAGAATATATCGGCACTGGAACTTCACATCTGCGGACAGGCATAATACTATATGACTAGGTTATATGATTCAGCAAAGCGCATACAGACTGGTAGGGAATAGGCCTAGGTTAGAAATGTTTCGTCTACATGTTTTAGGTATTTCATTGCCAGCAGACTCCTTATGAATACCCAGAGATACCGATTTCTTAAACCACAGATAATAAATATCAGATTTATACCTACTCTATGCTACCAATATCAAACGTGGACATTGTTCAAATTACGTAAAATCATCACCTATGAGATGAGTGGCCTGAGAAGAGCCTAATAATCCAAGACCTAGTAAGAAATAATGTTGTCAAACAGACAGTGGAACAAACGCCTTGTGCCACATATATTGATGGACAGAAGATCACATGGGTCGGCTGTCTCGTTAGAATGCAACACCAACAGTTACCAGCAGTGGGGCTGCGGCAAAGAAGTTATGCTGCGAAAGCAAGAGGGCGGACGAGAAGAAAATGAATTGACGACATCAAAGGCATTTTACAATCCACGAATTAACACCATACAGTGCCATCCATCGGGCGCGGGAACGCCAACAATTCTTCCCCATGTCGTTTGACGACAAAAACGGACGATGATGATGATTATAATAATGACTGTGTTATATAGTTCTATAGCTGATGATTATAATAATGACTGTGTTATATAGTTCTATAGCTGACTGCTATTTGTCCTACTCCACCGATCCTCATGTATTCTCTTCTGCTGCCATCTTCTGTCCATGCAATTCCTGCATTTGACGGCGTCCTTCAACTCTTCTTTCCCTTATTACCTCTCTATTTATACCTGGGAGTGCTGCAAGCCAGAGTTATCTGCATGTTGTAACTTCTCGAGGTTTATTTAAGGCGATTAGAGTCTGCATTAAATAGTTGAGAACAGACAAAACACACATTCTATTTCTGGGTGTTAGTCAACAGCTTTCTGTGTTCTGTTTTCTTGTCAATCCTTTGCGAGTTTCTTTCAAAGGGCCCTTGTTTTTTCTCACACCGATGCAGGGGTTCTTAAGCTGGGGTTCACATTCCTTTTAGGAATTCTGCGATAAACGCCATCGCTGTCCTCGGATTATGCTACACAATATTGCATGTCCTTTGTAGGACTTTACAATCGACCCCAGGTTGATTTACCAGACTATTTTTACTTTCAATAGTTTGCCATTGCTTTATGAATATAAGTCAACGTTTAAGTACAACTGACCGGTGTAGGGAATGATCCTGCTACCCCACCGGATTGTGCCATGGTCATGCATGTAAATGGGGTGGGAAGTTAGGATGTATGTCTAATTCTTGAAGGAATACAATATAGTGCCACAGTCCCAGAATCATCGCATCATGCCAGGAGTTTAGAATAGGCTTCTGTGCTAATAACCCCGTTTGCGGTGATGGCACAAGTGGCATTACACTCAACCGATCGGGGCTGTCCAAAGAACATAAGGTGCGGTGTCTGCTGACTTGCATCTTTTCATCATCCAAGGGGAATATCGGTTTTTAAAAAAAAAAAAAACACCCAGCGAGCAGTGGTAAGAGAAACAGCCAAGCCATGGAAGAGGGCTGGAATGAAATCTATCAGATCGTGTTTCATTCGCCAGTGCAAGTTGCATCTGCACCTATAGGGTTCCTTCCACTTACTCCTCAACCCCCTCACTAGCCCCTCACTGGTGATCTCTCGGACTTGGGCAAGCGTAGGAGTTTAACTACCCCAGTCAAACTCTCTGGGTTCATTGGGGTGCTCAGGCTATCCAGCCAATGAAAGGCTATTCTTGTATGTGGAGAGCAGTCTGTTGATAAAGTGTCCTGTGGTCCGTGGATATAATGTCCTTTTCCGTGTGGTCTTTGAATAGACACCATTGAGAGATATTTATTTGTGGCACGTGTTCCTTCATCATATTGTTAAATGTATTATTAATACTTGCTATTAATCCTACTTGTGTGCATTTATGTACATGTATTAATTGCGAGGTGTCTTTTCTTATTATGTGTTTATTTATTACGTTGTGACATTTTGTGTGTGTCAGTATGCCTCCTTTAGATTTTAAATTTTTTCTTCGTTCGCTCTCTTTGAACTCAAGCGTAGTCCATACACGTGCTACTACCTCTAGTTGTTGTCACTACTGGGGAGTCCAGTGTGGATTAACTGTCCTTATAACCAGTGTCCCTCGCCATCAGGCGAATCCACACCGACTTCTGAAGTACTTGTATTTACGTCCTCAAGTCAAGGACGAGAAGTCAACATTTTAGTCCAGCTGACCAATATAGGTGTTGAACCCACTACCACGGCATCAGCACACCTGAAGTTTAAGAGCGAACGCTCACATCCATTCGTCCATGTTGGTCTTCTTCAGTGCAGCCTTAAGTTATTTATACCATTGTATCTTACTTGCTTTGGCTGGCATAGTAGTTCATGACACAGGTAATGATAACCCCAAGGCGGTTATCGCGGTTGGGGTGTGACATGTTAGACCGTGACCTATTCTAGGCCATGGCATAATGAAATGGGTGGCCAGTCCATCCCCACCTTCCAGGGGGGGGGGGGGGGGAAATCGTGGAACTCCTGGAGATTGAACCCAGACTAATGTAATAAAAAGTTAACTAACTACGATGCCATCCCCGCTCCATGGTACAACCTAGTTTAAGAATCCTTTGTAAAAAAAAGATCATTCGGCATTTTTTTTTTTCATGAGGAGAGGGGAGGGAAAAACACTACAGTACTCCTAATTATAGTTCACGAAGGAACATGTATAGACTGCTCAGTGTATTTGTGTGATGGCTATTTTTACACTTC
The DNA here is from genome assembly GCA_963921405.1 of Cepaea hortensis. NCBI lineage: Eukaryota > Metazoa > Mollusca > Gastropoda > Stylommatophora > Helicidae > Cepaea > Cepaea hortensis. The sequence goes on along the minus strand of OY992876.1, from coordinate 211,682,443 downwards.
CATAAATTGTATGTGAGTGTGGTAACTTTTTCTGGCTTCTACAGCGGGTCTTGACATGGTTGACTATTTGTTGAGAAGACAGTCCCGGGAAGATCATGGCTTAATTCTGTTGTCTCTCGTGGAAGACACGAATATCAGAATGCGCAAATATTTAAAAAAAAGTGAAGCAAAGACGTTGAAGCCGATTCACATTTGAAGTGCATGTGTCTCTTCGTGAGTAAATGACGTCGTTTGATAAATATGGTTTGTCAGTAGCTGTCCGTTTATTGCTTTGTCAAATGTGTTTTGTTACTTAAAAAACAAAACAAACACACACACACACAAGCATAGTCCACTACACTGTACTACCCCTGTTAGTTGCCACTACCGAGGAGTGCTCTGAACTGATATTTGCGTGTTGATTACCTTTCCCTATTACCAGTGTCCCTCCTCATAAGGCGAATCCACTCCGACTTGAGATACTTGTAATTTACGTCCCAACGTCAAGGACGAGAAGTCAACTTATTACTTGTTAACTTCCTGTATGTCTTTTGCTGGTTGATGATTGAACCCGCTGCATCGGCATCAGCACACCTGCAATTTAAGAGCGAATGCTATCATTCGGCCATGTCGACCTCCAAGTTCTGTTCGTGAAAGAAAATATTCTTCTTCATTTCATTCGCTTGTAATAGATCTAGTTAATTTTGTTTCCTGCATGAACTGCACTGTCTTCCATCACCCACCCAACTATCCATCCACCCAACCATCCATCTACCTAACCGTCCATCCATTCATCCATCTACCCATCTATCCACCAATCGTCCATCAAACTAACGATTTAACCAACCAACCTACCAACCAATCAACCAACCAACCAACCAACCAACCAACCAACCAACCAACCAACCAATAGATGTTTCATAACAATTGATAAAGACATTTAAAACACTGTCTAAAAGTAAGCATAATGGACCAAGGTTCTATTGACCTCGCCGAGCAGCCGGTATTTTGCCCGATACGATATTTGTTAAACATATTTATTCCTCTTCCGCTACTCATACATTCATTCCAGCAACAGTTTTGTTAGCTGTAAAATGTAGCCTTACCATTTTAGGAGCACGGATGTATGATCTCAGTTATGTACAACTCAAGCGTCCCTAACGAACCTCCTAAAAGCAGCCTGAGTGACGAGCGCTGTATTGGTCTTGCTGAACGCCGTATGTTGATGTTTGAGGAAGCTCATATGTCAGTGTTTGATGCCCGATTTACCACTGGGCAGTTTAATCCGTAGCTTCTGCTTGCAAATGGCGGGATTAGCACTGCGCTTTTGTTTAATGTTTAACTAGTTTGTTTAGTTTCCATCTAATGACACCGGACTCCAACCGCGCGAGAGACCAGTTCCCTTTGGCGTTCTTCGACCTGTGAAGCACACGGTTTTCTTGCAGTCTTCAAATTTTTCTGGACAGATTTTGATGTTGAAAATTTTAGGACTTCGGTCTAAACGCAACCCCAACTTTGCTCTGATAGTTGCGGTCATTTCCTTTGAACACGCACAGAGTTGATAGACAGCCATAGAATACCGTTGACATAGTGTAGGCAATGATTTATACGTGTGTTTGATATAAGGTATTTCATTAATGTTTCGGTGAATCGTACATATTTCTCAATATAATTCTTTCTGTACACGTGTTAATCATTCCCTCTAGTGTTTGCAATTTCAACTTAAATATGTAATTTCCTTATATTTTGTCCACACGTTAAAGTTCTTCTTGATGTTGGTTTCAATATTAGGCTTTGTTCTGTTCACGGATTATCCGAGGCTGGAGTATATTTGTGTTGTTGGATTGTTTGACTCGTTTGACCTAATCAAAGTGTCATCTGGTTTCCTGCAATACACTATCATGTTTTTGCAGGGTACGCTATGTGTTTCTAGGCCACTATGTTTCTGTCAACAGATTGAGATGTTTCAGTCCATGATCTATCAAATAAGATATCATTACACCACGACACTTTCGTTTTTGCGGTTGAGTGACTTCGAGATACGATGTCCTCCTCCAACTCTAGCCTGATACCATTCATTGTTGATTTTTACAGAATAAGAAATCGTTTCCTCGCAACAGATCGCTGGGTAGTGGTTTTAACTTCTAGATTTCACGAAAAATGGCGAACAAGTAGGAGGCCATTTTGCAAGTTTCGCTGGTTTAAAATATCTTGACAGTTTGACATTGAAAACAGCAGGCCGTATACGCAACCCCTCTGGCAAAATAAAAAAAAAAAATAGAAAATCAACCACTGAATGTAATATATCATATGTGGTTAGACACCTATTTGTACTTCGGAGTTCATGCACAAAGATAAGGTTCTCCAGTGTGTCATCTATGGAAGGAGACTGGGGCCCTTTGGCGGTATCCTTGTGCAATGAAAGTGATCATTTACAAACAAAACGTTCGTACTTGCAACGGATCTACCTGTACCTTCTACAGCCATGGAACGTCTTGAACAAAGTGCCACACGTCTGTAGAACAGAGAGCTCAGAGTGTCAATAAAGAAATGTTTGATAGTTATTCCCTGTCAAATAGGCCGCCTTTGTAACCTGCTTGTCTGATGAAAAAGGGAATATTTGCATGAGAAAATCTAGTATATGTGGTGACGAGATTAAGTATATGCACTGTGTTAGATCTGAAGTTACAATAAGTTACTGGCCGGTTTAGATGCTTTTAAGTGTATTGGGTATATGGTGCTGGCCTCATATCTTAATAGACCAATCTGCACACGGCGGGTAGTGGAGGTCGGTCTCACGTCAGACGCCTTTACTTCTCAGAATATTTCCGGGTGCCTATTTTAAGCTGGGACTGGCCTGGGAATGCAGGTAAATAATTTTTAAAAAAAATATTCTCTTCTCTATGAGGATTCAAACTCAACACCATCGGACCGACAGGCAAGCGTGCTATCCACGGGACCGCTGCTCCGTATGGGTTCCAGATCACGTTCAGAAATGCCTGGCTGTTGTCTGCGAGGAAGATGCGGAAGCCAATTAACTTGACACCCAACTTTTGTGCCCCGTAGTGTTACAAAATATGTAAAGACATAATGAGGGGCCTCGTCAACCAACACAGAACTGGCTTTAGAATGGTCTGGCAGTTGTCTTCGAAGAAGATGCGGAAGCCAGTTTTGACACTCAACTTCAGTGTACCGTGGAGTTACAATATGCAAAGACATAATGATGGGCCCCGTCAACCAACAAAGGACTGGAATAATTAGCCACCAGACGATGATGCATATGTTGGAGGGGGGGGGGGGGGGAGTCTGAGCACCTAAGGACGTGTCCGGAGTGCATGGATGATACACAAACCGATAACTAACAATTTAACTAACCAACCAACCAACCTACCTACCCACTCCCTCCTCTCCTATCTGTTCGATATTCAAGGCGAAAATATTTAATTCTCCTAAGCTTTATTTGTCTTAATAGCAAATCTTATTTTCATGCTAGCCGCACAGGGTCTATTGCAGAGTTCCCGTTTCCCTTTTTAGGGTCAGAAACAAGCCGTGTATGCAAGATCCTTAATGTAACT
>OY992876.1:211578889-211673889 GCA_963921405.1 Cepaea hortensis | reverse complement strand
TGTGTTACCCAGATGACGAGGGACACTAGTAATAGGGAAAGCTAATCCACTCACAAAAATCAGTTCAGTGCATTAGAAGTAGTAGCACGTGTATGTACAACGCTGGAGTTCAAAGCGAGCTAACGAGAAAACACAAAGCAGTCGCATAGGTCGCTGCCCAGTAGACGTAGGGGCGTACGCACGTATACACACATACGCACACACACACAGACACACACACACAGCGCGAGAGAGCGCCACAGAGCTACCTGCTTGTTTCTCTGGTTGTCTCGCTGGTCATGTTATCTGCATCTCTCCGTTTCTCATATCTTCTTTCTTTTCTTTCCGTTCGCTCGCTGTGATCTCGAGCTTAGTCCATACACCTACTACTACTACTACTACTACTACTACTACTACTACTACTACTACTACTACTACTACTACTACTACTACTACTACTACTACTACTACTACTACTACTTGGTGCTACAACTAGTGGATGCACTGGACTGATGTCTGCGTGTGTATTAGCTTTCCCTATTACCAGTGCTCTCTCACCACAGCTACTTCTGAGGCAACATTATAGTATGGAAACTAATACGTGTATTGCCGCCAGTTTGTACATATGACACACACCTGCTCCCATTTGACCCAGCTCATCCCGTGAAACACCCTCCTACAACAGCTTATCCCGATCGACAGGTGTTCAAGATGGTTGCACCGCCGGTCGGTATCATTAGCCCAGGCAGGCCGACGAACTGCACCGACACCGTGCATATTATTGGTTTCATGCTCTCGCTCGGCTGACCTCATGCACGCCTTCGCCCTCCCTTCTAAAAAAGATATAATTCGTTGTGGCCAACACAGGGCACATTGTTGTAACTGATGTTCTTTCTGTTGTCACCGGCAAAGAGGGAAGTCGGCTAGTCCAGGTATGTATGTTGATATTTGTAGTTTCATTATTAGCCGCAGCGCAAGTACTACTAGTAGCGACAGTTACATTTAGTTGCATGTTCTTTACACGACGTCACAATTAACCCCAGCATGTTTGGACTGTTTGTCATTTACTAGACAATTGTTACGTGCAGTTGTTTGTCATTGTTTTCTGAACGACCATCGCTGTTTTCGAACCGTCTACTCTGTATGTTAGGGAATTGTGAAACGCGGTCACTGCCCCTAGACCACAGCGCCGACAGTTGTGACAGTAGCAGAGTAGTATTGATATTAGCATCAGTCGTAGTCGCCACGCTACCGGGGCCAGTCAGGGAAGCTAATCATAGTAACACTGTAGCTACCATACATGTCGTAAGAGGCTAAGGAGGGGAGCCGTGGGGCTAGCTTCGCCATCCCGTAGGAAATTGTGGCTGCAAAATGCAGGCAACTATGGAATTGGTTGACGGCTATGCTCTATTGAAAGATATTGGGGGGGGGGGGGGGGGGGGGTTTGGAGAGAGGAGGAGAAAAGGAGCATTAGGAGCAGCAGTTGCAAAGTTGCTAGTAGTGTTAGCAGTAGCCACGGTATTAGTCATTACTACTACTACTACTACTACTACTACTACTACTACTACTACTACTACTACTACTACTACTACTACTACTACTACTGCTGCTGCTGCTGATACTACTGCTGATACTACTACTACTACTACTACTGCTACTACTGCTGCTGCTGCTACAACAACAACTACTACTACTACTACTACTACTACTACTACTACTACTACTACTACTACTACTACTACTCCTACTGCTGCTGCTGCTGCTGCTGCTGCTACTACTACTACTACTACTACTACTACTACTACTACTACTACTACTACTACTACTACTACTACTACTACTACTTCTGCTGATGCAACAACTACTACTTGCTGATAATGCAGCTCGTACTACTGCTGATGCTACTGCTACTACTGCTACTACTACTAGTGCTGCTACTACCACTACTACTACTACTACTACTACTACTACTACTACTACTACTACTACTACTACTACTACTACTACTATACTACTACTACTACTACTACTACTACTACTACTACTACTACTACTACTACTACTACTATACTGCTACTACTATACCACTACTACTACTATTACTATTACTATTACTACTACTACGACTGCTTCTGTTGCTGCTGCTACTACTACTGCTACTGCTATTACTACTATCACTACTACTACTACTGTTACTGCTGCTGCTGCTACTACTACTACTACTACTACTACTACTACTACTACTACTACTACTACTACTACTACTACTACTACTACTACTACTACTACTACTACGGCGTCGATGACGATTATTGTTGTTGGAGATTTCTTCTTCTTTGTATTTTTATTATTATACTATTATGTTACCATTATAATTATATTGATTTGTTATGGAACTTCTAGTTTAATAAGTGACCCAGTTTTCATTATCGAAGGATGTTTTGCCCCAAAAATGTACGTAAGGGAGCGGTAAATTGGTGTCCGTGATGTTTTCTTTTTTGTGTGTGTGGAAATTTATTGTCGTTTCATTTAATTACTGTTTTTACGGACATTGTGCAAGCATGCAAGGGCGGATTAAAAAAAAAATTGTTTGCATATCCTTTACAGGACATTGCTGTCAACATCAGCATCTTTCAGCTGATTGTTGATTTCTTGGCAGGATTACGCTCAGTAGTTTGGCATTGCTTTCTGAGCGGCCGGCTCACATACCCCGTAAGATACCGACACGATTCGAACCACAGCTGATCCTCACCGTCGTCACGTTACTTACGAGAGTATACGAGATTACGGAGAAAAGTCGCTAACCTCTATGCTAGGAAGCCGGCAAGGGCGGATTGATAAATGGATATAAAGAATTAGAATGTAGCTGACAGGCGGGTGGGTAGTTTTACAGATACGCATGCAGGAAATCAGGCATCTAGACAGGAACGTAGGTAAGAGACAGAAAAAAATGAAAGGACACTCTTGCACGTCTTGATGCGTTTTGGGTATGTGGTGTTACCCCCATATATGTATAGACCAGTCGATATTGGATATGTGGTGTGGTCAATAAGACACCGGCCGCCTTTGCTTCACAGCACATGTCCTGACATCCAGTGTAGGTAAGGTCGAACTGGGAGCCCAGATACAACAACATTAATCTCTTTGGGGATTCGATTGGAGTTAGGTATACATGTAGGTGGGGATAAATAGATAAAGACAAGATTATTTCAAAGCTAATAAGTAGACTGGCAGATAAATAGACTAATAAGTACGCAATTATATTGTTGAGTGTGTAGCTATCACGTAATGCAAGAAAGGGGTGGGTGGGGTGGAGATCGAGATAGAGGGAAAGAGAGAATTAGCAGGCAAGATTGTGTGCATATAAAAACAAACAAGTCAACAATAAAAGAGACAGGGATGCATGTAGATGCGCAGTTAAATGAATGAGAGAGAGAGAGAGAGAGAGAGAGAGAGAGAGAGAGAGAGAGGGAGAGAGAGAGAGAGAGAGAGAGAGAGAGGAGGTGGGCGAGGAGGAAAAAAGGTTGACTACTTACTGTTGGAATAAAAACGTATGGCTATTAATCAACAAGAAACAAAATGTATTCATATGTCGATTGGCGCCAATAGGAAAGACACAAAATAGCACATGTATTTGCATACGGTAATATACCTGACACATGCCCCACCCTTTCCTGTTTCAGTAAACGGCATGTAGATAGAGAGGCGAGGGCGTTGGCAACTGGATAAAATAAGAACAGATCGCATTTCGCCACCGCCCACCTATTGTTTATATCTGTGAATATATTTGCGCTGTGCCCATTCTATAGATTCAGACATACCTGTTTAATTCTAGGATTGCAAGGCGTAGTCCAAAGGTAGGGCCGGGGATTTCACAATGTGCTTACTAACAAGTTTTGCCACGTTGTTGTTGTTCTAGAGATTGTTGTTTGTTTACTTGAAGCTTTAGCTGCAGTGCTCAGTGTTTATCTACTGCTTCCGGTGCAGGCAGGTTGATTGTAGGGTTCCTGGGTATGTGTGTCAGGAGTTGAAAGATGCTTGTTTCCGTTTTGTGGAAGTGTTGATTTTTTTTTTGTCTGTTGCTTATTGTAGTGCCGTCAGTTAGATAATAGAGTTGGTGTGTGTATGTGCGATCATCTATTATTCTGCATGCCTGTCTGTCTGGATATCCATCAGCCTTCCTGTCTCTCACCCCTGCCTGCTTGCACCTTGATCCTCTCTCTCTCTCTCTCTCTCTCTCTCTCTCTCTCTCTCTCTCTCTCTCTCTCCCCTCTCTGCCTGCCTGTCCCTCTCCCCCTCTCTCATCCTCTCTCCCCCTCCTCTCTCACTCACTCACTCACTCTCTCACTCACTCTCTCACTCATTCTCTCATTCTCTCACTCACTCTCTCACTCCGTCCGTTACAAACAATGATAGATTGTCTGCCATATCTCTTAACGGATCGTGTTGGAGTATGAAGCACGTATTGGTAACGAACACGTCATCACCAGTAGCTCATCATGCTGGCATACAATAATATACATAGTAGCAACAGCATAACATGCAAAGATATAAAAATAAACTCAGACACCAACTATAACGAACTGACTGCCCGAAGCCAACAGAACACATCATCTTATACTACGTCAAACAAACAGGACATCACTGAAACGCAAATTAAGCCGAAACACGATAGAAGAAACTAAGCCTAAATGATGGCTAGTATGTAGGGCAGCAAATTAAAAACAACAAATTACTGGGAAGTTAATTAAGAACAGTCAATTCACCAAATGAAACAGTATGGCGAGTAGACATCCTAAAAAATCCCTTATTGAAATTACTTGTCTCTAACCAAAAACTGTATATACCTATTTACCTGTGTTTGTTTTCTTGCGTTTTCTGTGTTCTTGATATTTAATTTAATACATTATGAAACATGGATTGGACACTTGCTCTAACAAGGTAGGAGTCACTCGTTGTATGTGTAATGTTGCAGTCTGTATATTGTCAGCCGCTGGGCACATAGCCATTCTTCCCTCTAAACTCCGGTTTTCTTCGTTTGCTAGTGTTTGTAGATATCTTTCTTCCTTCTAAACTCCTGATATTCTTCGTTTGCTAGTTAGTGTTTGTAGATATCTTTCTTCCTTCTACACTCCTGCTATTCTTCGCTTGCTAGTGTTTGTAGATATTTCTTCCTTCTAAACTCCTGTTTTCTTCGTTTGCTTCTGTTTATATATATCTTTCTTCCTTCTAAACTCCTGTTTTCTTCGTTTGCTAGTGTTTGTAGATATCTTTTCCCTCCTAAATTCCTGCTATTCTTCGTTTGCTAGTATGCTAGTTTGTATGTAGAGAGTCTCCATGGCTAAGTGGTTAAGCCGTTTGACTCTGGCTCGAAGGTTGTGAGTTATTCCGGGCCGCGTCCTTCGGTTCACGGGTGCATTTTTTCGGAGACTCCTGGGGGTCGTCGCTGGAGCTACGGAGTTCATGCTTTGTGCGACGCTTTCGGCAGTTCGCTGCGGAAAGAGACTGAGCCATATGGGATTAAAAACCCGGTGCAATGAAATCGACCCTGTCGACTTGTAAGCAACTTTTTTTTTCTTTAGTGCTTAAACTCCCCCTGTTCTTCGTTTGCTAGTGTTTGTATATATCTTTCTTCCTTCTAAACTCCCTCTGTTCTCCCTTTGCTGGTGTTTGTAGATATCTTTCTTCCTTCTAAACTCCTGTTACTTTCCGTTTGCTAGTGTTTGTAGATATCTTTCTTACTGCCGTCTATAGTCTTCCGATATTCTCAGTTTGCCAGTGTCTGTAGATATCTTTCTTCATGTCTGCTAAACTCCTTATATTCTCCGTTAGCTAGTGTTTATAGATATTTCTTCCTGTCTGCAAAACGCCTGGTATTCTCCATTTCCTAATGAGTGTAGATATTTTTCTTCCTGTTTGCTAAACTCCCTGTTCTCTCAAGTTATTACGAGAAGAATGAGGCAGAAACAGGAAGTGGAGTGGCTATGCAAGTGTCCCTGTGTTAGAAAACCCCATTGTAGTGTGATCTTAGTCGTATGATCGTGAGAAAGTGACCCCCTTCCTTCCGGAGGCCAACGACGCCAATTGTCAACGGACACTTGACGGACGAGGTTTGTTTCCTAGCTGGAGTTGGTTTAAAGTACTGTCGCTGATTTGTTGGTGGGACTAAGAGGGGGGAAAACTTCCAGACAATAGAAGAGATGAAAGAAAGGATGGATATCTCCACCTTCTCCCTCTTAGAGTGTTAAATATATAAAAGACCAGGGCATTAATTGAAGGTGAGATAGCTTCGGATGATCAAAGTACTACTGTTGTGCTGGCTCCATGGTAGATGTTATAATACTGTCATCATCATCATGTGCCATGTCGATAAGCATGGGCGGTCGTGGTTCGCCCTCTCACATGATCACCAGTTTCTGACCAGGAGTGTGTTCACACGCCTATAATGCAAGATGACCATGCCTTCCGTGTATTTATCTCGCTGTCTTCCCATGCCACTGTGACAATCAACGCAAAGCGATCTTCTCCCAAATCGCTTGTGGCTAACTTCGAATCCGGTATCTCATGGTTTGTGAAAGATCGTTAACTAACCATCGTCCACAGACAAATGTCGACAAGGAGAAGCTACATTATCGTTTCAGAACGGAGGAGATAAAGTCATGGCCAGCACAGAAACGGCAACAACCAGGGCAGTGTGTTGGCGTCATGACGCTGGTTGGTGAAGGGATCGCCTTCTTGACACACGGCTATCTGCGTACGTTATCTAGTTTAATCTCATAGATCACACAAGAAGAATCTCTACGCAGTGCACGAACTCCGTAGTCCCGGAAAGGAACCAAATGTGTGAACACCAGAGTTATATATGCTTGAGATATTCTTTAACAAGAATTGTTGCTTGTCCTTTGCAGTGTTCAACCCCAACACATGGTTAATTTTCTAGGCAAATTTACGTTCACTAGTTTGCCATTACTTTCTGAACGGGAAGTCAACTTTGAAGTCCAGATGACCAGTGTAGGTAACGACCGCCTACCCCGCCATTAGCGTATCGGAAATTTGAGCGCAAGCGCATTAAGCTCCGTGGCCACGCAGATTGCCCTGTCATTCTTAGGTTTTATAATGTTATTAGTTTACCAAAGGAGCGGCTTTTTCGGCCAACTCTGTTAGATTTCTAACTGTCAGAGAGAGAGAGAGAGAGAGAGAGAGAGAGAGAGAGAGAGAGAGAGAGAGAGAGAGAGAGAGAGAGAGAGAGTTAGCATGCATAGACTTACCTACAGTTTCGCCCTTATCAGAGAAGACTACGTGTCCGATCTCACTAACCAAGAGATCTGGGAGACATGTGATATCATTAGTTACCAGTGTTTCTCGGAAAGATTCCCAGCCTGAGATCGATCCCTATACCTACACCGGGTTTCGAACCCGTCGCCTCCACGTGGTGACACAGCCTCTTTGAAGGAACAGGGGTACTCCGGCGCGGCGATAAGCGCTGACGGAGGGAAAATAGTGGACACCAGTGTGGTCATTTTATGACCGAGCGACGTATGGTAAGTTTCTTGGAAAACGGATGAGTCAGTAAATGGCCAGGTCAGGAGTAATTGAAACGTAAGTGACCAACCTGCTTCCTGGTATGCTATATATGCGTCCTCTAAAGTTGGGTTAATTGTGTAGCGTGCTTGTAGTGTGTTCAACTGCAGTCACAGCTAGTTGTGTTCAAACATTCCAGTTATTGTATCCGGCATGACTTTGTAAGCCACGTTATTTATAAGCGGATATGTATGCTATGGTGGGTCTTGTTTGATCATGAGGTAAATATTTGCAGTGCTGGCTGGTGGTTTATTCCTATAGCTGTTTAGTTTATGTTATATAAGGGGTTTTGTTTTGTTGGCTCATACATTGTTATGTACTCTTTCTTCACTGTGACGTGTTTGCTTGAAATAGAGACAGTCTGATGCATGTTTAATTTAATCTGTTTGTCTTTCATCTATCTGTCTGTCCGCCTTCATATACTTCTATTGTATGTTTACTTGCATATGTCTTTCTGTTTGTTAGTCCATTCTTTGATCCTTCCTTATATCTGTCTGTCTGACCGCCTGCCTGCCTATGCCTGTATGTCTGTCTGTCTGACCGCCTGTCTGTCTATCTGTCTGTCTGTCCGTCCGTCCGTCCCTCCGTTCCTACAATCATATATTATGTCTGTCCATCTATTACATTTTTTCTGTCCATCTATATGTTTTATCTTTCTCTCTGTCCGTCTATCATCAGTCCATCTCTTTGCCCATGTAGTTGTATATGTCTGCCTGAAGAAAACATGTATCGCAATATTCTCTCGTAGTCCAGTGTTTGTTTTGGCAAACGATATAAAAATCAGCACTGGAGATGTCTAGTTTGGTAAGCAATGAGGAATGGGGCTGGTCACTCCATTCCCTGACACTGCCGACCTAACGACGATTTACCATATTATGATTGTTCTTGTTTTAATTATAAATGTTGTTGTTGTTGTTAATGATTTCAGAGCTGCCGGGTTATCTGCTTTTGGCATAATTATAAATTTGAATAACGAAGGCACAAACAATAGATTGTACGATTTATTGATTAGAATATTTCGCTGCATCTCGTCAGGTACATACGGCAGAAATCGCACATCATACACTAAAGATACATCCTTCAGGCTGAAATATACAACACGCACACACACATTTACACAGTAATTTAAATTGTCTTCGTTATTCAAATTCACTACGGGAAAATATAATTTAGAATTATAAATATTAAATAAAGAACGTTACGACAATCAATGTCTTCAACAGATTCTTCCGCCTCCATGACACGCATCCTTTACACCCCGAATCACGGGGATGACAACCGCTTACTGTACAGTATCAGCCACGGCAGCAAGAGCACCAGCATCCCTAACTTGAATACCTATTACCATACCAACAAAACATCGCCTAATAACACCTCTAGCAGCAACAACAACAGCAAAGGGGTAATCAACCACAACCACCCGTACCAGCACCAGTATTTACAGAACCAGCATCACTTCAGTAGCAGCGCCAGCAACATTATGTCCCTGCGGGATACACCAGGGCGAGCCGGAGCTCCTGTCTCCAGAAGCCACTCATTTGGTGGTGTGTCCATTGCCTCAAACATGTCATCCGCCTCCACGACGCCGTCGGTCTTAGGAGAAACCATCAAGAGGAGTCCTCGGATCTACACCAAACCTCAGAGTGGGTCCCGGTCATTCAGAAAGTCGCCAAAGATTCCCAAAGTTCCTCGGCCAAGCAGGGCACTGATGGTGTTTGATTGCGTCAAAAGGGGCATTGGGTAAGTAGAGTGTTGTGGTTCTTTCAGTTGGGATCATCCGTCAGATAGGTCGTGTTGTCTGTCTGTCTGCATGTCTCTCTCTATCTTCCTGTATGTCTGTGCCCCTATGTCTCTCTCTCTCTCTCTCTCTCTCTCTCTCTCTCTCTCTCTCTCTCTCTTTTTTTTTTTCACTGTTTGTCTGCCCCTCTGTCTCTCTCCCTCTGTTTGTCTGACTGTGAGTCCGTTCATCCGTTCGTCTATCTATTTGCTCACCTGCCTGTCTGCCAGCTTGAGTGCCGAAGGAGATGAGAGTAGAAGTGATGCTAAATGCCTTCAGGCACAGCTGCTAGAACAGTGGTCCTCAACCTGTTTTGGCCCATGCACCCCTTCACCATATTTTCAGAACGTTCCCCCCCCCCCCGTTTTATATTTCCTGCCTATAAATCCCCCCGCCCCTACACAGTATACGCAAAAATAAAAGCTAAATTTAATAACACATACTAGAACAAGTCTAGACGTTTACGTAAAACGGGATTTGCAGGTCTACTTACGTTATAAAACGAATTTCAAAAGGACGAGATATACAGAACCGTAAAGTATGGGGGAAAAAACAGTATCATGTAATCGGTCCTTGTATTAACGCAATCTTGACATAATCTTAATTCCCCCCATGGAAACAATAAAATCTCCCCCCCCCTCGGAGGGGGGGGGGGGAGGATTCCCCACCAGTTGAAAACCACTGGTGTAGAACATTTCTCATCATCATCTTATCTTCTGAAGCTTGTTCTGGAGCAGACATCAAAGATCATGACTCCACATTTCTCTGTCATGTTATATCTTAATGAGGCTAATGCTGCTTTAAGTTATTCAGTGCCAAACAAAATGTAGGTTTGGACCAAACAAAAATGGATGGCGGAAAATCGGAAGTAGGGATGTGTCACAGTTATGGCTTAACAGTTGTTAATATGGTAGCAGACTTGTGTTATATATCAAATTAAAGGGGGTTGCATAAAGGGAAACAAAACTGTATTTAAGCCCATGTCAGTTACGGGAAGTTGCTTAATCACCTCATGGCACGTAATCAGTTAAATTATTTTGGCCCAGCTGTTTCTGCTTCTCACATGAATCTTTCTTTAGTCATTCTCTGCCTCTATTCCCTGGTACTCCCCCACTAAAACTAATGTCTCTACTCCACCTCTTCTGTTGATATATTAAGAAATGCTTGACATTTTGTAATCACAAAAACTTGCGCTTTGCCCTCTCTGGACAACAATCAGCTTTTAGTTAATATCCTATTTGTGGCTGACTCAGTTATGTGATATATGGACCCTTTTTGGGGTTGAACGGGGCATGGGTAATGGTATTATTGAAAAAGTGTGTAATCACGGCATGGCGGAACGTCGGTTTCAGAAATTGTTGGAAGCACGAGGGAGAGATATATATGATCACCAACACGACACGGCATAGACTATAAGACGAAGATATACAGAACATTCTTCACAGTTCTCTAGAAGAGATAAAACCCGGCACAGCGGAAATTTCCGCATTGTAATCATTGTTTACCTCGTGAGTCTATATTTAACTAACGTGGCAGGTTGAGTTTAAGACAGCAAAGATCGATTCCACTGGCTCGTGATGCATCGACTGTGCTCAGAAAATGATTTGACATTTCAAGCGTTAACTCCAGCTAGTTCCCGTGCCCTAGTTTTTACTGTTACTCCCGCCCTAGGTAACCGGCGCTGTACCTTAGGGGATAGTGGGACGCGCAGATTCATAACGCCCCGTCATAGGGAGTCGAGGGTTCGGAATCAGCTGCGGGCGGTTTGGAAGCCAGACGCTTTGCGTTGGTTTCGATGGCCGTTCAGAAATCAGTAGTAAACTACTGAACTAACATTGCCTAGTAAATCAGTCAACAAATACTGCGGTTGATTGCAACGTCCTGTACAGGATATGCAACTAACCCTTTGTCCTGCTACAAACCTCAATTTGAGACCACCTCAAAAGTTGCAGTGGGTTCACCTGATGGCGGGGGACAATGGTAATATGAAACACTTGCTCACAGGCAAAAATCAGTCCCGTGATTTCACTGGTAGTAGGAACTACTTGCAGTATTGCGTGTGTGGACTAGTGTCGAGTTCAAAGAGAGCAAGAGTTAAAGCGAGCTGTGTTCTGGCAGCGAATGTTCCACACCACATGCCTAGTTGGAGAGTGTCGCACGCATAGCGAGACGTTTGGCATATCGATGTTTCCGGCGTTCTCCGTGCTAATGGAGTAATTTGAACGCACGTTCTTTCTGTGTGTGTAGACGAAGCGGAAAGCAATGGCAAACTACTGAGTGTAATCTTGCCTAGTACATCAACAGCAACTGAAAAATGTTGGTGTTGACTGCAACGCCCTGTAAGGGATATGCAACACCCCCCCCCCCTCCAAAAAAAAAAAAAAAAAGACGAAGAAAGCGAATCTGTTTGGTGTGAATGGTGTCCATGCCTAACATATGCAACAAGGTGCCAGGATACGTTCAGATAGCATCGTTGTGAACAAGAACGAACACACGAGGACCAGTCTATACGTTGCACACGTTATATACCCCTTGGAAATGACAAAGAGCGGGCTGAACATGCCACTGCCCAGTATGCATTTGACAGTAGAACACCTACCTACACAAGAATGTTGATAGTATTTTTGAGCGGAAACCGTTTCCTTGACTAGAACGCTAGAAACATCACGCGTTAAAACAATTACAATGAATTTGAGTTGAGTTGAGCCAAGAACCGATATCACTGCACTCAGGACATTCCCATACGCGTGCGTCCCCTCGTTCAACAGCCAGCGAAGAGTCATACTACAAATCGTTTCCACCGCTTTCTGATTGAAAGTTCCTCTGGTCTTCCCTCTCAGGTTTGAGATTCTTCCTGAACCCACACAGACCCCTCGCAATCTCATTCTTTCCACATATGGGTTCTCAGTCTGTTTCCCCTTCTTCTCCACCTGGTCCCACAAGCGCACGACCACCTCTCCCTTGTCCATAGGTAATCTACCACCAAGAGGTGCATTCCCTGCCATCACTCCCGCATTAAAATGAATTTGTTGCTGTGCAAATAAAACAGCAGAAACATTCGCACACTTACCTAAATGGGGATAGCTAATAGTTTCAGCTTTGCTTTGAAGTTGTACTTTGTCTGACATCATCATCATCTCATCTTGTTCCTCTTATACCTTGAAGTAATGAGGTGAAGCATAAACAGCGGGATACTGTCCGTTTCTGGGCTTTATATATCAAGATTCACATGGACTCTGTTATCCCCTCTGTCCATCGTTTACATGTTCGACCTCTTGTTTTGGCTCATTTGGTCAGCACATCATTGCTTGTTGTGGTATACTGTCAGTTGGTAGCTGAAATTTGCTGTAGAAAATGTCACAGTGGTTTGGAAAGTACGGCAACGGACATCGTGGTTTCCAGAACGCTTGCACGAAGATGGTCACATGACTAGGAAGACAGCTTGGGCATACAAATTATTAAAATCAAGAATCTTCGACGGGCCGTAATGAGAGCGACGTTTTGCAAATGGCCTGCGACATGATGATGATGAGCTTTTCTTATGAATACTATTAACATACCTTCAGAGATGTAACGTATATTAGTTTTAAACATACGTCTTAAGTTGGCATGCAGGATTGGAATGCACACACTGGAGGTAACCGCCACTGGTAATGTACAGAAGATACGAGGCTTAAACAGAAACATTCGTAGAAGGGGCGGAGCGGGGCACTTTTTCCTATGATCAGAAACCTGTTGTACTCGCTCTACAGCTGAGTTTATACTACTATATTCAGAAATGTAATATTCAAGAATAATTTCTAGGACATGTCTGGCAGTGCTCTCGTTAATAATTAAATGCATTGTTCGCCCCTAGTAATGGATGCAGTTTATAATCAGAGTTGAAAGTCGATTCAAAACACCGAGTATAGTGCTTTATATGTACAAGGGGCAAATAATAAGTCTTTACCCTGGCTGTGAAGGAGTAACTGGAGAAAGTTGAGACTTGGCACACTCAAAGCGCCTCCTATTTGCACTGAACGTGTGTACTTTTGCATCTTAACAGGTTCTAACGCTGTGATGTGGAGCGCAACATACCGTATTAACCTGAACTGCTGCTCCAACGATTTGTCAGAACAATGGAGAAGTTAGAAGCCAGGGATGTGCTAAAATTGCTCATGTTACAGGAGAAGCATTTAAGAAATATACAGAGAGATGGAACCAGTGTTTAATGATTTTCCACCCCTCGTATGCTTCGGTTAAATAAAAAAAAAAAAAAAATACGGTGTAGCTAGTTTAACTAGGGTTAGAATTAAATTGTAAAAAGACACAGATTATGGTCGTCACTAAGAAGAACGAAATACCACAGTGTAATATACAAGTAAATGGGAATATTCTTCAACAAGTGAATAGGTACAATTACCTCGGAACAGTAATAACATCTGATGGGAGATGCCTTGAAGAGATTAGAACAAGAATCGCCATGGCAAAAGTAGCCTTTAGCAAGATGAAAAACATACTGACCAATAAAAAGATGTCAATTGAAACGAGAAAAAGAGTGTTGAGATGCTACATAGAACCTGTACTTTTATATGGATGTGAAGCTTGGACAATGAGCAGCCAGGCTGAAAAACATCTGATGGCTGTAGAAATGTGGTTTCTGAGGAAAATGCAAAGAATACCATGGACAGCCAGAAAGACCAATGAACAAGTCCTTCAAGAAACAAATGAAGATCGTAAACTGATCAGAGACATTAGACGTAGACAGTCACAATTTTTTGGGCATGTTATGAGAAGAAATGATTTGGAGAACTTGGTGACAACTGGTAAGATCGAGGGGAACAGACCAAGGGGAAGACCTAGAAACAAGTATCTGGATGGCTTGGCCTTGTGGCATGGTCGAGACAGAAACACGGAACTGATCCACGACTCTGTTGATCGAGTGAGATGGCAGAACATGACCGCCCACGCTTACCGGCATGGCACATGATGGATGGATGGAGTTTAAGTGTGGCCGCACAAATGTTACTGATCTGTCCAAATCTTGGAGACCGTCTAAAGAGTGCAACGACGGAAATGCAGCAAAAGTGAAGAAAATCATTGACCAGGATCGAACAATGACTTGCAGAGACAGCTAGTGCAGTAAAACTGAAAGAACAATTAATAGAATTCTACACAACTGTCTGAACATGCGAAAAGTGTACTCGTTGGATTTCGCGTCTGTTCACGAGTAAGAGATGCAAACTTGGGTAAATTATTCTCAACAGATGCTCACATGATGACTGTAGATAAGAATTTGATCCACTATTATGACCCGCAATTCAAATTTACCAGCATGTAACGGAAAAGCCCTGGCCCTCCCAACATCTGCCAAGCCGAGATGAAGATGATGCTGGCTGTTTGTTTTTTAGTCAGCGGTGTCCTATTGAAAGATTACCTGCCCCATGGTAGCAGGATTAATGGACAGTACCACGTAAGATTCCTTACCAAAATGTAGAAAGCTGTTACTAGAAAATGAGGGGGGGGGGGTGGGCTGAGTGGTCTCGAGGTATGGTGTCCGCCTCGAGTGCTGGAGGTCCCGGGTTCAAGCTCCGGTGAGGACCGGGATTTTTTCACGTGGACTTCTAGTAATAAAATTTCCCCTAGTCTCTGGGTAGTGTGATCGGGCGCCCGTGTGTATTGTTGAGCACGCAAAAAATCCCTTGGCAGTTGAAAATCGAAAAAGAGTAGCCTAACGGCGCTGCCTGGGTAAAATGTGGAGTTAAAATCTACCCAAAGTATTTAAGGATTCTACGGAGTTCGTGCACCGAGCTGAGTTTCTCCGGACTCAAGCTTGAGTTAGGAGAAGAATGGAGCACTTATGGGTTACACCCGTGTGCCGTGATGTTGATCCGTCGACTAAACTAAACTAAACTAAACTACTAGAAAATGAGTGTTGTCACATACTCAGGATTTTTCTTTGCTTTAAGACAACGTGCCCTCTCACAGTGCCATGCGTGTGCAGCTAGCAGGCAAAGGTGGGGATATTTAATATTATTAAACGCCTCCCTTATAGTTCAGATGTGGCTCTATGAAACGTTTTTTTTCCGCTTTGAAATCTTCTTTACAAACTCGAATGAAGTCATTTTCACAGTGACGAAGAAATCATGTGATAATGGTCTAGTTTGCAAAACAGAATGTTCTATTGCCACGGTATTTTCAAGGCCACTCAGAGATGACATACGTACGTCAGTTCAAGTGGTGGATGTATTGAAAACAGGCATAAACATCACACACAATTTCAGTTCTCTGTGACATTTCCGTCAGATTTATGCTGTCCCTTCGTATTTAGCATCTAGATTCTTGACTGAGGTGCCTCTTTTTGTGATTTTTCATTCAAATTTCAATAAATCATAATATGATTAGGAAAAGCGATTAGTTCAATTTCACAAGAAGTTGAGAATATACTTATTATGACCTTTGTGATGTTGTAAGGGTTAATGTTATAATTATTCAAACAATTACAAAATATAGTGATATTTCCCGCACGCCAGTACTTCAAGCTAGGCAAGCGCATCATTGCGGTCTATGAAGGTTGGGGTGTGCGCTTCCTGTCACTCAAACTACCACGATATCTATGAACAGATAAGGGACAACACCACGGGAGCCCTGAGGCCGGACAAGTAATCAGTGAAATATTGTCATGGTAATTGATTGCGTGCTCGCAGAAACAAGATGAAAGCACTTGTCAGAGAGAGAAGACACAGTTATTTGAGTGTCATTTACAGGACGAACAGCCAATCCCAGCATTTATAGGCTGTTTGTGATGTACTAGGCAAATGCTTTTGAACGACCAACGCCTCATAAAATTGAAATCAACGCAAAACAATCTGCTTCCAATTTTCCCACCACTGATCTCGAACCCTCAACTCGGTATGTTGGAGAATTGTGAAAATACGCTTCACTCACCCTTAGGCCACAGGGTAATGGAGTCAGTAGTAGTAATTCAGCAGTACAACTAATGACACTTAAAAGCTTTTAAAAAAGTCGCTTATAAGTCGGCAGGGTCGACTTCATTGCACCGAGTTTTATCTCATATGGCTCATTCTCTTTCCGCAGCGCGGAAAGCGTCGCACAAAGCACGAACTCCGTAGCTCCAGCGACGACCCTCAGAAGTCTCCGACAAAAATTGCATTCGTAAACCCGCGGCCAGGAATCGAACCTCCAGTCTTCGGTTCCCCAGCCAGACGGATTGACCGCTTCGCCACGGAGACTCCCACGGAGACTTGAAAGCTTTTCAACACTATAGTATAGTCTTCTTCGGGGTTCCAGCAGCGAAGCACATGTTTCCTTCAGCGAAGCGGCGCCATCAGTTGATGGTGGTGGCTTTGAGCCAGCATACCTATAGGTCTCCCTTATTTTTCAACAATATTTCTGCTGTAATTTTCAAGGCTTCTGCTCAGAAGTTACTCGAGAACTGTCCAGATGCTACGGACTGTGTCTTCTTTATTCTGTGTTTTAGATTCAGATGAATTCCCCCGCCTCTTTTTTCTGTTCATTTTTATACTGACCCATCTATATATGCATGACTCCTGTTGCTGCTTACATACTGTTCTTCAAAAACTAACATGGACTACACAGAACTGTGATGAACATAAGGGCTCATCAATGTAATCTTGCTGAAGTTTAAGTAAGTATTGTAAGGCAGGTTTGTGACCGTCTCGCTATTTCCGTTCGTGTTCAACGACCAGTGCTGATTGACATACTTGTCGCCAGTGTCGTACACTCTTAGAGCAAGATTCATGGTTGCCTGTGCTTGTGGCAATGTGCGTATCCTAGCGAGATATCGATTGATGTGTTTAGTATGTATCTCTCTCTCTCTCTCTCTCTCTCTCTCTCTCTCTCTCTCTCTCTCTCTCTCTCTCTCTCTCCCCACCTGTCGCTCTCTCGCACGCTCTCCCCCCCCCCCCCCATTCTCTCCTTCCCCACACCCTCCCCGCTCGTTTAATAATTAATAATACTGCAGAGCTCACAGCATGCATCTGTTCTCGTTATTAGGATTCGTTCTACTGTTTAACGACCGTCTATGTTAATATGGTCTAATAATAATATCGTCCCCGCAGGCTGCAAAGTAAGCCATCGAGCGGCGTGTCATCATGGGTTTGTTAGACCAGGCAGTCTGTGCAGGGTCATCTCAAATAGCCTTGTAGGCCTTGAGCAAGGCAACGCACGGGTGTTTAAAAAAAAAAAAAAGATTTATTGGTGCTTTCAACAAAATCAGCGTTTATTGTTGTTGTTGCTACTGTTGTTTTTATCATCGTTCATGTTGCTGTCATTATTGTTGATTATGCTACTGTTGTTATTGTTGTGTAAGCTGCTGTTGTTAATGTTGTTTTTATTGCTGTTGTTATTGTTGATTATGCTACTGTTGTTATTGTGTGTAAGCTGCTGTTTTTAATGTTGTGTATATTGCTATTGCTATTGTTGATTAAGCTATTGTTGTTATTGTTGTGTAAGCTCGTGTTGTTAATGTTGTTTATGTTGCTGTTGTTATTGTTGATTGTGCTGCTGTTGTTATCGTTGTTTATGCTACTGTTATTAATGGTGTATTTGTTGCTATGTTATCGTCGTTTTTGCTGCTGTCACCGGGAATTCGAAGCCGCCACGGGTGTTTCCTTTATGTTGCGGTGACGCCACGCCATTACGATTACAAACATGTTATTTTATCGACTTTCTCATCTCTCCTTTACTCTTTTGTTTTTCGTTCATCATATCGTTGTTATATCATGCAACTATTCATATTCACAACGAATATCGCCTGCAGTGATCTCAAACGTTCTTTGTCTCTCTCTGTCTCAGCTACATATCCTGAAAATCCTAGGCTTGGGAATATGCAGTTAAGTAAAGTGTACCTTCTTTTTTTCTTTTGCTTCCTCTCTCTCTCTCTCTCTCTCTCTCTCTCTCTCTCTCTCTCTCTCTCTCTCTCTCTCTCTCTCTCTCTCTCTCTCCATCCCATTAGGGCACAGAACCTCAACCAATTCACCCCAAGCCGTCCTGTCCTTCGCTATCTCACGCAGCCCCGCCTACGTCTTACCGGTATTATTCATATCTATGTGTACATCTCTGTGTGTTTTATGTCTTCCCCTACTTCTGTTGACCCGTGGATTTCAGACAATGGTCTTTCTAGTTATACTATTCTCATGGTGTCTTAATGTATGTCCTTTCTAGTGCCAGCGACTTTTCTCCACCTCTTGGTTCACTGGTATTTGTCTAGTTCCCCATTCCGTAGAAAAACTGTCGGGAGTCTCCGTGGCGAAGTGGTCAAGCCGTCTGACTCAGGCTTTGATGGTTGTGGGTTCGATTCCGGGCCACGTTCTTCTGATCATGGGTACATTTTTCGGAGACTCCTGGGGGTCGTCGCTGTAGCTACGGAGTTCGTGCTTTGTGCAACACTTTCTACAGTTCGCTACGGAAAGAGACTGAGCTAAGTGGAATATAAACACCTGGTGCAATGAAGTCGGCCCTGTCGACTTTTAAGCGACTTGTTTAAGAAACACTTTAGCTGCTAAATCCAACCAGTCACGAACAAGTTTATTTACTTAACCGATTCAGTGCCAAACAAAAAGTCGGTTGGAGCAAACCTGGTACACAATCACAAGAACAAGTATTATATTGTATATTCCCGTTCTCTGAGCATTGGAATTGCGGAAGATATCACGAAATAAAACAAATAACACTATGGCCGTAGTATGGCGAGATTTCGTCCTTCTCTTCAAATGGGAGGTCACATCTAGCGATATATTATCCGTCGGCACTGAATCACTTAACTACCCAAGGACCAGAAACAAGCAGTTTTGAAACAGTCTTGCACGGAGAATCAGACACCAACCCATTTACATCGAGTGGGACGCTATTTGAACACTGCCTCACTACAGATTCATAGCCCCTTAAACAATCCTAGTATACTAAACATGTTCCTGTCTTGTTCTACAGAATATTTCCCTTAGCTTTCTACAGTTACAACACTATTAATAATAACTATTAATTAGACATGTGATAATGATGTTTACACACTTCCTTTCAATTTATTGTGCATATATTTTTCGGTGTTTACGATTAACATAATAAATGATGTGAGAATGAGATAATGTATGAACGGAGAGAGATAGGGAGAACAGAATGTCAAACAGACTTGCGTGCCAAATTCTTAACCCTTTGAAAATAGAGTTGGTTTGTTTAACGATAGAAGAGTCTCACATCCTGTTTCTAGTCCGTCTATTGATTTCAAGCTCACATTTAAATTACTGCCTTCCTCTAGAATATAGAAAGACCCAACATTTCACGCCCCAACGGCAGGTTTTTGCCATGGGGCATCTTTTACCGTCATCTTGCACGTTTGCCGTCCTTATATAAGTCAATACGAATATTCAACGCCACCGTAAGAGGGCATTTCCATGAGCAAACTGAGTGG
The DNA here is from genome assembly GCA_963921405.1 of Cepaea hortensis. Classification (NCBI taxonomy): domain Eukaryota; kingdom Metazoa; phylum Mollusca; class Gastropoda; order Stylommatophora; family Helicidae; genus Cepaea; species Cepaea hortensis. The sequence continues at coordinate 211,654,123 of OY992876.1, read as the reverse complement.
CAGGCGAACAAACAGATGACTATCTATCTGTTCCATCACCTGTGTTGTCATGGGGTACACCCCACCGCGCCCCTCCAATCAGTTATTCAGGTCTTTGAAGTTGACAAGGAGAAAGGGTTAAAACATGGGAGGCAACACTGACCGCCGCGGGCCAGGTTTAGATGCAGCCAAGGGACACAACCGAGACATCGGCGTTGGTGTGTATCGTATCGTAAAACACATTCTTGCCATTTTAATATAGTCGTAATCCGTGCTGTCAGTTCGCACCGAAAGACTAACACAACTATGCATCCATACTGCACTATGGTTGGGGTTACCAGACGTCCCGGTTTTTATGAAATAAATTAGTTCCGAAAAATGCTTTCCGGGCGCCCTTTTGTCCTGGTTGTTACTGTTATCGGCCGTTAGCTGAGATCAAAACTAAAAAAAAAAAAAAAAAATTACCGAGCCCGTGACCACTAACATTGCCAATAACGGTCCTTGGCGGATCACATTGGACCGATAGACTCAGTGTGGGAGCCTTAAAAAATAACAATCAATTTAATACCCTATTTGTGGCTGACTGGGTCAAAGGATTATTAATCTGAGTCAGTTTATGGACCCTAATATAACTTCTTTTCTGAGGTCGAATAGGTTAGGCGTAATGATATAATGGAAAACAATGAAAGAATTAATTAAATCTGTTTCCCGATTTTGAGCTGGTAGAACTGTTTAACTTGTAACTGAGATTAAGAGCAGAAATTGTCAAGCAAAAGCTGCTTTTCAGAAAATTAAAAATATATTATGCTATAATTTATAAATCACTTTCATTGAATGTCAGAAAGAAAGCACTGGCATGCTATAAAGAACGTGTTTTCCTGTAAGGTGGTGAATCATGGAACGTGGTTGACAAAATTAGGATGAGCTTGGAAGCAATGAAGATGTAGTTGCTGAGGCGAATGTTGCTAATACATTGGACTGCCAGAATAACTAACAGCGATTGCCTGATAGAGTCTACTGAAAGTATGACATTATATACAACTGTAAGAAAGATACAAACCACGTTCTTAGGCCATATTATAAAAAGAGAGGCATTGAAAAACATTGACTGGAAAAACAAGTGGAAGAAGAGGCAGACCAAGAGAAATGATGCTAGATGGACTGAGATGGTGGCAGGGAGAAATATCACCAACACAGTTGTTCAGAAACATAAAGGACAGAGATCCGTGGAGAGACATGAATGCCTACGCCATTTGGTAGGGCACATAATGATGATGAGTGACAATATTAATGTAACATCTGTGATTCTGAGAGAAACATCCCAGCTTCTCAGTTAACTAGATCTGGTAGCTCTAATGATGGGTCTGCATAGCCTGAATAGAGCAGAGGCTATCAAACATATGTTGGCTCCTCCTCCTCCTCCTCCTCCTAATCCTCCTCCTCCTCCTAATCCTCCTCCTCCTCCTTCTCCGTCCTTCTCCTTCTCCTTCTTCTTCTCCTCCTAGTCCTCAAATTATTCTTCTTTCAGTGCTACTTTTACTGCATTATCCTTTTCTTTTCCTCTACCTCCTCTTGGTACTGGTGCTCATCTTCCATCGCTTTCTCCTCTTGTATTCATACTGCCCTGTATCGGCTTAATTACAGAGGACTTCAGCATGAGGCTATTGATATACCCACAGAATGTTCTCTGAATGGAGCCTGTGCAGGCCAAATCTGTGTTATATGTTTCCCTAGTTTTGTAAGTCAGCATATATATTTAACACTGTGATAAGACATAAGGCAGCCTTTTGCAAGATAAAATACAATCTGACCAATAAAAAGATGTCATTTGCAATGAGAAAAAGAGTGTTGAGGTGCTACATAGAACCTGTGCTTTTGTATGGATGTGAAGCATGGACAGTGAGCAGACAAGCTGAAAAACATCTGATGGCTGTGAAAACGTGGTTTGTGAGGAAAATGAATACCATGGACAGACAGATAAACAATCTGATTAGAGAAATTAGAAATAGAAAGTCTACATTTTTTGGTCACGTTATGAGAAGAAATTAATTGGAGAACTTAGTGATAACTGGCAAGATCGAGGGGAAGAGAACTACGGGAGGGCAGAGAAGTAAATACCTGGATGGCTTGGCTAATTGTACAGTCAAGACAAGAATACTGAGCTGATCCAGGACTCTGGTGATCGAGTTAGATGGCAAAACATGACCGCCCACACATGATGATGATGATAATACATTTCAATGTGAACACTAAGTGGCAGGTTAACACAGAGTCAGTGCAGGCTAACATTCTGTCAGTTTTTCATGAGTTTGGTAATCCTTGCAAAATTTAGATGGGTAGCATTTATCAGTACTGCCAATCTTCAGCCTGTTCAAGAGATGGACTTTAGATTGTAATGTCTTTTGCCAAATATAAACAGAACTGCATGTTTATACATATGTTAAACAGCATATCATCATCTTTCTGATCATCTTCTTGTCACTCTTCTTGTTTGTTTAAAGGATCTCTATCAGAAATATAATGACATTTTCACAGTTTAGTGTACTAGACTAGACTTTTACAGTTGTTTTATTATTTAATTTTTTTCCCCCCTCCACTGGATGGAAGTCAGCATGGCTGAATAGATAAGGGAGTTGACTCTGAATCTTCTGGTGTGTTGATACTGAGGTAGCAGGTTCAACCCCTAAACCAGTCAGTTGGACTAAAATATTGACTTCTCACCCTTGACTTTGGGACATAAATTACAAGTACCCCAGAAGTCAAAGTGGGTTTGCCTGATGGCGAGGGACACTGGTAATAGGGAAAGCTAATCCACATGCAAAAGTTATTCCAATGCACTAGAAGTAGTAGCACATGTATGGAGTACGCTTGAGTTAAAAGCAAGCAAACACTAAATAAAATAAATAGAAACCTATGAATATAATTATTTTTGCAAAACCAGGGTTGCAAACCCGTGCCTGTAGATATGAATGGCCTGCCTTAACTGCCTGGCTGCCCTCTCCTACATATAAGACAAAGTGATACAGATAAATGCTGCTCTGGTTTGATTATTAAGTTCTGGGTGTTTTGTTCTGTTAAAGGGAGTTTATCCAGGCTACCCATGAAGACATTGCACAGTTGATGGCCAGCGAGAGTTCTACATCCACAGCTCAGGTACCTGACACTTTGATTTTCATATTCCTGTTTCTTATTTGGTGCTGGTTAATTTCATTTAGCATGATATCTCAGTAATACCAACATATGGTATAACGATAGAAGGGGAAATGCTTAACCAAGTGATACATTTAAGCATCAGAATAAGGATAGCATTAGAATAAGTAAGGAAAGCTTCTGAAGAAATAAGGAAAGCATCAGAATAAATAAAAAAGTATCTCAATAAATAAGGAATACAACAGAATAAATAACGAAACCAGTAGAACAAATAAGAAAGCATCTGAAAAAAATTAGGAAAGCATCAGAATAAGTAAAACAAGCATCAGAATAATTAACAAAAGCTTAAGAATAATTAAGAAAAGCATCACAGAATAAATATGGAAAGCATCAAATAAATATGGAAAGCATCAGAATCAATAAGAAAGCATCAGAATAAATAAGAAAAGCATCAGTATAATTAAGGAAAGCATCAGAATAAATATGGGAAGCATCAGAATAAATAAGGAAAACGTCAGAATAAATACGGAAAACAGAATAATACGGAAAGCATCAGAATAAGAAAAGTCATCATAGACAAGGGAGAAGTGTTGAAGAGTATCTTTGAATGACGACTAGTTGAGGACACACTAACAGATGAAACAACACATTTAAGGATTTAAGGATGCTTGCATTGCATTTAGTGTTGTTCCAGCAAGGAGGCACTACAAGGGGATGTTTATAACCAGTCTGTTAACCATCATCATCATCTACACTTTACATTTGTAGAAAAAGACAGAGTGTCTATGGATTTACCTGTAGTACTACGATGTGGTGATTCTTAAAACCAAGATGTAAACCATTGCGATGTGAATAAGATTGTTTCAGTTGTCACTCCTGTGTTAACAGATTTACAGCTGCTGTTTGTGGTGGTCCTCCTCCTCTTCCTCCTGTAGCTCCTTACCCACTTCTTACTTTAACTCCGCCACTTCTTCCTTCCCCTACTCCACCTCTTTATTCTCTTTCACCTTTCTCATGTCTTCCTATTCCATCCTCCCTTTGTTATCCTGATATTCACTGTTTTCTTCTTCTTACTCCCCCTCCTCCTCCTCCTCACTTCTGCCTATTCCTTTGACTCTTCTTTTCTTCTCATCCTCATCATTGTAATTGTCACCAGCTCAGTCCTCCTCTTTCTTCTTCTTTACTTTCTTCCATCACCCTTTCTCCACTCTTCTATTACTTCCACAGTTTCCCCCTCCTCTTCCTGCTCCTCCCCACATACATCTGCATGTCCACCTCTATATTAATCCCCAATATTTATCTCACCATGCGCAGTCCATCCTCTCATGTAACCATTATATAATATACCATGCCTCTCCCTTAATATCATGTGCAAAATGTACACTATTTCATTAAACACCAACCCTACCAATCTGAACATCTTGTCAAGCTTTGGCGGCTGGGCTTGCTTACCTGCAACTTTATAGATACACCATTATATGCATAACTGGACATGTGTGCTGGGTGCAGTATTCATCTGCTAGCTTGCAGTGGTTTATGTGGGAAGTCATGCTAGGTATACATGTACAGAAAACATGGGCAGAATACACTCAGACCACCCATGAAGCCAGTAGTAAAACAGTAAGTCAAGGACCCTTCTACATGCCCTTGAGAGGCGCATTGGGCATCTGGAGCTTTGACTAATATTTGCATAGACCAGTTGGTACTCCTTTTTGTGGTCAGTATATAAGGCAGATCACAACTTTGCTGAATATTTCAGTTAAGATTACGTGAATTACAAACCAAAAGAGTACCATATTTTAAAAAGAAATCTCTGGAAAGAGTTTATGAAAAATAAACATGGAAAATGAATACTTTGTTTAAAATCTCGTGGAGGTTATAAGTACAAATATAATGGATGATCTTTTCTACTTTATTGGGTTGAAAATTTCAGAGATGGTAACATAAAACAGTGACAGCTGAGTGGATAAAAACACATATTCTTAAACATTCGGTATGTTGAAGCCGAGGTAAGGGGTTCAACCCTTACACATTCAGTTAGACAAAAATGTTGAATTATCGTCTTTGACTTGAGGACATAAATTACAAGTACCTCTAAAGTTGGAGTGGGTTCGCCTGATGGCGAGGGACACTGTTAATAGGGAAAGCTAATCCACACGCAAAATTCAATCCAGCACTACTAGAAGTAGTGTCTGCACTATGCTTGAGTTCAAAGCGAGTGAGCGCCAAAAAAAAAAAAACAAAAAAAAAAACAGTGACATAAAATAACACCAGTTTCTGGTAAGCATGGGCTAGTAAACAGTATTAACATGTCTACTTTGTTTGGCCTCCCAGGGAAGATTACATGAAACAGATAAGGTAACTCTTGCTGTTGTATGCATTGTCTTATCTGTTGAATTTGCCCAAGCATGCTTATCGTTGTCTATTGAACATGGGATTTGGTGGACCACTGCTGAGCTGATACTGGAGTACATAAAATACAACATATCACTAGGAAGCTCTATGACAGAAAAAAACATGGGCACTTTTTTTTTCACCAGTTTTTATCAGCGAACAATAAAAAGAAAACAAACGAAAAACACCCCAAAATAAACAAGAACACTTAACTCAGGATCTGATTGCAATCTGGGATGATCTGATTACTTCCAGATTCTGAGTTAAGTATTATTGTTTTTGTTTTGTTTTGTCTTTCTTGTTTGTTGATAAAAACTTGTTGAAGAGTTTGCATGCATCTGTGTTTTCTCTTTCCCAGAGCTTCCTAATCATAGTTTGTCTTATATTTGGACTCCTTGTTGTTGCTTAGTTTGTTTTCTCACCACTGGTTTTCCGTGTTGTGTTATCTGGACACCTGTTTGTAACTTTGTACAATGCACGTTCATCATGTGATTTGTGTACTAATACAAATGTCAGAATTAAGATCACTGCATTGGGGATATTCCCACTTAGGCTTGTCTCCCTCTCTAGAGGCCACCAAAGAGCTCTCTTACTAATGATTCCAGTAGCAATGTGATTAAAGGTTCACCTGGCTTATCCTCTATGCTGTAAATATTGTCAAGACCTGTACACACTAAATTCTGAAACAGTCTCTCCAGATAAGGAGGTATGTATGGCCGAATGGATAAGAGCACTTGCTCTTAAACGTCCGGTGTGCTGATGCCAAAGTAGCAGGATAACTTCTACACCAGTCAGTTGGACTAAAATGTTGATGTCTCGTCCTTGACCTTGGGACGTAAATTACTAGTACCTCAGAAGTTGGAATGGGTTCGCCTGATGGTGAGGGACACTTAATATGAAAAAGCTAATCCCACACACAAAAATCAGTCCAGTGCACAAGAAGTAGTAGCATATGTATGGACTACGCTTGAGTTCAAAACGAGTGAGAGGGAAAAAAAAAACAACTAATCAAAATAAGGATATTCCGTCTGCTCAGCTGCAATCCACCCGATTCAAGGGTGCTTTCGTCACATCAGCTTTATCATAAAGAAGCTTTCCTCCCAGGCAGGCTGTACACTCATGGGTCTATTCCATGTGCAGTGTTGTCTGTTGAGAGAAACAGTAACAGTTGTACTCATGTCTCCATCATTGAGTGGTGTGACCACAGGTGTTTAGTATTCATTAGTTTCATTGGAAAAAGTAGCGAATACAGCCGGATATGGCTGTGTCACATGTAACAACACATAGGCTGACTTGAGATGCCACAGAGAAACATTGCATACACACCCAAGTAGTTGATACCTTGCAGTCTTGACAGACCAAAGTATGTGAGTGGAATGTGGCCAATATTCCATCACAATGTCTGGGCAGAGCTTCAGAGAATCATGTGGCGCCCAAACGACATGACCCCTCTCTCGGCCTAGTCTTGTGTATTCCAGAGGAATGGGTAACCAATACATCTGGCACAAGGTAGGCTGCAGACGCTGGCGGCTCAGCGTCAATCCACCGAGACCTCACCACCACGAGCCGGTGGCGAGTTATGGCCAGACCCTGACACCCAAGGGACACGGCTTAGAGGCGTTCAGCCGTGTCCCACAGGTGAGGGCCTTGTACGAGCCCGGACCATGAGGGCGCGCACATCTGTCGATCACAAGTGTCCGGACCTGTGTAAAGCGTGCACTATCGTCAGACTCCCCACCTGACTTTTAGCGGTCCCCGCTACCAGCGGGAATAGGCCCGACTATACTTAAAAAATAAGGTATTCATAAATCTCTGACGGAACATAATTGATGGTATGGATCTGTGTGCACTTTGTGCATGTGCATTTATAACATCTTGTGAAATAAGTCCCATGTTATTTGAAGTGAGAAAGAGAAATATTGTATGTTTGACAGAATCTGTGTTAAAATATGGCTGTGAATCCTGGACAGTTATTACATCATCCCCTCAAACAGACACATAAAGCTACAGATATGTGGTTTTATAGAAGAGTGTTGAAAATAAGCCTGTGGTAGTCAAAATGAGTAATCTCAATGTTAAAGAGGCTGACTCTCAAAGGTAGCTTATCACAAACATCAGAAAGAGCCATCAACATTTTGAAGCTGTATTATAAGACAATCAAAACAAGGGGGAGGGATGGAGGGAGAGAAGAAAGAGAACAGAGAGTGCAAGAGAAATAGGAGAGAGAGAGGGAGAGAGAGAGAGAGAGAGAGAGAGAGAGAGATCCCAAAAACCTGTTAATTACTTCTAAATAAACTGGGAAGGTTAATGGAGAAACAGTGATAAAGAATAAATCCAGAAATGGTTTAAAAAAAGGTAATATCCTAGTTATAGCAGTTGTGTGCTTGATTTATTGAGTGTAACTTCTGCTTGTCACGAATTGCATGTCATGAATTGTGTGTCATGAATTGCATGTCATGAATTGCTTGTCATGAATTGCTTGTCTTCAATTGCACATCATTAACTTGTACATCATTAAATGCAGTGATGCAGTGGCCTTCAGTTTGCATGCTTAGTTTGGCTTACTTTGTTTCTTCTGTTTAACCCTTTTTTTCGTGTGGCCTTGGTTGTAGTGCCATGTAATTTTGATTGTGGTGTTTATTTTTGTAAAGAAAAGTATCCTGATTTGTACATTAACATTTAAATTTATAGAATACTTGTGACTAATGAAGTTGTGTAGATTTACTATCTTGGCTGAGGCATTCATAGCTGAAGGTATAGGTTTAAACCTGAATATTCCACAGGTGTTTATCTGTTAAGTAAAAGTAACCATACGGGGACAGAGACACTATGCAGGGACAGAGAGTCAGTCTCCTGGAAATCCTCGAAACCATCGACATTTGCTAGACACTCGCCTGTTGACCTGGTAATCATGGGTTAAGTACACAGCTGGGTGAATTAGGATTTTTAAACAACTGACCTGAGCTCCCAGGTTGACCCAGCCTAAAATGGGTACCAAGAATGTCTTTGAAAGTAAAGGCGGCCAGCGTAATACTGACCACATCACCGACCGAGTGCTGATTGGTCAATACAAGTATGGGTCTAACACCATATGTCTGTTGCACTCTAAGGCAGGTACAGGGGGCCTTTTTGTACTGATTGAGGTGACACGGAAGCCTGGACATTGAACAAGCAATTAGAAAGTCGATTAGAGGCCCTGGAGATGTGGATTTACAGAAGAATATGTTGTATTTCATGGAAACAACGACAGTCAAATACAGAGGTTCTAGAAAAACTGGGAATGAAAAGAGAGTTGATGAAAAAAATAAAAAAGAGGCAAGTGAAATATTTTGGCCACGTTAAAAGACATAACACTCATAAAAACCATACTGGAGGGCAAGGTTGAAGGCAAGCAGGCAAAAGGTAGACAATGATACAAGTGGAAAATAACATCAATCTGACAGAATGTACAATCAGGGCGAGAGACAGACAGTGTTGGAAATCCATTGCAGCCAACCTTCACTGTGGAGATGGCACCTGATTGATTGACTGATTGAGGTCACAGGGGACATTTTACAAATGTTTATTGACACGTAGGAGATGGACAAGTTTAAACATTAGGGACATACTTGACCACAGAAAAATGGAAAGCCTACAGCACATCAGAATTCAAACCTGTCAGCTGTAAATGATAAAATGGGCAACATGTTTCCTCAACAAGGTGTGATAGATCCTCAGATTGTGACTCAGTCCCAGCTGGGTTTATCAGTCAATGTGGTTTAGCAAACCAAGCCAGCATGTGGAGAGAGAGAGAGAGAGAGAGAGAGAGAGAGAGAGAGAGAGAGAGAGAGAGAGGGAGAGGGAGAGGATGGAGCTCCATGGCGAGAATAGTCATTATATGTGTTCAGAACATTGAAAGAATCACCAATAACAAGAAGTATAATCGGTAAGCTTTACTAGGACACAATCACAAGTATCAAAATGGACGCTGCGGCCAAATAATAACAAACACACACTGATACAACGACATGAAAAACTCTACATGAAAATATATGTATAAAAGTTACCCATCTGTTTCCTTGCCATGGACGGCATGAGTGTGATCAAATATCATGTCTGTGATTATAACAATGTGGCTAGGTCGGAATGTGACTGTGAGCTAATGTGGCTAATTCCAGAACATTGAAAGCACTGGTTGTATTCATTTTAATAATGGATACTTTTTCACATGTGCTCATTTGATTATACTGTCTTGATAGTGAGACATCTGGCATAGTTCAGTTACTCGCATGTTCTTTACAGGACATGGCAGACAACCCTAACATCGTTTGGCTGTTTGTGATTTACTAGACAATTTTTACATTCACTAGTTTGTCATTGCCTTCTGAATGGCTGATACTCATATTGTTGAAATCAACGCATGGTGGTCTACATCAAATTGTCTATAGCTGATTTTGAACCCTCGACTCGTTATGTTGGGGAATTGGGAAACATGTTCACTGCCCCTACGTCACTAGCATAGTACATTTTGTGCTTGTATTTTCTTGATGTAATTTTCTTGTGACCCCCATCATGTATGTTAAGGCTTGTGTTTATTCTTCTGCCAGCAAATCAAAGCAGCAGAGAGGTACTTGAAGAGGCTGGAGTTTCACCTGGCAAAAGTGAGTACAAACTTTCAGCTAGGGAAAGTGTGAATCAATGACTACACATGTATTTTCACACTCACATGTATACATATACATATGGTTAACTTAAATAACTCTCCTTTGTTCTTGGGGTAGTGGATTGGAAGCATGACTTTCTTGGATAAGGGCAAAAATTGCAAGTGTGGAATTGTAGTGTGAGGGCCACAGTTGTCTGCTGTCCACATTAAATATTTTTGGGAGAAAAAATAGAATAGTTATAGTGTACACATTTCTTATGTGGGTGTAGAGACAAGGGGAAACCACTACATTAAGTACCTAAGAATAAGTTTATGTGCAATATACAAGGATAGATTTTTGGTGGTGTAACATATTTAAACAATTGCATATACCAATCTGTGCAGAATAAATGGAGGGAGGAAGGAAGGGAGAAACGACTTCCATAAATGGCCTACTGCTATAACAGCTCTTGTTGCCTTGTGTATTCTTATTTTAATACATATTAATATTGATATATATTAAAGTATATTAATCACACCAAACACTCTTTCATTCATTCAGTAGCATATCCTTTGCAGAACCTTGCTCCCATAACAACCTTCCAGAAAACCTCTCGATCATAAGCAAGATGTCCCGCGTCTGATACACTCATCTGGAGATCATCCACCACATTTTGCACCCATCTTCTCTTTAACCTTCCTCTTCCTCTCTTCCCAGGCATATACCCATCCATTATTGTTCTCTCCAAACTTTTGTGACCAAAATATTTCAACTTTCTTTGTTTTATCGCCTTTAATAGCCAACATTCTTCAATATTCATCTCTAGAAGTATGGATGCATTTGTTCTTTTCTGTATCCAAGATACACCAAACACTGCCACTGGGAAATGGTTGGTTGATGAATAGTCTGAAAACTGAGTTTAAACTCTTAACTGGAGGTCTGCATGGCTGAATGGGTAAGAGTGCTCGCTCTTAAACTTTTTGTGTATTGATGCCGTGGTAGCGAGTTCAACCTCTACACGGGTCAGTTGGACTAAAATGTGACTTCACATACTTGACTTGGGGACGTAAATTACAAGTACCTCAGAAATCAGAGTGGTTTGCCTCGTGGTGAGGGGCACTGGTTATAAGAAAATATTATTATAAGAATATATTCAAAAATCAGTCCAGTCCACTAGACTTACTAGCACATATATGGACTGCACTTGAGTTCAAGGCGAGTGAATGCAAAAAAAAAAACAAGCTATCAGAGCTTGAGGCAGGCAGCTTGATCCCTTCCCTACACACATGCACGCACACAGGCAGGCAGGCAGGCACACACGCCCTTGGGCGGTATTGTTTGAATGTGTGTGTATCTTGTGTATGTCATGATGATTATAAAACTGTGACCCTACTATACTTTGACAGATTGATGAGCTTCACGACTGCTACATGCTGAACCAACAGCTGAGAGAAGGTAAGTTCCCCCGGCTAGCGTATCTATCCTCCCATACCAAATGATATAATCTTGGTGTGAACGTTTTGTTTTTTGCTTAGTGCACAACATTTGTGAACATATGCCCTCTCCACCTCATCTTTACATTACTTTTCAACACAGCATTTGTTTTATCTTTACACAACTCTGTTAAACATTAATTGTCTGTTTTTCTGGCTCTATGGGCAAGGGGTTACAGACGCAGTTCATAATCCAGCATATCGTTTTTGAAACCCAGCTGCAGGCGATTTGGCAGCAGACCACCTTGCATAGTTTTAATAAAAATGATATGAGTTCTGGTTGTTCACAAAGCAAAGGCAAACTACTGAATGTAAACTTGCCAATAAATCACAAACGGCCAAAAAAGTCTGGGTTGACTGTGACATCCTGAAAAGGATATGTAACTAACTTTGTTTTGGCTGTTTTATGTTTGCGTAACTCCCTTAATGATTTTTGTCATTTTTATCTTTATATAACTCTCATAACCAATGTTTATTTTTTAAAATCTGTATGTAACTTCTTTAAATGTGTTTGTATGTTCTACCTTTACATAACTTTAAATGATATGTGTCTTTTATATCTTTACATAATTCTTTCGAACAATATTTGTCTGTTTTCACTGTACATTATTCTTTTCAACGTGTGTTTGTTTTATCATCATCATCATGTGCCATGCCAGTATGTGTAGTCCATCGTTCCTCAAACAATCACCACAGTCTTACATCAGGTCTGTGTTCTTGTCCTGATTATGCCATGTAGCCAAGCCATCTAAGAATTTTTCTTTATTCTTTCTCCCTTGGTCATTTCCCACCACAGTTGCCTGTTGTCACTAATTTTTCAAGCTTATTTCTCATAATGTGCACAACAATTTTGACAATCTACTTCTAATTTCTCTAATAAATCTATGGTTTGCATTTGGTTCTTAAAAAAAAAAAAAACAATAGTCTCATTGGTTTTTCTGCCCTTCCATGATATTCTCTGCATATTCCTTACAACCCACATTTCCACTGCTCATTGTCCATACATGCTTACAACATTGTAGGTTCTGCATTGCACTTGAACATTCTTTTTCTCACTTCATTTGACAGCTTTTTATAGGTGAGTGTCTTAACATAAATCCTTTAAACGATGTTTGTCTGTTTAATTTTTACATAACTCTGTAAATAAGATGCTGGTCTGACTTATTTGTACATGTGGTGTGACATTGACATACAGTATCTGTATCCAGCATGAACAGACTGGTTTCTGTTCAGTGTGGATGGTCTGACAATAAGCTCAAGGATGGTTTAATCTGGGTCAGATTAGATGCCTGAAGGTGGACAATCAGGAGAAGCTTGTGCCTGTTGCACTTGTTAAAAATCCCTTGGCAGCTGGAAATCAAAAAGAGCAGGCTGAATAGACCACTGTTGGGTTAAGTTAAGAACCAACATCACATCACTCAGGACATTTCCATACATACTTCGTCCTCAACTTTAACAGCGATTGAAGCGTCCCAAAACTAATCCTACCATTTGCAGTCTGATTATGTGTCCTTCTGGCTTATCCTCGGAGTACTGAGTGTTGGCCAGATCGCCTGGTCTCTCACTGTTGCACCAGTCTCTCCAGGTCATGAAGATTTATTTCTTCTTCCACACTATACATATGATCCAAAAGTGCCCTAACCACATCTGCCTTCTATATTTTATATGTACTCATTGATTCTCTGCATAAACTCAACATACCTTCCTTGTTACATTCTAAGTTTGTAACATTTATACAATCTAAGATATTTTCTGTTTAATGGGACAAGAATCTGTTTGGCATCATGTACGTCTCCACCTAACATATTGAAAGTATTCTCCAGTCATTTACAGAGTTCCCTCATCTCATGTTGCAGTTATGTCATTGTGCGTTTGAAGTCTCTCAAACCTTTAGCACTAGTTAAGCAATATTTGATATGGGGGTTATTTGTACCTATCATGCAGCATTTTCTTAAAGGGAAGAATAGGATGAAAAGCTTAACCTCATGAGAAAATGACAGTTGATACCCTTTATAGCTGCAACTAACTTTCCTGCTAGTACATCTCAACTGTGTTAATATGATGTGGTACAAGCACAGCAACATCCTGTTGCCTCATCCATCCATCCATCATGTGCCATGCCGGTAAGCGTGGGCGGTCATGTTCTGCCATCTCACTCGATCACCAGAGTCGTGGATCAGCTCCGTGTTTCTGTCTCGACCATGCCACAAGGCCAAGCCATCCAGGTACTTGCTTCTAGGTCTTCCCCTTGGTCTGTTCCCCTCGATCTTACCAGTTGTCACCAAATTCTCCAATCCATTTCTTCTCATAACATGCCCAAAAAATTTCGACTCTATTTCGATTTCGGAATTTTTGCCTCATATTGTACTCAAATGTGTGACTGTTGGTGGTGTGGGTGTGAACTGCTCTTGTGTGCTACCTATGTAACTGATGTTTTCACTTGCCCCAACAGGTGCCAGGAACATGGCTAGAGCCTACAGCGCAACCAGCTCCCAGAGCCGCAAAGATTCATTAGCCAATGTGAAGTACGGGTACAAGGAATGCTCACAGGTAGGCCGGGGATCACCAGGCATTCATATCCTAGATTAGTTATTCAGCTGTTGGTTAATTGCACAGTGAAATTACCTGTGTGTTACCAGGGCCTGTAGGGGAAGCCAAGAATAGTAACACTATAACCTACCTTGCATGTCTTAGGAGGCAACTCATACATGAAAATTTGAATTCCACTTTGTTTCATACATGACAATTTGAATTCCGCTTTCCCCGGGAAGGTTAATCTGGTCAACAAATGCCCGCAGAAGTTGGATGTGTCGGCCTAACGGCGCAAGAACGCAGCTCAGCTGTAAACAGGCACAACGCAATCACGTCCGGAAAAAAACTCTGGATGAACGCAGAAGAAGAAGAAGAAGATGAATTCCGCTTTGTTTCGTACATGATCATTTGAATTCCACTTTGTTTCATACATGACAATTTGAATTCCGCTTTATTTCAGACAATGTGTGCTATAGAAGCTCAACTAGAAAATATGCTTGGAACTTTCAGCTGTAGATTAAAAGGTAAGCATTCATTGTTTGTGTGATTACAACATTGCCAGGGTCTAGTCAGTAATGCCTGCCCATTTTCTTGCCAGACGGTATGTTGTGAGAATGAAAAGCTGGAGTATGTCATCACAACAGAAAATTTGGAAGGGAACAGAGGCAGGGGGAGACAGAAGAGAAGATGCTGGAGAGTTTGACATCATGGCATGGAGTAAGATCAGTATCAGAAATGTTTAGCAACACATTAAACAAAAGGCTGTTTATAGTCATGATCACCAACGCCACAGAGCATGGGCTGTACGGAGGAGAAGATGAAGGCATATTGAGTATATAGCATTAGGATATTATTTTCTAATGTGTAGGTCTGTTACTAAAGAATACAGCTGAATAAAACAGAATACAATATATAGAATGCAGTTGGAGCTGTGGTGGCATAATGGTTAGTACTCTTGCCTCACGAGACTGGTCCTGGTTCAGTCCCCAATAGAGACTGGCTTATTGTTTCCAACTACTTTGGCTCTTGGTTGATCCAGCCTCATAAAAATGGGCCCTAGACAATTTTCAGTTTTCTTGGAGTTGTCTGGGAGAGACAGGCCACGAGGAAGGGAGACGATCAAAACTACCTCATTTGTCATGACTCTGATTATTTGAAACCTTGATGCCTCACACATTAGGGGCAATAAAGGCTATGAGACAATATTTACCTTTATAGTCACTTGTATTTATTTCTATTGTCTGTTGGCATATGTGGGGTAGCGGTAATGACCGCAGTTTCACAATCCTGACATACCGGGTTCAAAGTTAGCCACAAGCTATTTGGAAGCAGACTGTTTTTGTTGACTTTGAAGCAACAGAGATGTAGTTCCTAAGATGATTGTTGTGAATTCCTTGGACTGCCAAAGTACCTAACAACGACTGCCTTAAAGAGGCTAATGAAACTAGAACATTATATCCAACAATAAGAAAGAGACAATCAATTTTCTTTGGTCATGTAACGAGAAGAGAGGCATTGGAGAACATCATGACAACTGGAAAGACTGAGGGGAAGAGAGGAGAGGTAGACCAAGAGGAATAATGCTGGATGGATTAAGATGGTGGCATGGAGGAATATCATCAGCGGAGTTGATCCAGAGAACCAAAGACCGAGATCTATGGGAAGTCATGAACGCCTATGCCAGCCGGCATGGCACTTGATGATGATGATGATTCTCACAATGATATGAGTGTTGGCTATAAAGAAAGTAATGGCAAAACACTGAATGTAAAATTGTCTAGAACATCAGAAACAACCAAGCATGCTGGGGTTGATTGTGACATCCTATAGAGATGCAACTAATTTTTATATATTGTCTATCCCCCACATTATGATTCTTGTGTGTCTTGTGTTTGCACAGGAATGGCTGGCTTTGCCCGGTTGGTTCCAGGTGATGTGTTTGAGGTGGTGATTAAACACGGAAGCCAGAAGTGGAAGACCAAGGGAAGGATCGAGAAAAATAACACACAGCGTTGGGACTCACCTGAATACACCTTCAAATGTTTAGTTGGAGAGACACTTAATATTAAGGTACGTTATTGTTAAAGGATGTGGGCTGTTTTGTTGTCAGCGTCAGTCAATTGACTTTTCATTTGCCGTTTATGTATTTAATTTGTTGTGGATTGCAGTGGGGCTTGTGCACCTGGGTCAGACACTAACCTTTATTTATCCTCCTGCGACCTGTCTTGTGCAGAGCTTTGCCCCATAACAGTCTTTTGAAATTTCTCTCTGTCATAAGCTGCTCTCTTAAAGGATGTTGGGCTGTTTTGTTGAAGGTTGTTGGGCTATTCTGTTAAACAATATTTAGCTGTTCTCTTAAAGGAAAATGGACTGTTCTGTTGAAGGATGTTAGGCTGTTCTGTTAAAGGGTGTTACTTAAATAAACACAAGTAGTATTTTTTGGCGCTCATAGAAGGAGAAGAAAGAAGTAGAGACTAGAGGACGCACTAGACAACATAAAATTTGAAAGCTATAGTTACCAACCGGGATTCGAACCTGTCACCTCCAAATGGCGACAGCGCCTCGCTGCAGGAACAGGTGTACTTTGACGCATGACCAACTAGACACTCCAAAAAAAGTGTCTTCATTAGTGTCTTCATTGATTTCCTGTGTTAAATGGTGTTAGGCTTTTCTATAAAGGATGTTGGACTGTACTGTTAAAGGATTTTGGAAGGTTCTGTTAAAAGATGTTGGAATGCTCTGTTAAAGGATGTTGGAAGGTTCTATTAAAGGATGTTGAACTGTTCTGTTAAAGGATGTTGGACTGTACTATTAAAGGATGTTGGAATGTTCTGTTGAAGGATGTTGGAAGGTTCTGTTACACCATATTGGAAGGTTCCATTAAATGATGTTGGAATGTTCTGTTGAAGGATGCTGGACTGTTCTATTAAAGGATGTTGGAAGGTTCTGTTAAAGGATGTTGGCTGTTCTATTGAAGGATATTGGAATGTTCTGTTGAAGGATGTTGGGCTGTACTGTTAAAGGATGTTGGACTGTACTGTTAAATGATGTTGGAAGGTTCTGTTAAAAGATGTTGAAATGTTCTGTTGAAGGATGTTGGGCTGTTCTGCTGAAGGATATTGAAATGTTCTGTTAAAGGATGTTGGGCTGTTCTGTTGAAGGATATTGGGCTGTTCTTTTAAAGGACGTTGGAAGGTTCTGTTATAGAATGTTGGAAGGTTCTGTTAAAGGGTGTTGAGATGTTTTGTTAAAGGATGTTGGGCTAAAGTATGTTAGACTGTTCTGTTAAAGTATGTTACACTGTTCTGTTAAAGTATGTTAATCTGTTCTGTTAAAATATGTTAGACTGTTCTGTTAAAAAATGTTGGGCTGCTCTGTTAAAGAATGTTGGTGGTTTGTTAGTGACCTAACTTTGGTGGACTTGTTTGTTTCAGGCATCAGAGGTCAGGGCCTTCAAGTCAGTCCAACTGGGCCAGAAGAACTGTGAGGTCTGCCAGCCCTCTACCCATGACACCAGCAGCCAGGGCCTGTTTTCTGCATTCCCCCAACTGATGACAGTCAGCATTAATGTCCATGGCTCCCTAAAACTCAGCATCATTATCACATGGAAGTAAGGAGTCGTACATCTTCTTGTATTTACTGGAGACCACATTAATGTACATGGGCTATTGTTGTTCTTGTTGTAGCTGGTGCTGGATGGGAGACAAACACTAAGAAAACTTGATAATAGTATCACTAGAAAGCTCTTGACTGGAACCCGCAGTTGTAGTTCACTGCTGTATATCTCGAAGCATTGATCATCATCATGTGCCATGCCGATAATTGTTGGCAGTTATGGTGCATCATCTCACATGATCACTAGTTTCTTGGATCAGGATTGTGTTCTTGTCCACATTATGCCATGTGGTTAAGCCATCAAAGTATTTGTCTTATCTCTTTGTTTCCCTTTGCTCTTTTCCCATCGTTTTGCCAGTTGTCACTAAGTTTTCAAGTGCATTGCTCATAACGGGCCTGAAAAATCTTTACTGTCTATGTCTAATTTTTCTAATCAATTTGCAGTTTTCTTTTGTTTCTTGAATTATGTCTCAATCATTTGTCTGTCCATTCATGATATCCTTTGCATCTTCCTAGAAAAACATTTCTACAGCCAAGAGATGTTTACCTGCTTACCTGCTTATTCTCCATGTTTCACATACTTCCAAGTGTGCTTGTAAACTTAGCAAGCAACAAGTGCAAGGTTTGGCTGCAGATTATCTATTATCATTGTGGAGAATTGCTGTGATTCTCTTGCATTCTTGCATATATTTGTAGTTCTTGATAGGCTTCATCATAGTGGACACCATGGTATATTCTTGCTCTTCCTATTTTTAGCCAGACTGGTGTCTGCCCTGGAATCCCCATGTAAAGGGAGGTTAGTAGGAATGCAGGCACATTAGTTTTTCTGCATCCCACAAATGCTTGTTGGTTAGCACACAGGCCTTTAGATCAGTTGATCAGTCTCCAATGGTGGAAAAGTTGAATGTTTTCTTAATCAGTATGGCTCTGAAAATTCCATGAAATGACAGAAAGAGATGACTGAAATGTTAAATAGAACTTGTTCTGCTGTGTGGCAGTGAATCTTAGAATGTGAATGAATACATTACAAAGAGCTTAGACAGCATGGAGATATGGTATCTGTGATGAATGTTGTGATAGGATGGACTGCCAAAGTAATTGATGACTCAGTGAACTAAGAGATGTGGGAAAGATGTTGGTGCTGGATAGGATACAACTAGAAAGTCTCTTCCTCAGGCAAATAAAACAGAGACCTAAAAAACAATGGAGAAGAGGATTTTAGATATACATGAATAATATGGGAGGACATGGGCGGAACTGCAGGAGTTAGCAAAAGATAGAATTGCTTGGCGTGAGTTCAAGGGCAGGAGTTAGCAAAAGATAGAATTGCTTGGTGTGAGTTCAAGGGCAGGAGTTAGCAAAAGATAGAATTGCTTGGTGTGAGTTCAAGGGCCTATCTCCAATAAGAGACAACGATAAGAGTGGGAAGATCACATCAAGAGATGGACAATCTCTGACAGAATGTACAATCAAGGCCAGAGACTGACAGTGTTGGAGATCCATTGCAGCCAATCTTCGTTGTGGAGACAGCACTTGATTGATTGACTGATTTATTGATTCCTATAAAAGATAAAGGGCAGAAGCAGTAAACCAAAGACAAGTATGTCAACAGGTGGAGGAATACTTATATGTAAAAGTCCACCTCTATAAAAACTTATCAGGCACATATCACTGTGGTTTAGCAATCCAGAGATTGTATGCTCTCCCGTGATCTTGGAGTAGCAGATGGAACATTAGCATTCTCAGATAAATACATGCACCTAGCAGGACCTGCATGCATGTTGAGCACAATTATAATCCCTTGGCAGCTGGAAATCAAATAGTTTTTAAACATTTACAGCTTGATTTGTACCTGGTCTTCTGGAATTATAGGTGGTATACTACTTATGATGCAGTGGCATTGTGGTTAGTATGCTTGCCTGCCTAGGCAATAGTCTCATGGGTTCAATCCCTAGCAGAGGCAGGATTTGTTTTGTTCCAAATAAGAGGCTGTTGTGTCGATAAAGCCTTATAAAATAGATGGCAGGCAATTTGAGAATGTTCTGGGAAATGTCTGAGAAGGAAAAGTGATAAAGAAGGGAACTGGCCACAGCATCTCATGGCATAGACTATGTGAAGGAGTATCACTTCACATTCCAATGACAGTTTATATCATTGGACTACCTTTACCATGCTACCTCTTACTTGTTCCTCACATTGCTGCTGTCTTTGGAGATTTCATAGACATTTATTGACACTTCAATCGTACAGCCCCTTGGATGGAATGGATGAAGCTGTGACGTTCTTTGAACCACCCGTACGTCCTTCTGGATCGGCTGCTAGACGGAGGCCGATGTCAATGATTGCCGCCAATGGCAGTTTGGTAAGTCTCTCCCATGTGTAGCTATCCTCACTTGACCATCATCAGTTAACAATAATTACTTGTACTGTCCTCACTTGCACTGTCCTCTCTGGGGCTGCCATCTGACTAATGTTAGACAGGAATTTCAAAAGACTTATAGGGGAAACTCACTCTGCAGCACAAGCCAATGGATGATGATTATAGCGAGAAAAAATGCATTAGAAGAGGTGAGTGCAGTCAGTGATTCACAGCTTGACTGCTGACCAAAACCCTACTCCAGCTGCAAGTAGTGATAATGGAGCAGGTTACATCGCTTAAATCACGCTGAGAGTATAAGGACCCTGAAAATGCTGTGTTAAAGTCTGATGTGTTTGCCAAAAATAAATATCACAGCTTCTCTGTAAACAGATACAGTTTTAAGCAACATCCTTTCAAGAAGACTAAGAACAAGGAAGATGTAGAAGAAGAAGATTGTTCAGAAGTAAAGTTAAGTAAAGAACTCTTTAATCCTTTTATTTGCCTTGATGCAGAGGGGAGCCCAGGACAATTTTATAACTCTGCCTCGGTGTGGAATCAAACCCATGACCATAGGGTTGACAGGCAAGCATCTGGATTGTACACAACTGGCTGTCAGGGTTTTGGTGCTAGCCCCACATTGTTTATAGATCAACTGAGACTTTATGGGTGATGAAGACTCTTCATATTTTAATCTAAGTTTTTTCTCATGTCTCTTTTCACCATAATAAATAACACTTATAATTATGCTGCTTCGATTCTGAACAATTACCATTTATGTTCTTCGTCTTTCTGTTTAGTTTGGTAGCAACTCAGATCTGACATCTGGGTCAGAGCGAAAATTCCCAAGTCCTATGCAAAGTTTAAAACAGAGGGATGATAGTGGTATCTACGGCTCAGCCACATCCTTGCCCAGCCACACAACTCAGGACTCGCGTCAGTCTCACAGCCTGTCAGCCTCTCCCATCATGCATGGCCATCGGGACGCATCTTGGACGCCAGATCTCCACTCGAACCGCCTGAGGCCACACAGTGTCATCGCCTGTGATGTGAGAAGTATCAGGTCGCAGCCGTCTCAGGCAACCTCTTCAGCATCAGAGTTTTATAATAGTACTCGTCCTCACAGTACTCACATATCATCGCTGGTACGTGTGTTTATTTATTTATAGTACGTGTGAAATCCATTACCATATTGTCAAAATCTTTTAAAATATATTTTCAATGAAATAATATTAACTATGTTGTTATCAGACGGCCTCTGTGGCGAAGGAGTTATGGATGCAGTTTGTGATCCCTCATACCTGCGTTCGAAACACAGCTGCACACGATTTGGCAGCAGACCATGTTGCGTTGGTTTTTTTAACGAAATAGTCTGGTGCTGGTCGTTTAGAAAGCAATGGCAAACTACTGAATGTAAACTTGCAAAGACATCAATAACAGCATAAAATGCTGGTGTTGACTGCAAATGTGCTGTAAAGGATATGCAACTAACTTTATGTTGTTATTAACATTACATTGTTAAAATATTATTGTCAAAGTTATTGTCTTTTAGCATCATTATATTCTGAATAGCATATTTGCAATATTAAATTTCTGCCATTATATTGTTAACATGTTTATTTTAACCGTATATTAAGATTTTCTTGACAACACTATTGTTAAATTCATTTTGTTAACATCATATTCTCAGTATTATAGTTGTAACATAATATGAACAATATCTTATTATACTCATTTTAAATTCAGATTTGAGACAGTATTCAATGTTTTATTTCTCAGCCTGAAGGTGTGGCCACAAGTTCTTCCTCATCGTCATCGTCAGTGCTGACATCTTCCTCTTCATCTGGACCCGTCGCTGAGGTGACACAGTCTATGGTGCCAGGGGTGGTAGTGCAGGCAGAAATGGTGCCGCATGACTCTACCGTCACCGTAGAGGAGGCCTTAGGCAGCTTGACGACTACGCTGGAGGATTTCCTTGGGCACTATCCGGAACTACAGAAGCTGGAGGAGATGGTGCAAGTTATTGAGACACTTGTTAGGGTAAGCCTGTTGCCTGGTTGTTCTATGACACAATAATACTTTCGTTTGGAATGTTTTTACATCTGTCCGCGGTTGTTGTAGCGTGAACTATGTTGGGAACAATGGCGGTCAGCCTGCTGCTTGGAATTGACTGGATTGCCTTTTCGTTTCACGCGTGCATGTTTCTCAGAGACTCCTGGGGGTCATCGCTGGAGCTACGGTGTTCATGCTTTGTGCGATGCTTTCAGCGGGCCGCCCTGCCGAAAGGGACGGAGCCATATGGGATAAATCCTCTGGCAATGAAGTCGATCCTCTCGACTTTTAATGAATTAATGTGTGGCTGCTGGTTTTCTAATTACTTCCGCTTCCATCGACAATGAACTGTATTTTCTATGGAGGACTTTTGTGTTGGCATCCTGACGGCAACATTATGCACAGTGTATCTGTGCGGGCTGCTGCTTGTCGAGACTCCTGTCTATTCCACTTTTCACTTAGGGCAGTGAGGAGCATTTCGTGTGATATTCACTGGCACAGGAATGGGGATGACCCGTTGCCGTGAAATTGGAACTGTGACTAACTTACTAACTAATACATTTAAAGCTAGAGGTTTCTAGTGGTATGTATTAAAGTGAAGTCAAGGACCTATTATATTGCCATTGATGTGGTGAAAGGGTTACAAATGCAATTCTCAATCCCGCATACCACATTTGAAACACAGCTGTGGGCCATTTGGAAGCAGACCGCCTTGTGATAGTTTTTATACAATGGTATGAGTGCTAGCCGTTCAGAAAGCAATGGCAACCATCATCATCATCAAGTGCCATGCCAGCTGGCTTAGTCGTTCATGACTCTTCACAAATCTCAGATTTTAGTTTTCTGGATCAACTTTGCTGACGATATTCCTCCATGCCACCGTCTCAATCCATCCAGCATCAATTCTCTTGGTCTGCCTCTCTTCCCCTCGTTCTTTCCAGTTGTCACAATGTTCTCCAATGCCTGACTTCTCATCACATGACCAAAGAAAGCTGTTTGTCTCTTTCTTATTATTGTATGTAATATTCTAGTTTCATTAGCCTCTTTCAGGCAATTGTTGTTACTTCGGCAGTCCAAGGAATGGCAAACTACTGAACGTAAACTTGCCAAGAAATCACAAGCAGCCAGAAAATGTTGGAGTGACTGAGACATCCTGTAAAGGATATGCAATTAACATTTTTTTTATTTACATGGCTTTATTGCTCATCTGATTGAAGTATGTCACACCCAGTTACACACCTCAAAGGTCAGTATGTCCAACTTCCACGTGCATTTGTATCAGGTTTCCTTCCTCTAGACAGATTCCATCCAAGGTCATGGGCTCTGTCTAACTGTGGACAGGTTTAGTTTTCCTAATACTTTTGACAGGGTAGCAACCTTATGGCCTACTGTTTGCAATTTCCAAATGTACATCCATTATATAAACAGAGATTTTTGGATTGGAAGGTGTTATCATTAATCACCTTTAGGATTGTGATATGATGTGTTCATGGTGATTTGCAATGATTCATTTCAGAAAACATCCGCTGGAGGTTCACGGTCATCCAGCATGAGTGTGTCAATAGAAGGAGCCATAGAGGAGGCCTTTGACTTTCTGAACACAGAAGACGTACTAGATGATCTCGATGAGGAGGATGAGAATGAGGAGGAAGAACTAGAGAGCTACAAAAAGTAAGTTTGTTTGGATATCCATGGTAGTATTGTGATTTGTGTGTTTTTAATTGCAGGAAAGATGCTTCATTTAATTGCTGTGAATGATCCCTCTTATTATAGTGAATGATCCCTTTCATTGCTGCTAATGATCCCTTTCATTGCTGCTAATGATCCCTTTCATTGCTGAGACTGATTCATTTAAATGCAGGGAAATGGGAAAGTGCTGTCCCTGATTCCCTTTGCAAGTCAAGCTTATGCCCAATTTGTGTGTCACGCTCTCTCTCTGCCTCTTACACAATACTAATAACTAAAACTTTGCCTTGCTTATTAAATACCAAGCCTTCTCATGTCACTGAAAACTTGAGTTGAGCTAAGAACCGACATCACTGCACTCAGGACATTCTCACACATGCTCTGTCCCCTCGTTTAACAGCCAGTAAAAGAGTCACACTACTAATCATTATCACTCCTATCTAACTAAAAGTTCTCCTTGTCTCCTCTCTCAGTTTTGAGATTATTCCAGAACCCCTGCCAATCCCCCACAATATCATTCTTTCCGCATACGGGTTCTCAATCTGTTCTCCCGCCTTTTCCATCTGGTCCCACAGGCGCTTGATCACACCTCCTTTGTTCACAGGTAATATACCACCAAGAGGTGTATTCCCTGCCAACCTATCAGCCAGTTCATTCCCCTGCACATCCCACATGGCCAGGGCAAAATATCCATTCAATTCTCACAATCTGTAACCTCTGAAGTGAGGATAGCCATTCTACACAAAACCGTGAAAAGTAAGCATACAAGTTGTGCACAGCAAAATCACAAAGAGGAGGTCGTTGTCGTAGAAATATGTGTAGGAAAGTAAAGCCACTCATCGATGGACAGAGCCTGTTACATTGAATACCATCTGTCTAGAGGTCGTACACCTTACAAATGCATGCTATCAGACAGATAGATCTTTGCACTGGAGAGGTGCATAGCTAGGCATGACACATTCCCCTCGAAAGAGGGACACAAATTAGGAGCACCCAGAATGGTGTTTGTCCATCACAAATGATGATGATGGCCATTCATTTCATCTGAGGGGTTGAACGTTTGCAGCCATGAGTTCTAAGATGGCTGGTAAGGACTATTTTGGCTCAAAATGTTCTTTTACAATGTTGCAGAAGAATGCTTGACATTCCAGGAAGAGGAGAATCTCCTGTGGTGGTTTTTTTTTGTCCAACCTTTTTTTCCCCACAGCTCTTGTAGTCCTATTTGCTTCACAAGTGACTACACCCTGACGTAATGATATATGCTATGAATTTCGGTCTTTGGCAGCAGTCTCCCAAGTGTCGTGATGAATTCCTAAAGCTTTTAGTGAGATCTTCAGTGTGTCTTTAAGGTGTTTCCTTTGGCCGCCTTGTTAGCGTTTTTCACAGCACAGCTCACCGTAAAAAAATTTGTTTAAGGAGCCTGTGATCTGGCATGCGAGTCAAGTGACCAGCCCAGTGAATTTGATTCTTTATTAGTAGAGTATGGATACTGGGCATGGATGCTCTTTCTAGGACTTCAGTGTCTGGGATCTTGTCTAGCCATTTAATCTTCAATAGCTTCCTTAGGCAGACTATGTGGAAGTGGTTTAATTTCCTAACATATTGCTGGTAAACAGTCCAAGTTTCACAAGCATATAGCAGTGTGGATAATACAACTGCTTTATAAACTTTCAGTTTTGTTTGCACCCATAATGAAATGAAGGAGATACTGTAATGTACCTATTAACACGCAGATTATATTATATATGTACATACCGCTTGACCTTCACTGTAACAAATATAAACCTTTGCTTTCACTCTGTTGCTGCTGTTTTTGCAGAACACCTCAAGTATCCAACATTGATAAGTTTATTGTAAGTCCAGAGTCAACGGCTAAGACCTCTGACTCCGGCATTGAGTCGCTGGCCAAGCGGCTCCAGGAGGACACTCATCTGGGCTCCAGTGTTGGATCCAGCCCAGTGCCGCCCTCTAGTGGCAATGAACAAGTGGACCAAGCCCTTGTGTTCCATCTAACTTACTGTGATAAATTATTAGAGGTTAGTGTTGTGCTTTTAACTTTTTTACAGTCTGATAAATTATTGGAGGTTAGTGTTGTGCTATATTTTACAGTCTGATAAATTATTAGAGGTTAGTGTTGTGCTATATTTTACAGTCTGATAAATTATTGGAGGTTAGTGTTGTGCTTTTAACTTTTTTACAGTCTGATAAATTATTGGAGGTTAGTGTTGTGCTATATTTTACAGTCTGATAAATTATTGGAGGTTAGTGTTGTGCTTTTAACTTTTTTACAGTCTGATAAATTATTGGAGGTTAGTGTTGTGCTATATTTTACAGTCTGATAAATTATTAGAGGTTAGTGTTGTGCTATATTTTACAGTCTGATAAATTATTGGAGGTTAGTGTTGTGCTATATTTTACAGTCTGATAAATTATTGGAGGTTAGTGTTGTGCTATATTTTGCAGTCTGATAAATTATTGGAGGTTAGTGTTGTGCTATATTTTACAGTCTGATAAATTATTGGAGGTTAGTGTTGTGCTATATTTAACAGTCTGATAAATTATTGGAGGTTAGTGTTGTGCTATATTTAACAGTCTGATAAATTATTGTAGGTTAGTGTTGTGCTATATTTAACAGTCTGATAAATTATTGGAGGTTAGTGTTGTGCTATATTTTACAGTCTGATAAATTATTAGAGGTTAGTGTTGTGCTATATTTAACAGTCTGATAAATTATTGGAGGTTAGTGTTGTGCTATATTTAACAGTCTGATAAATTATTGGAGGTTAGTGTTGTGCTATATTTAACAGTCTGATAAATTATTGGAGGTTAGTGTTGTGCTATATTTTACAGTCTGATAAATTATTGGAGGTTAGTGTTGTGCTATATTTAACAGTCTGATAAATTATTGGAGGTTAGTGTTGTGCTATATTTTACAGTCTGATAAATTATTGGAGGTTAGTGTTGTGCTATATTTTACAGTCTGATAAATTATTGGAGGTTAGTGTTGTGCTATATTTTACAGTCTGATAAATTATTAGAGGTTAGTGTTTTATAATGGACATTGTTTTGATTGCTACATTTGATTGTTGATCTAATTAACTCTTTCAAAATAATTATAGAACATGTAGCCTTTGTTTCCCAAGCTACTGTGATGTATACTATTGCCAAAATATTTCAGTTTCCAATACATGATGTTTAATAGCCAGTGGTCTTCCATGTTCAGATCTGGTAGAATGACACTGTTTGTCTTATCCATGCTCCACAGTATTCTGACTTCATGTTCAGATCTGGTAGAATGACACCGTTTGTCTTATCCATGCTCCACGGTATTCTGACTGCATGTTCAGATCTGGTAGAATGACACCGTTTGTCTTATCCATGCTCCACGGTATTCTGACTCCACGTTCAGATCTGGTAGAATGACACCGTTTGTCTTATCCATGCTCCACGGTATTCTGACTCCATGTTCAGATATGGTAGAATGACACCGTTTGTCTTATCCATGCTCCACGGTATTCTGACTTCATGTTCAGATCTTGCAGAATGACACCGTTTGTCTTATCCATGGGCCACAGTATTCTGACTCCATGTTCAGATCTGGTAGAATGACACTGTTTGTCTTATCCATGCTCCATGGTATTCTGACTTCATGTTCAGATCTTGCAGAATGACACCGCTTGTCTTATCCATGGGCCACAGTATTCTGACTTCATGTTCAGATCTGGTAGAATGACACTTTGTGACTTCTCCATGGTCCACAATATTCTGACTTCATAGCCAGTGATCTTCTGTGTTCAGATCTGGTAGAATGACACCGTTTGTCTTATCCATGGGCCACAGTATTCTGACTTCATGTTCAGATCTGGTAGAATGACACTTTGTGACTTCTCCATGGTCCACAATATTCTGACTTCATAACCAGTGATCTTCTGTGTTCAGATCTGGTAGAATGACACCGTTTGTCTTATTCATGGTCCACAGTATTCTGACTTCATAGCCCTGGTTGTGTTCTGTGGTGATTGGCAAATGGTCCGTGACTCACGTTCATATTTATAGCAGTGGTTCTGGGACCCATGTAGTTGGATTTTCACCAGTACTACAGAGTTAATGCACTGCTGTCAGATGTAGTCGATACAAGGTTTCTACAAGGTATCCTTGTGTGATCTGTGGAGGGAGACTGGGCCACTTATGCAGGTATCTGTTTGCAGTGACATTGATTCTTTCCAAGCCAAATCAGATTTTTTATTTAACTCATGAGGATGTTTCTTTTTTTCCCTCTTCATACCAAATGAAATTATTGACTTAACTCATGAGGATGTTTCTTATTTCCTCTTCAAACCAAACTAGATTATTGACTTATCTCATCAGAATGACTCTCTTTTTCCTGCCAGAACTTGGGAAACTACGGACCGTTGAAGTGTAGAGAATTCTATGCTCTAGACCACCTACAGAAGCAAGCTCAGATACTGGAGAAGCTAGTGGAGATTGCCAAGGCTGGCACAGATGTGGACTTGCATGCAGGTCAGTTACTGGACATGTAGTAGCAGTATGCCCATTGACATGTCTGTTGGGAGATAGTCTCAGTGCCTTGTGTGTCAGTGTAACAACCCCCTTTTCAAGAATATCACAAATACTGTTTCCTATATAAAGTAATTTTTTTGGCCACACTATAAGAAGACACAGACAGGAACATATGACAACCGGAAAGATTTGCGGGCATAGAGATAGAGGAAGATAACTTGAGAAGATTCTTGACAGTCTTATGTCATGGCATGGAAGGAAGTCAACACACAAATTGATCCATGCCGTCAGAGATTGCAATTTGTGGAGAGGCATGATCACCCACGCCAGCCGACAAGGCACTGGATGATGATGATATAAAGGCCCCATTTACACATTTTAAGGTGCATTGGGCATCTATAGCTAGACCGTGTTTGTGGAGACCAAACTTCATTACTGCTGTGTTGATAGGCTATTTAGTAGACTAGCCATTATGTCCACCACCGCTCCTCCATAAAGAACATTAGGTGTTCATTTGCTTTTTTTATCTCCAATATTCTGTTTTAGTGTCACCTTGAAAGGGCAGGCATTGGTTCTATAAATAGACAGGATATTCAATAGAAGCAGTCTCAGGTACACAGGGAGGGGGGGGGGGAGGTGAGATCAGCTCTAGGGGTATTTGGTATTTAATCCCTAACATGTGCATGCATGCACGCACTTATTTACACACACAAAAACACATGTATTCAATGTACACACAAATTCTCTCTCTCTCTCTCTCTCTTTCTCTTTTCCTCTCACTCACTCCCTTCCCTCTCTCTTCCTCCCTCTCTCAGCATTTGTGACCCTTCGAAAATAGTTTGATTGTTTCTTTTTTCATTTGTTCCTTTTAACGTCCCCTTCTGTCTGTCTGTCTGTCTGTCTGTCTGTCTGTCTGTCTGTCTGTCTGTCTGTCTGTCTGTCTGTCTGTCTCCTCTTTCTCCTCTTTCTTGCTGATTTTTCTCCCTCTCTCACTCTTTCTCTGTCCTTCTCCTGACCCTATATCTCTTTCTTTCTCTCTACTTCCTCTCCTCGTTATGATCATGCGTGTGAGCATGCATCTATACTGTATAACAACATAAGTAGCAGTTTCCCTAGCACTAGCATTAACATGCCTGGAATCTCTCCCCCTCAGTGTTAGCAGCAGAGACTTCAGACAAAGCTTTGCGTGAGCTGTGGGTGCTCTGTGTGGACCAGACCCCCTTGTATGTCCACCCTGAGAAGATCATTCAAGTTATGGAACACAAGTTTGGGGCCAACCTCGCAGAGAATCACGGAGTCAAATCTAGCAGAGGTGACTATATTCTCTTATTTCATATCTTTATTTAGAGACTGTCTACATTGCAGATTTTCCACAGTATAGATTTTCTATACAACAGACTTTCTGCAGTACAAACTTTCTACAAGCAGCAGACTTTCTACAAGCAGCTTTTCTGAAAGAGGTTTTCTACAATACAGATTTTTGCAATACACACTTTCCTGCAGTACACAGTTTCTGCAATACACACTTTCTATAGATATTGTTTCTAAAGTACAGACTTTCTGCAATAAGTTTTTCTGAATTACAGACTTTCTGCTGTACATATTTTTTTTACAGTACATAATGTCTGCAATAAATATTTTTCTGTAGTACAGGCTTTCAACAATACAGATTTTCTACAATACATATTTTCCTATAGTACCTATTTTCTACAATATATTTTATCTACTATAAGCTAACTATGATCAACACACATAGATATCGGGAGAAAGAAGTAGAAATCAGAGGTCTATAACTGTGCACCTAACACCATATCCTTAATTCTTTCAGTTTCGAGCAAAATATGAATAAAATTAGTGGAACTGCGGTAAAGCTGTGGAAATGTAAACAATATAAAATAACACAATGTAATGCAGCTTTACAGAACAGAATTATGAAAAATACAATGTTCGTAATTCTGTTTTGTAAAGCTGCATCACTTTGTGTTATTTTATATTGTTTTCAGTTTCAAGCAACACTTTCATATTAATTTCAGTCAGCACATGTATTTTTTCCCATTTTACATTTGTTTTGACCAACTTTGCTCTCGTTTCCATACTTTGATATTCTCTAACATATAGTGCTTGTGATTTCAGTGTTCAACCAGCTGATGGCTCGTGTGCTGGATGTTCCTTCATACATCCCCGAGCTAGGGCACACGTCCATTGTCACGCTGCACCAGTTCATGCAGTACTTCCAGGATGGCAGTGGGATGACCAAGCTGGACCGCCTGGCAGAAGAATGTAAGTCATGTGATTGTAAGTAACCACAGGGACTCATATTGGATGGTCTGAGGAAGGAAGGAGAGATTATTATTCTCATGTTGGATGGTCTGAGAAAGGAAGAAGAGATTCTTCTGCTCATGTTGGATGGTCTGAGAAAGGAAGAAGAGATTCTTCTCATGTTGAATGGTCTGAGAAAGGAAGAAGAGATTCTTCTCATGTTGGATGGTCTAAGAAAGGAAGGAAAGATTCTTCTTCTCCCCTATATCTCCTATTGGAGCATACATCCTCAACCAACTCATGTCAAGCCGTCCTATATTTTGCCATCTCCTGCAACTTTCTCCATGTCCTCCCCATATTCTCCATCTCTGTTTCCAATTCTCTTATTGGTGTTTTTGTAAGTCTGCCTCTGTGTTGTATGCCTTGTGGTTTCCAGTGAAAAGACTTTCTAGTTATTTCTAGTTATACTGATATCAGTGAAATTACATGGTGTTTATTCTTTTGAAAAGCCACTCTGCTCTCTTCGTTACCTGTTAGGGTGAAAAGGTGTCCTAACACAGATACTTCCATTTGGTGTGTGTAGTATTAGGCTTTCATATATTCTAGGCCACAAAATAATGTTATGGGGTAATCAGTTCTTTCTCACTGTCCTTCCTTCTCAGACAGTTCTCTGAAGTTTATTGAATACTCATATAATGAGACTGTCAACCCCAGAATCGTACTGATCGAGACAAAAAAAAAGGTATCCTGATGGTCCTTGGGAGTGACCCCAGACCACTGTCATAGTAAGCAAGTGCTTTAACCACTATTCTACTACAGCTCCAGTTTAACTGTTATCGGCATCAACATCACGTGCCTTGCTGATTGGCATGGGCTTCAGTGATCATGTTTCTCCACATCCTGCCATCTTTAACATCATGGATCAGTTGCATTTTTGATTAAACTGAACATTATTTTTATCATTTGCTGTTGTAAAGTTACATTTCTTACACATGTCACTTAGACAGCAAATGAAATTGTTGGCCACATAACTAGGCTACCAACTGACAGCATACCACATTAAGCAATGATGTACAGACCATATTTAAGCAGAAGACCGTATAAACTATGGACAGAGGGAATAACAGTCCATGGGAATCTCGATACACAAAAACAATAAACAGGCACTCTCCCGCTGTTTATGCTTCACCTCGACACTGCAAGGTACAAGAGGAACAAGTAGGGATGACTGCTGTAAAGTCAAAAAAAATCTTGTTTCCTTTTTTACTTTTATCAAATCAAATGCATTCATTCTGTTTCACACTTGGTATTTTTTATTTTTTTCTGAACTAACTTATCTTCTTTATTTGATCTGATTATCTTCTCCTCAACAATCGCCTTTCCTCTTTTTTCCTTATTTTCTCCTCTCCGCTTCCAGCTTAAAAAAATCCATCACCACCCTTCTCTTTTCCCAACACATTTATTCTTATAACTTGTCTGTCTGTTGTGCCTACCTGCCTGCCTGTCTGCTGGCTGGCTCCTGCCAGTCTGTCTGTCTGTCTCTCTATCTGTCTGTATTTCACCCTCACTCCAATATATGTCATTCTCGTGTCTCTTTCTCCAGTTATTATACTTATTGTATACTTTCCCTCCCCCCTTCTCTCTCTCTCTCTCTCTCTCTTTCTCTCTCTCTCTCTCTCTCTCTCTCTCTCTCTCTCTCTCTCTCTCTCTCTCTCTCTCTCTCTCTCTCTCTCTCTACCCCCACCATCCTCCATTCTTTCAACCAGTTTTCTTTTTATCCACATCCATAGATTGTGAAAACAGCTACCATCCAACGTACACACACCTCAATACAATCTCACATGATCATGCAATCTTTCCTTCAATCCTCACACACAGTGTGCCTGCTAGACCGCCTAAATGCCAGCTCCAGTGACATAGTCATCAAGGCCATTCTAACGTTACGAGAGGACCTGCCACCTCCTGCTTGCCTGAAGATGCTCACCAGACTCTTGGTTGGCAACACACGAGAGACCCAGCAGTCGGCTACATCCTATCTCAAAATCATCAGCAGGGACAAAGCTCAGAGAGACAAGGTAAGAAGGTCCTAGTCAATCAGTAACAGAGTCAAACCAAGAAGAATTATGTTATCTGTCAAGCTACACAAATAGTGTAAACCTCTCTTCTTCCTTGTCTCCATGAAAAAGCATCTTATTCTTAATAATGCTATAACAATTCCTTGAACTGTTTCTT
Organism: Cepaea hortensis; assembly: GCA_963921405.1. Lineage (NCBI taxonomy): Eukaryota > Metazoa > Mollusca > Gastropoda > Stylommatophora > Helicidae > Cepaea > Cepaea hortensis. The sequence continues at coordinate 211,621,232 of OY992876.1, read as the reverse complement.
GTTTACTTCCTTGTATCTCACAATAAAGCTTCATATCTGAATCAAGCTATAAAAGTACTGTAAGCCATCTTTTCTTCTGCCTTGTTACTTAAGTAAAGCTTCATTTTTTTTAGGTACACTACCAAAATATTGTTCTCATCGTCTGCCTTATGTTCTCCAATAAATCTTCATTCTCTGAGTCTAGCTACAGAAATATGGCAACCCATCTCTCTTCTTCTGCTTTGTGTCTGGAGCATAAACTGTCAAACTTCTTATGTCAAGCTCTCCAGTCCTCCTCCATTTCTTGTAGTTCCATGTCTGCTCAAAAATGAACTTTGTGAGGGATTTCATGAAAGGAAGAACATCATCATCATGATCCAGTATTTCAGCCCTTGGTGTGGTCATGAAGTTTCCTATCACTCCATTCTGTACTTGTCTTTTCATGTATGTCTGCATTGACAGATCTGTGTGTGTCTGTTGTATAAATGCTTTTCTTGGCCTACTTCTTCCTCTTTTCCCCAGTATTGTATCTTCCAATACTTTGATGTTTCTTCATGTCTTATATTGTGACCAAGCTTGTCTTCTGTCTCTCTTGCATTGCATTTTCTCACATAAGACTAATTTGTCTTTATCACCGCTTTCTTCTGTTGATAGTTCTAAAAATTATATTTGTCATTTTGTTTTATTGCAGAGCTTTTGTGTTTTTATATGCAAACAATCTTGCCTGCTAATTCTCTCTCTCTCTCTCTCTCTCTGTCTCTGTCTCTGTCTGTCTCTGTCTCTGTCTCTGTCTCTCTCTCTCTCTCTCTCTCTCTCTCTCTCTCTCTCTCTCTCTCTCTCTCTCTCTCTCTCTCTTTTTTTTTTTTTCACCCACCCACCACACAAACCATCTCCACATTTACTCATGCACATCAACATGCCTCGCTGTCTCTTTAACAGGCTATGGTGGTTCTAGTAGAAGGACTGGAAGACCACATTGCAGAAGTGCGTGCTGGATGCTGTGTGGCTCTCACAATCATTGAGGTAAGACTGCTTTCACTCCTACAGATTGGCCGGCCACTACTTGGGGCCTATACTTCCAAGTGTTCATGGAGAGATAACTTCTGTTGAAATTTCTTCATCATTTTGTCATGGTTATAAAATTGTAATCTCCCCTGTATTAAATCTTCTAATGTCATTATAGTTATGAACACTGTGGGTATAATTAGATCTTGTTCAGTCTGACCGTCCCTGGTGTGTGCTTGAGCGATCAGTGACAAACGAGTTGCCCAACACATGGAAGTGAGGAACTAAAGCAGCCATGAGCAGGACGTGGCAACTCCTCGGGTGAGCCCAGTCACAGAGCAATATGTGCCGGCTCTGCAATTATGGAAGCCTCCTTGGATAGCGAGGGAATCTTCATGGTCTGCCCCTGCCTTCCCCTGAGGGCCGACCACGATGTCGTTCATCGTTCTATCTTGACCAGCTGAGATGTTAGCGACATCACAACAGTCCAACGTGCCTTGAAACCAGAGGAAGGTTAACCTCATTAAAAAATGCCCACTGAAGCCGGAAGTGTCGTCCTACGGGTGGCAAACTAAAAATTGACACTACGCAATTACGTCCGAGTGAAATGTCTCGTCCGAATGTCTCTCGTGCTAGGAACAGCTCTGACTACCTAGTTTCCGAATGCCGCTCTTGTTCGGAACAGCTCTGACTGGGTAGTTTTCCGAATTTTTGTTGTGCCTGGAAAAGCTCTGATGGGCGCAACGACAAGCACATGTCCGAAAACTCGCTGAGTGGATGCCGTCTGCAAACCTGTCTGGTTTGTGCAGGAATGACCCGGGGAAACGAAATGACCAATATATCGAAGTGAGGATTTAATGCAGCCATGAGCAGGACGTGACGATCTCCCTCGGTGAGCCCAGATCCAGGGCGTTATGTGTCGGCCCTGCAACTATGGAAGCAACCTTGGATGGCGGAAAATGCTATGGACTGTCCCTGCCTTCATTTGAGGGATGACCGTTGTCTTCGACCATTCAACCTTGGCCAGCATGGTTGCAGATGGCACCACAAAAGTGAGAGTCTCCCAGGAATGCTACCTGGTCAAAAAAGCACGCTAAAGTCGATGTGTTGGCCTACGGGTTTCGGCCCAAGGGCGCATAACAGACACACCGCAATCACATCTGAAAAAACACTCCGGATGAACGAAAAGAAGAAGATCTTGTTCTTTAAGAGTAAACTGTGGCTCAGAGAGGTAGTACAATACATGCTGGTCCGCCAGGCCGTTGATCATGTGTTCAGATCTCTATTGAGGAAGATGTGATAGGTTCTCCCAGGCAGACCCGACTAAAATTGGCACTAGGTAATGTCCAGGCAAGTAAAGGCAGCTCTCGTGATACTACCCCATCAGCCACTGAGTGCCAGTTCATCTTTCAGAATATGGTTCTAGCACCATATGTCCAGTGTTTAATATTAATTGTGAATAAATGTAAATAATTGGTATCAATGTTGAATGTCACTGTCCTGTGGCACAGCCTGGTCAAGAGGTTTTTAAAACCATCTACAATTGACCGCTGAGTGAAGATTGGTATAAGGATGACAGAACCTGTTTAAGAATGCTTGCTGTAGGTTTGCTGTGTTGTCTAAACAGACAGTGACAACTGAGAGGGTGAGTGTGAAGTGAATTCATCCAGAGTGTTACAGAAATAGTCAACACAGACATCTTTGTAATTCAACAGAGAGTGAAAGAGAGGGTGAGTGTGAAGTGATTTCACCCAGCGTATTACAGAAATAGTCAACACAGACATCATACATTTGCCTTTCTCATTCAACCCTTTCCATGTCCCCACAATATCACCTCTGTCGCTAATTCTCTTCTCCGTGTGTTGTTAGATCTCCCACTATTTCATTGATTCTGTGGCTTATAGACAGGAGACTGTCTAGTTATACTATTTCAGGTGTTCTCACTGTGTGCTTGACCCAGCACCAGCATGTTTCCTTCACCTCTTGGTTCGCTGGCACATGTTTACTTACTCCATAAGCTCCACATTGATAGAGTATCTCTCCTAATTATATCAGTATCACCACTTGCTGTCTTGACCTTAAATGTACTGCCCACAGTACTTTATCATGTTCATTTGGGGGGTATAAAAGATAAAAGATCTTTACCTCTCTCCACAACACTTCACTGTGGTATTTGGAGGAAGAGAAGAAGAGGAAAAGATAAAATAAAAGATCTTTACATCTCCCCCCAACACTTCACTCTTGTGAATGGTAAAGATCTGTACATCTCCACCCAACACTTTACTCTTGTGAATGGTGGAACAGATCTTCACCTCTTTTCCCAACACTTCACTGAGGTAGATGGAGGAAGAGAAGATCTTTACATCTCCATCTCCATCTCTCTCTCTCTCTCTCTCTCTCTCTCTCTCTCTCTCTCTCTCTCTCTGTCTCTCTCTCTCTCTCTCTCTCTCTTCCCCCCCCCCCCCCCCCCCCCAATTTCACTGAGGTAGATAGAGGAAGAGAAGAAGAGGAACAGTTAAAATAAAAGATCTTTACATCTTTCCCCAACACTTCACTGAGGTAGATGGGGGAAAGAAAAGATCTTTACATCTCTTCTCCCCCCCCCCCCCCCCTAATCTTCACTGAGGTAAATGGAGAAGAAGAGGATGAACTTAGGATGTAGAGTGTGTTACAGATACAGTGTTGAACACAAGCTCAAGTGGACCTGGTACAACTCACAGTATGGCTGGTATGCAGTTCTACATTAGAACAGGACTGGTTATGAGTGGCTAGAACATCTGGCCTTGGGGCATGGGTTGAAAACCTGTAGAACTCATGTTCACGTTGTGCAGGTTGAAAATCCTTCTGCAGTTGGAAATTGAAAAGAGCTGGTCAAATAGGCTGCTACCCAGGCTAACATTCAAATGAGAAAACCTACCCACAAAATGCTGTGGCAAAGGGGTTATGAACGCAATTCGCAATCCCGCATACTGTGTTTGAAACACAGCTACAGGCGATTTGGCAGCAGACCACCTTATGCTGGTTTTCATACAATGGGATGAATGCTGGTAGTTCAGAAAGCAATAGCAAACTACTGAACATAGTTGAGAAATCACAAGAAAATCACAAATAGTCAAAAAATGTTGAGATTGACTGTGACGTCCTGTAAAGGATATGCAGCTTACGTAACCCACAAAAGCATATTTATAGCATCATCTGTGAATCTGGTATAGACACCTTTGGATCTTTGCTGAAACTACAGAGTTGATGCACTAAGCTGAGCTCCTTGTGTGTTCAATGGGAGGAGACTGGAGTCTTCTTCTTCTGGTGCTTTCATCTCACAGTGGACCATAGGACCTCAAGCAACTCATGCCAAGCCCGGTATAGGCGTGTTCATGATTAAGGTGGATTGTGCAGCTAAACCTTTTATGTGTTCAATTAATACACAGAGGTTTCAATTGGGGAACCCTTTGAGGCCACAAAGACCTTTCATACACAAAAACACATGTATTGTTTGGCACTCATAGAAGTAGAAGAAATAAGCAGAGATTAGAGATTACACTAGATGACATACAAATTGAAATCTATAGTTACTGATCAAGATTTGAACGTACCACCTCCAAAGTGTGCTTTGATGCATGACCAACTAGACACCTAGGTGTCGTCATTAGCCAGGTCTATCACAATCTAGCGGTCCAGGCAATTGTTGTTATTTACTCTGGCAGTACAAGTTATACACAGGAGTCATCTCAAGAACCATATCTCTGTTGCTTGCAAGCTCCCTGTTTGTTTATAAGATTCAGGTGGCCGGTCTGACACAGCCTTCCTTCTTCACCTGTTACAACATGCATGGTCAGTTACATTGTTGCTATACTTTGCTTCCTTAATGGCCTTCTGTTAACACATAAACGACCAGCTGGAGTGCTTATAAGGACATGTGTGTGCAATGGAAGTGATCCCTTACAATAAGTCACTAAACCAAATTAAGAGTGTATGTGGTTTTGCCCGAAAAGCTGTGATATAGATTCTATTACCCGGGAAGGTTAACCCGGTCAACAAATGCCCGCAGAAGTCGGATGTGTCGGCCTAACGGCGCAAGAATGCAGCTCTGCTGTAAACAGGCACAACGCAATCACGTCCGAAAAAAAACTCCGGATGAACGAAGAAGAAGAAAGAAGAAGATTCTATTAAGCAACAGCTTATAGATCACTGATTGATTTTTACCCTTTGGCAGGCGGAAGAGAGTATCGAGCAGCTGGTTCATGTGTGCCAGTCAGACACCTCATCAACAGTACGCAGAAAGGCTAAAGAAGCACTGTATTCATTTGGTAAGTTTGTTGTCTGTCTTCTTCATTATAATTTGTAGCTGCTCACACTGTGAGGACCATGGTAGTGCATAGGCTAGTATGCTGGCCTGCCATTCATATGTTTGAATCTTTCTCGAGGCAGGGATTGTTTTAAAAATTATCCTGGACTCCCAGGTTGACCTGGCCTAAAGTGGGTACCAAGAAATATTCTGGGTAGCAAAGGCGGCCAGTGTAATATTAAACACATCGCCCATCCACTGCCGAGTGGTCTATACAAATTCGGGGCTGTCACTTAAAAAAAAAAGTCGCTTAAAAGTCGACAGGATAGGCTTTATTGCACCGAGTTTTACCCCATTGGCTCAGTCTCTTTCCACAGCATGGAAAGCGTCGCACAAAGCTCAAATTCTGTAGCTCCAGCTATGACCCTCAGGAGTCTCAGAAAAATGCCCTCGTGAACCAAAGGATGCAGCCCAGAATCGAACCCACAACTTTTGGAGACCGAGGTAGACGGCTTGACCATTTCACCATGGAGTCCCCTTCGTCACATTTGAAAAACTCCTCAAGGATTGGAAGAAGGTCCTTTATGTTGCTTGTGTACATGACGGATACTTGGGTGAGAGATTGATCTTAGACTTCTACATACAATAGGTTACAACATAGTGAGATGAGATTGCTAGCATCTTTCTTTTGGCCTTTCCACCCCAGCAGAAAGTTATGAACATTGTTGGGTACACATTTATGAGAGTGGGTTGTCTCCAGAAACACCTCATCTGATCACCTCTGTGGATGGAACCTCAGACCATGGGCATGATATGTGAACATACTACACTACTATGATTCATGTCTGTCTTTATGTCTATCTTTCTGCCTGCCTGTCACACTCACTGTGTTTGTTATTTCTGTGGCTGGCTGTGTCTGTGCTTATCTGTTTATCTGTCTACCATTGTATGCCTGTCACTGTGCCTGTCAGTCTGCTTGACTGTCTGTCTGCACCTGTGGCTACCTGTCACAACATATGTTACTGTGTCTGCTATGTTGTCACTGTGTCTGTCATTACTCTGTCTCTGTGTCTGTCTGTCAGTATGTCTTACTATTACTAATGCAGTCTGTGCATGTGCATGGGTGCATACATGGCATGGCAGTGTATTATTTACTGTGTTGTAGTGTCTCCTGCTGCAGTGTTGTTGTAGATGCTAGAAAATCAGGAAACTATTACTGTAGGTGTACTTAAAGTTCTTTGGCATTAACTTCTTGAATGTAACCAAATAGAGGGGTGGGGCAAATGCTTCTGAAGCCGTTTAATAAGATGCAATATTGATTGAAACTACTGAGCGTAATCTTGCCAAGAAATTAACAGACAGCTGAAAGATGCTGCTGTTGACAGCGATGTCCTGTAAAGGATATGCAAGAAAAAAAAAAAAATATTGATTGGCATGTTAATGATGCTGGTAGTATTTGTGGTAGTGGTAATGTTGATGATAACTTAGGTGATGGTAATGGTGAGGAGGAGAATTTATATGATGATAACATATATGATAGTGATGATTGGTGTGTTAATCATGCTGGTAGTGATTGTGATAATGTTGATGATGAGAACATAGGTGATGATAATGATGAGTACTTATATGATGATGATGACAATTGGTATGTTAATGATGCTGGTAGTGATTGTGGTAATGGTAATCGTGATGATGAGAACTTAGGTCATGGTAATGATGAGGAGGAGAACTTACATGATGATGATGATAATGATGATAATCATAATGATGATGATGATAACTTATATGATGACAATTGGTATGTTAATGATGCTGGTAGTGATTGTAGTATTAGTAATGTTGATGATGAGAACTTAGGTGATGGTAATGAGGAAGAGGAGAATTTATATAATGATGATGATGATGACAATGATAAGAACTTATATGAGGGTAAGTTAATTAGTAAGTCACAAATGGCTGTAGAAAATTAACTACACATGATAACAACTTGAAACCAGTTTATTTTTATACATACATTGTCCCTTTATTTCTCAACATAATTTCCAGCAACATTGAAGCACTTATCCCATCTTTTTATCAGTCCTCCCAAACCGGCTGCCTAGAACTGCGTGCTTTGTTTTCATTTACCGGCCATTACACAGAACTGTGTGAATTACTTATCGACTCGCCCTCGTAACTTTTTCTACCTAGCTATGCACCGCTTTACGGGACAAACATTTGTCAGCATAAACACTGACAACCCACCGCGGCGGGAGACATTTCGTGAATGACGCCGATGTTAAACGTGAAGGGAAAACGTGGTTTAGAAAACAGAGCACGCAGTTCTATGCAGCCAATTTGGGAGGACTGATAAAACGATGGGATAAGTGCATCAATGTTGGTGGAAATTATGTTGAGAAATAAAGGCACAATGTATGTATAAAAATAAACTGGTTTCAAGTTGTTATTGTATTTAGTTATTTTTCTACAGCCATTTGTGGCTTACTTATTAACTTACCTTCGTATGATGATGATGACAATTGGTATGTTAATGATGCTGGTAGTGATGATGATGATGTTAACATGCAGACTGATCAGTTTCATTTTGGACTTGCTTTTCCAGGTGAAGTTGGCAGACAGGCTGTAGAAGAAGCCCAGCTGAGTTCTCAAGGCTTTCAGGGTCTTCAGATGCGCAAACTGTAGGAACTGGTGTACTAACCGCCTGGATTTGATTTTATATCTTCTCACGAGGACATCTAGTACCGCGACGATGTATCCTTAACTGGCTTAATACTCACTGTCATGAATCACAGCCGGGGGAAGTGGACTTGGATGATTTCTACTGTGGGAGGCAAGTTGCCAGCATGTTCTGACCATATTTGGTAACATCAGTCAGGAAGCTTGCTTCAGTTCTGTGGATGTCTTCTTGTATAATGTGTGCCCTGACGTAATGACATAATCAAAAAGACATGATTCCATGAATATCCATTCTCTTGGAGACCTGAGATCTACAATTCCAGTGGCTGGATCATACAAAACTGTGGACTTTTCTAGGGTCAGTTGTCATGACTAAGGCCATCTTTGCATAAGTTTATATGGTGTATTGATTGATACGTACATAATCACATATTTCGGCCACTATGTTTTGTACAGTATCTGTGTTTTAATTCCAAGAATATGATGTAATTCAGTCATGTGTTTTTAAAATATGAATATCATGAAGAACCAGTCGCATACTTCGGACATTCTTGTTTGACACATTTTCTGTGTCTTTGTTTTCATGTGATCTATGTTTATTTAAGATTGACTCTTCTTAACTTGCATTAGCAAGAACATTCTGGGAAGTGAAATTAAAGTGTATGCTAGAGTATTGTTTGTCAAATATTCATAGATATAAGTAAATCAGGGGCTTATGAAATCATAAGTTAAGGGGAAACTGAGAAAATATTGTTTTAAAATCAAAGACTATTAACGAGATAAAGAGTATATTCCACAGCATGTTCAAAAGCATTAAAGTTTATCGTCAGACCTTTCACCCACTTGTACATTTCACCAAAAATATGTACCTCTTCAAATGGCATACAGTTTACTAAAAGTTAATTAGGCATGTTATAAATAATAGTTATTTACAAGCAGAAGCAATGTCACAGCACTAAGGACATGTCTGTTAGTACTCCTCAGGAGATATTTAAGTGGATGGATGCTGAATACTCTCGTTAAACTATGATTAGATGCATAACTAATACAGCCACACAATTAACATGTGTTATTGCACTATTTCAAGCTTTAATTTATTTTACATTGGAGTCTGAATATGAATTCAGGAATCAGTATCATTGCACTCTGGACATTCCCACACGTGCTCCGTCTGTTCCTTCAGTAGCCAACCAAGAGTTCCCATGTTTTTTTGTTGCTGCACTTGCTCACTTTGAACTCTAGTGTAGTCCACACACACTACTTCAAGTAGTGTTGGGCTGAATTTTGTGTGTGGATTAGCTTTCCCTATTAACATTGTCCCTCGCCATCAGCGAACCCAATCTGACTTCAGAGGTACTTGTAATTTTCATCCCAAAGTCAAGGACGAGAGGTCAAAATATTAGTCCAACTGTCCAGTGTATGGGTTGAACCCCTTACCTCAGCATCAACACCCCAGATATTTAAGTCACAAGCCATGCTGACCTTGTTCCCATGCTGATAGTACCATTGGCAGCCTGATTACATGCCCACCTGCATTTTCCCCGCTACGGATGTGTCTCAAGCAGTTCCTCAGCCTCTCCAGGTATGTTTCCTCTGTTTCATGTTGGGAATAGGCAATATAGAGCTGGATCTAAATTAGAAAGCTTGTAATTTAAAGAGTTAACAGTTTGGTCCATAAACGTGTCTTACATTCGGCACAAGTACCGTATTGTAAATATTTTAGATGACAGAAAATGTAGAACGCTGGAACAAGAATATCCTTTCCTTAGAAAGGAAAAACAGATTGTAAGTAAGGAACTCTTGTCCTTGCCTAGAAGTGTGTTGGGTACATGGTACTAACCCCATTTTTGTATAGATCAATCAACATTTGATGGATGATGTTGTCAGTTTCACACAGGCTGTCTTTACTTCCCAGAATGTTTTCTGCTGTCCATGTTAGACTGAGTCAACCTTGGAGCCCATGTCAGATTGTTTAAATCCATGAAAACTAACTGTGCTTGAATGTGCGAGTCTGAGAATAGAGTGAGCCTGACGAACTAGACATATGAACAGTAACTTATTCATTTTTGTAATACTCCTACATTTTCTACAAGTGTATGCTGTTTTCTTTTTGAACAGAGTCAATCATTAAACGTTGATGTTTAAGTCATGTACAGTTGTTTTTAACTTTTGCCCAAAAATACCTCACACCATGTATTCGCACCTACAGTCGGCATTCAAGGTATTTTGTTGACTATTTTTTAGTTTCCTTTTATGTATGTAAACAAAAAGGCAACAATTGTATTGGTGTAGTTCACACTGAAGTATTATCTCCCTGTCATATTACTGGACATCATGGGCGATGGACCTGATGATGCAATTTTATAACTTTATGCCACAGCCACCGGTCAGCTCAGGGTATGTTTCCGACTTAATTTTCCCAGTTTGTTTTTTAATCTAGGTAAAATAAAAACACATTGTAATAAATCAGCAGTACTACATTGGCTGCAGAAGTACATGCATACAAGGATAGCAGAAAGTGCTTTTGCCTCCATGAGATTGTCATATCATCATCATCATTATCATGTGATTTGCTAAACGATGTAGGTGTTCACATATCTCCACAGATCTTCATCTTTGGTGTGCATGAGATCATTGGGTAGATATATTCTTGAGCAATTATTTCATATTTTAAAAAAAAAAAGGTTATAAACTGTAAGATAATTTAATATTTAAATAAAAACAAAACTAGGCACTGTATAATCTCAATGATCATTTCAGATAAATAACATTAAATATGCAACAATTGGAAGTGTCTCTATTGCAAAGTGGTGACACTACTCTGAAGGTTGTGGGTTCATTTTAAGACTACATCATTTTGTTAACGGGCAATTTTTGTAAATACCTCTTGGGGATCATCTTTGGAGCTAGAGAGTTTGTGCTCTGTGTGAGGATTTCAATTAGGCCGTTGTGCAGGAAGAGACCAAATCTTGTGTGATGAAACCCAATGCAGTGAAGTCTATACTTTTGCCTTTAAGCACAACAATTTCCGGGAGAGGGGGGGGGGGGGTGTTCGAACCAAGGCACGGGCTGGATTTCTATAAAAATAGAAGGACGGCATACTTCCTCCTGGATCAGAGGTAGGGGATCGGACATCTAGCCTTCTTGGGCAAGGCTGACAAACTTGAAGGATCCGCGTGCACATTGCCAACATCAAATTCGCTCACTTATTGGAAATCAAAAAGAGCATGCTGAATAGGATGCTGCTCAAGTTAAATGTAAAAAATAGAAAGGTAAATAGCATGTGTGTTTCTGGTATACTCACATTTGCATTCTCATAAGTGCTAGGAAGTTTGTGCACTGTACTGAGATTCTTCTTATGTGATCTTTGGGAGAAAACCAAGCCCTTTTGGAGATCTCTGTGTGGAATGAAAGTGATCCTTGACCATTAAAACCCAAACCAACAAATCAAAACAAAACCCCAAACCCACAAAACCAAACTAAAGAAATATAGTTGTGTTAACATTCTACTTTTAAACCAGTTAATTTAAATCTAATGTTAAGCTAACTAAAGTGATCACGCTAACAAAGTTGATAGTGAACGGAGCTGGTATTGTCACGAACACGGTCGGACGCAAGCTAAATGCTTGGACTTGTCGCTTGTGAAAGTGAGAGGCAGATTGGCCACCTATACCTCCTTGCTCTCAGGCCCGCAACATGTGATTTGGCTATTCACAGACCTATAACAGGAACTGCATAGGGACAATCTATTATGTTATTATTAATGTGGTTAATGTTTACTTGATCTGTGGTTATTGTTGTAACTAGCTAACCAGCGGTTAATCACCTCATAATTAATACTGTTGAAACAGGTCAAGGACAGCCAATCAATCAAACTAAACTAGCAAACACTACTTTCATAAATAGGGTCGTATTTTACTTTGCCTTCTGGCTTTAATTGTGTTGCACAAAAAATGTCCGTCCTGAACCATCCCCTGCTGGCCTGTCGCAGTGGTAGTGTCAGAGTTCCTGTCTATACTTGTTTTTTTAATATTGTTCACCTCTTTTATATTACTGGATATTTATTTGTTATTACATTGTATCATATTTAACTTTATTTATGCAGTAGGTTATCACGGCTAATGATAAATACATATTTATAATGAAATACATCTACACAATCAGAACTGTATGTACACATGAAATATATCAGTTTTTCACAAATATATTGCCAGTGTGAACTATCATGTACATAGTATCTCACAGGGTTACTATGGGTTGTATATTATAGTACATTTTGAACTGTGTACACACTATGGTAGAATATGAACTGTGTACACACTATGGTAGAATATGAACTGTGTACACACTATGGTAGAATATGAACTGTGTACACACAATGGTACAATATGAACTGTGTGCACTGTATAGTACAGGATGAGCTATATACCCGAGAAGGTTATCCCGGTCAACAAATGCCCGCTGAAGTTGGATGTGTCGGCCTACGGGCATATAACTGGGCACAACGTACGTACATCTGAAGAAACACCCCAGATGACTGCAGATGAAGAAGAAGAAGGATGAGCTATATATAGACACAAGGGTTCAAGGCAAGAGAATGACTTTGCTGCACTGGGTATGACACAAAGTCGTGCAGTATAAACTACATGTAGTGAGCATAGTACTGTATCAAGCCCACAGACATAGTGTAATACATCGTGAACTACATGAAGACAACACAGTACAGTATATTTTATGTGTAGACTGCTTGCTACAGTATAAACGTGTCTGTTGACAGTGTATCACAGTTATATGGTGCCAAGTACTCAGTCTATAGTTCATATACTAACAGTTGTATCATAGTGACATGAAATTGTCAACTACCAAGTCAGCACAGTTGCACATCTTTATCTAGAACTTTTGTTGTCACCTTCTGATAGGAAATCAAGAATCAGCATCGTTGCACTCTGGACATTCCCACCCACACTCTGACCCTTCCAACAGTGGCCAGAGAAGCGTTTCCGTCCCCGATGTGACCAGTGACAGTCTGATCATTCTTGTCACCCCATAGCAGCTGAGACTGGCACAGAGCTTTACTGCTGTCACATTTTAACATCATTGTTTGGTTGATGTTAACTTGCAGGCTCTGTCGTTACACCTATCATCAACTTTCCATTGCAAAATCTTTCCTGGTGTTCCCATTGATAGCAGCCTCTGTTAAACCTTGTACGGTTTCCATCGTTAACATTCACAACATCCCTCATTGCTATAACATATCAACAGCTCCCATTGCTATAACCTATCAACAGCTCCCATTGTTATAACCTATCAACAGCTCCTATTGTTATAACCTATCAACAGCTCCCATTGGTTTAACATATCAACAGCTCCCATTGCTATAATCTATCAACAGCTCCCATTGCTATAACTTACCAACGGCTACCATTGCTATGACCTATCAACAGCTGCAATTGTTATAACCTATCACAGCTCCCATTGCTATAACCTATCAGCAGCTCCCATTTCTTAAACTTATCAACTCAACAGCACCCATTGTTATAACCTATCAACAACGTCCATTGCTTAAACTTATCAATAGCTCTCATTACAAAAATTTCTCAACAGCTCCCATTGCTAGCATATGTCAGCAACTCTCATAGCTGGAATCCGTAAGTAACCGCCATTATAAAAAGAACTACAAGTAGTCTCTGTGATAGACATTCGTTGAATTAACAAAATATGGCTTAACAATGACATTATCCAATACATATATACAGTGTCATAAATGTAAAGATTGTGGTTTTTGATATCTTTTAACTGATTTTATAGTGATATTTATTTGGTATCTACACACATATTTTATTCTGCACTCGATATAACTTGTTATCATGTATAACATGAGTGTGAGGTTAACAGCCGTGACATATCATTGGATGCTTTCACCAGGGGTGTTTATTAAGTCTATGACCAGAAGTATTCGACCTCTCATCAGCAGTGTATCACTGTAGGCTATCAATGATTAGATCTGGTTCTTTGTGGCCGAGCTAACTTCCACCCAGGCCACTAGGTTGGTTTGTGAATCCTCTCGTGGAGTGGGATTTAACTCTTGAAATCTGATGTCGGGTTGTGCGAGTCCTGGAAAGGGCTGGTGTCAGTTGGAGTGAGGTTGGTGTAGAGAATGTCCTCCCTTTCTAGTCTGGTACTAAAATACCATCTCCATTGGGCCGTGTTGCAGAGGTCCTCCCTTTCCCCTTCCAAGTTCAGAAACCAGTGAGGTGTGCAAGCAGGTACTGGAACTTCACACCTTCACAGAGAGGCATGTTAGGATATAACCAGGTCATGATTCAGTACAGCACGGGCTGACTGGCTGGGATGGGACCTGGGCTGGTTGTGTGTCCCCCACAGCTCCCAGGTATGTCATTGTCAGCAGACTCCCAGCTGAAACCATCAGGGATCTGTTCTCCTTTTCTTCCTATGCCCTGGAGACTCCTAATGGAACAAAGGTCACACAGCATTGCATGCCAAGCCCTTTGTTGGCCATTTCATGGTTGGTTGAGAGTTGGCTGATTGATTTCTACGGTATAAGATAGTCCGTCTCAGACCAACCCTCCTTAGTGAACTTGTATGACATGCACATGAGGTCTACAGTGTAACTATTTTTGACTTCCACTGTGGGGCCCTGTAACATGTAGCCATGTTCAACAATGGCATCATGTCAGGATTATCTTCTCTAAATAACAATCAAAGTACATCATACTGGGATTTTGTTTGTTGGATGTGCATTTGCTCGCTTTAGATTAGCTTTCTCCTAACCAGTGTCCCACGCCATCACACGAACCTTCTCCGACTTCTGAGGTTCTCATAATTTATGTCCCCAAGTCAAGGATGAGAAGTCAACATTTCAGCCCAATTGACCGGTGTAAGGGTTGAACCTGCTACATCAATATTAGCACACAGGAAGTTTAGAGCGGGAATTCTTATCCATTCGGCCATGAGACCCCGCACTGCGATATGTGAAACATGATGTAATGTGATAATTTGGCCAGGACTTCTCTTGCCGCTGAATATACAATTTGCTAATCCACCATTTCAAATGTTTTCTTTGTTTAATGTTTTGTTTGTTATATGGGGAAATACCAGAAACAAGATGAACCATCAAAATATACACCTGTTTGTTTTTTACTCACATATATCCGATACATGTCAAGAGTGTGTTGATTTTTGTGTAATTGTATGTCATGAAACATATCTTTTCAAGTTGAATGTGCCAGAAATGTGCCACAGAATGCAGCCATTGTTTGGGAATCACATTTTATTCCAACACTGTGAATCTGTGATATTTGTTAGTGTCTTCAGACATTCTGGGCTGTTGAAAATATCATCTTTGTAGTAGAGCTTGATTCCACACAGGCTTGTTCTGTTTATTATTACCTTGTGATAAATGCTAGGATTTCCCCCAAGATCTAAAATGTTGTGGTTTTCCCTGGATTTAACCACAAGAATTCCATCATTTTAACGCTGGAATTTCCCATTTATCTAAATACTCAGATTTTCTGTTGATCTAAATCCTGGGATTTCCAATTACCTAGATTCTGAATGTTCTCATAATCTTCTCACTTACAGCGTGGCTTGGAGATGGTGAACACAGTTCCACAATCTTGGCATCCCAGGTTCGATTCAGCCTCAGTCGATTTCAGAGCAGATAGCTTTGTGTTGATTTATTTTACAATGGGACGAGCTCTGACTATTCAGAAAGCTACTAAACATAAAATTTTAGGAAATTACAAGCAGTGAGTAAATGCTGGGGCTAAGTGTCACGTCCTGTACAGGACATACAACTAACTTCACTTTGCCAAGATTGATACGATCTTCACCTTTGACATATTGTGGCAGACGTGACCTACAGCTGACCAGCTTTTAGTGAAGATAACAGAAAGGTAGCATTGATTGATCCTGACACAGATAGCCAGATGCTTCAGCCCATGCTGTTAGTTATAATCAGTATAATTTCACAGTGAATACTTTATTTATAATCAGTATAGTTTCACTGGGAATATTTTACTTCAGCCCATGCTGTTAGGTATAATCAGTATACTTTCACAGTGAGTATTTTACTTCAGCCCTTGCTGTTAGTTATAATCAGTATAGTTTCACCGTGAATACTTCACTTCAGCCCAAGTTAGATATAATCAGTATACTTTCACAGTGACTACTTTACTCCAGCCCATGCTGTTAGTTATAATCAGTATAGTTTCACCATGAATACTTTAACCAGGGTGATATACTGTATCAAGAATTCCCAAAGCATTAACACTTGGAAAACAGAATATTCTCATCAACTTGAACTCTGTGACAGAATTTACCTTCATTCATGTAAACACAGAAGCCCAACAAATAGGTTCCACAAGTTATTGCTGCTTCTCGTTGGCTGCACACTGCTGAGTTATCTACCATATGAAGTGAATAGATGAATCATGGTTTGGCTGAAATATATAACACACAGTCTCTGATACTAACCAAACGTGGAGCATTTGTTATCACCATGGTAATAGGGGGTAACTATTAAGTCAATCTGTCTGCATAACCCAGGTTTCAGACACCTAATTGCTAAGGCCTCAGCATATTTGAGTAATCATTTATTGCTTATTGAAACGAGTATATGAAACGCCTTTGCTTTGTTCATTTTAGGGCCACAAGTTAGAAGGTGTTGAGAGATATCTGAGGTTGTCTATCTAAACACCTCATAGTTTAGTTTAGTCGTTTAGTTGTTGGATCAACATCACGGCACACGGTTTAACCCATAAGTGCTCCGTTTTCCTCCTAACTCAAACCTGAGTCTGGAGAAACTCAGCTCAATGCACGAACTCCATTGCATCGGCGAGGATCCTGATATGATATGTAACTCTGCACTATGAACCCGAGTAGATGCTTCAAAATATGCTAGGCAGTAAATTGTGCAACCTGTTTTTCATGGCTTCTATGTTTAAAAATGTACTGTTCTGCATTAGGAATAAATATGTCTATCTTCACCTAGTCAATTTACTTTTATTTACCTGAGATTAATTATCCAGTTTTTTTATTTTAGGCTGTTACATTTTCAGTCAGTTATTTATACATGTTTAACATGTTTATGTATTTACATTTGCATGCATTACTATTTTGTGAAGTCATTCTACTCTCAAATACAATCTGCATAGGATGTGTTTATGTGCACTATATATTCATATACTCAGCATTTATTTACATAATTTAATTGCTGTTTTCTTCTGGATGTTAATTTGTTTTGTGTGTATTTCATGTTTTGTCGATGTTCATAACACTGACAATGAGACAGAGATTGGTATGGTTCAGTTATTATCAGTGGATTATGTCCATGTATAACAAAATAAAACAAGTCCTGGAGCAGGAAGGACCTGCTGGGTACATGAATTATTAGAACCACCATATTTTGTAGGCTTGAGTACATGGAGGAATACGTGGCCAGTCTTTCCCTTCCATAGCACACAGGTCTCTTTCCCTTCCATAGCACATGGGTCCCTTTCCATTCCATAGCACATGGGTCTCTTTCCCTGCCATAGCACACAGGTCTCTTTCCTTTCCATAGCATACAGGTCTCTTACCCTACTGCAGTACACAGGTCTCTTTCCCTTCCAGAGCAAATAGGTCTCTTTCCCTGCCGTAGCACACAGGTCTCTTTCCCTGCCATAGCACACAGGTTCTTTCCCTTCCATAGCACACAGGTCTCTTTCCCTGCCGTAGTACACAGGTCTCTTTCCTTTCCATAGCATACAGGTCTCTTACCCTACTGCAGCACACAGGTCTCTTTCCCTGCCGTAGTACACAGGTCTCTTTTCCTTCCATAGCACACAGGTTTCTTTCCCTGCTGCAGCACACAGGCCTCTTTCCCTGCCGTAGCACACAGGTCTCTTTCCCTTCCATAGCACACTTGTCTCTTTCCCTTCCATAGCACATGGATCTCTTTCCCTTCCATAGCATACAGGTCTCTTTCCCTACCATATCACACAGGTCTCTTTCCCTGCTGTAGCACAGAGGTCTCTTTCCCTGCCGTAGCACAGTGCGTTTTATTTAAATGTATTATAAGTTAGGTTATGTTAATATTTTGCAAACTACTGAATGTACACTTGCCAAGAAATCACAAATGGCCAAAATTGCTAGGGCTGACTGCGACGTCCTTAAAGGATGTGCAACTTGCCTTAACTTGACTAGGTTGTAATTTAGGTAAACAGTCTGTTATTTGTTTCAGACTGGGTTGTACTTTAGTAACGCTTACTGTCCCAGGCAATATGTTGCTCTTGATATAGGATTGACATTATAAACTTTTTCTAGGGTATCGTCCTCACGGGCATGCATTCCCATGTCTCAGCTTGTTTCAGTTCGACATTCTCTAGGGTTTGGCATTTCCAAGACATTTTCCATTGTATCATCCTCTGGAGTCCATATGTCTCTGTTCTTTTCTTTGGTAACATTATCTGGGGCCTGACATTTCTAAGCCCCCTTTGTTTTGTATCATTCTCTGAGGCTCAACTATTCTAAGCTATTTTGTATTGTATCCTCTGGAATTGGACTCTTCTAAGCCCTTTTTTATTGTAACATCCTAAAGAATTTGACTGTTCTAAGCTCTTTTATTTTATATTATTCTCTACAGCTTGTGTTGCTGAGATCCTTTGTATTTACATATCCATGTTCTGCAGCAATATGCTGCTGAGAACTGCAGCCCCACATCTCCCTAATAATATGTGCTTTCTAATGTGTGAGCCTGGAGACACCTGAGACCATCAGAGAATCAAGATGTACATTTATAAGCTTTGATTGATCCTAGCAAGGTGTAAACAGCATTGTTTTTTCTTTCTATTTCTATCCACAAATTTTGTTTTTACTTGTTCTATGAGTGATACTCAATACTATAAAATGTATGTAGCTTGTATGTGTGCAGTTATTGACTACATTTGTTGCCTTTGTTGTTTGCAGTCAAATATCAGCTCTTTCACACTTGTCACCCGTGGGTTTTGTCCTAGCCGTTGTCATGTTGCTTTACCAAATGTTGCAATTCTTGTTGTGTTTCTCTTATGTACTGTTGCCTTCCTTTACCAGTTGGAATTCTTGCTGCATTTGTTTCATGTACTGTTGCCTTCATAAACATTGCAACATGTTTTTCTTCACATTTTTGCACTTGTACTTGTGTTCAGTTAATTGTTTTCACCTTTACATAATAGATAGTTGTTTGTAAATAATTTATAGGGTTCTGAGTATAGAACTACCTGATCTGTCCATTGTTGAGTTTGCATAAAAAAATTGTTTCGGATACCAGAATGGTCATTTCTTTTGTACAGTAATATTTTATTGTCACCAGCGGACGTATCACTTGTGTATAGTAATACTTTAATTATCTGTCAAATGTACCACTTTTGTACAGTAATATTTTTATGTCACCAGGGGACGTATCACTTTTGTAAAGTAATACTTTAATTATCCGTCATATGTACCACTTTTGTACAGTAATATTTTTATGTCACCAGGGGACGTATCACTTTTGTAAAGTAATACTTTAATTATCCGTCATATGTATCACGTTTGTACAGAACACTGTTATTATAATCATATTACTAAAACAATATTGTTGTTCTGTTTTATTTACATTGTCATAGTCGTTACTCTGTTGTCTTAGATGATTGTGAGAGCTTGATAATAGTTTCATTATATGTGTGTAGAACTTACTTGCTTGCTTGTGTTCTTTGGCTTGAACTCGAACGCGAAGTCCTGTATGTCGGATGAAGGCATCCTGTTGTCCAACATCAGTGTGATGTCATACAGGACCTGAGGTTTGCGTGAGTATCCATTGTCCCATGTCTGGCTTATTGGTGTGCAGACTGGTGGTTACTCGCCGTACAGGCAGACACTCTCCGACTTCGGAGGAATCGGTGATCCTACTGACTTTAGCCAGGACCCCGAAGGGACCTGTTGCCCAGTACGCTCGACAAGGACGCGTCAGTAGGTCTTGGCCAGTATAGAACCCGGCCCTGGTGCCTTGGAAACACCTCTGCGTTCTATGTGTGTAGAAGAATTTGCAGCTAATTCATAACATTGGCATGCACTCAGTGCTAGAAGGTTTTGGCAAAATTCTTATCCTCTTCTTTATTCTCTCACATGTAAACAGAGGTGATGATGATGCCTGTAACTTGAGAAGGCCAAAGCCTAGTAACTGTTACATTATATGCATGTAGAAGAATGTGCAGGTATTTAATAACATTGACATAAGCTCAGTGTTAGAAGGTTGAGTTGAGTTAAGAACCGACATCATTGCACTCAGGACATTCCCATATGTGCTCTGTTCCCTTGTTCAACAGCCAGCGAAGAGACACTACTAATTGTTCCCACTACTATCTGATTGAAAGTTCTCCTGGTCTTCCCTCTCAGTTTTGAGATTCTACCAGAACCACTGCCAATCCCCCACAATCTCATCCTTTCCACATACATGTTCTCAGTCTGTTCCTTCACCTTCTCCACCTGGTCCCACAGGCGCACGACCACCTCTCCCTTGTCCATAGATAATCGACACCAAGAGGTGCATTCCCTGTCAGCCTATCTGCCTGTTCATTCCTCCGCACTCCCGCATTGCCAGGGCAAAATATCCATAGAATTCTTACAATCTGTGACCTCTGAAGCGAGGTGAACATTTCCACATGAAACATTCCTTTCTCCACCTTACTAAGCATACTCCTTGAGTCCGTGATGATGACAATGTATGTTGCAGTGGTCCCCTCTAACCAACGGAATGCCGCTGTGACTGCTTCCACTCGTAGCCTCATATGCCATGCTCTCCTTTTTCAAGAATCAACCATTTCCTTTTGCAATGAAACCCCAACCACTCTGCCTGTTTCGCACCACTGACCCACCAGTATAGATCACTATGTCACCTTGATATGTGTTACTCTGGATCAGTTGTTGCACCTCAAACTCTGTACGGCCTGCTGCCCATTCTCTGCACTCACAACCCAGTATTACTATTACATTGTAATCCTTCCTTGTCTGCCTGTTCTTAGAAGGTTTCGGCAACATTTTTACCCTCTTCTTAATTCTCTCACATGTAAACAGAGGTGATGACATCTGCCTGTAACTCGAGCAGACCAAACTTAGTAACTATTACATTATATGCTGATAGAAGAATTGATAGCTAGTTCATTACATTTACAAATTTAAACTTAGAAGGTTTCGATGGCATTCTTATCCTCTTATAACATAAGAAAAACTTCTTGGCAGTTGGAAGTCAACAAGAAAACACCATAGCTGACAACTGCTGGGGGTAAATGTCAGAGTGAGAAAATCCAACCATAATAGAACAATTGTAGCATGTGTGATCCTGGTATATACACATTTGGACCCATACCTGTGCTATGGAGTTCATGCGCTGTCTTGAGATGCTCCTTATGTGATCTGTTGAAGGAGACTGAAGCATTTATGTGAATTTAATATAAAAAGTTTAATGGCGAGAGGATCGACTCCATTGCACCAGGTTTTATCCCATATGGCTCAATCTCTTTCTGCTGAGCCGCCTGTTGATAGTGTTACACAAAGAACAAACTCTGTAGTTCTAGCAATGACCCCCAGTAGTCTTAAAGAAAATTGTATTTATGAATCGATTGACTGAGTCTAGAATCAAACCTACATCCTTCAGAGCACAAGGCTTAACCACTTTGCCCCAGTGAGCCTGCTATGTAGATATCTGTTTGCACTAGAAGTGATCCTTCCATACCACACCAAACTAACAATGAAAGTATAAGAATGTCCTCTTTTGTTGTGTGGATGTGTGCAAGTCTGAAGGCAAGGATGGGAATATTCTCTACATGAGAAGGATAGGAATATTCTCTACATGAGAAGGATATGAGTATTCTCTACATGAGAAGGATAGGAATATTCTCTACATGAGAAGGATATGAGTATTCTCTACATGAGAAGGATAGGAATATTCTCTACATGAGAAGGATATATTCTCTACATGAGAAGGATAGGAATATTCTCTACATGAGAAGGGTAGGGATATTCTCTACATGAGAAGGATAGGAATATTCTCTACATGAGAAGGATAGGAATATTCTCTACATGAGAAGGATATGAGTATTCTCTACATGAGAAGGATAGGAATATTCCTCTACATGAGAAGGATAGGAATATTCTCTACATGAAAAGGATAGGAATATTCTCTACATGAAAAGGATAGAAATATTCTCTACATGAGAAGGATATGAGTATTCTCTACATGAGAAGGATATGAGTATTCTCTACATGAGAAGGGTAGGAATATTCTCTACATGAGAAGGGTAGGAATATTCTCTACATGAGAAGGGTAGGGATATTCTCTACATGAGAAGGATAGGAATATTCTCTACATGAGAAGGATAGGAATATTCTCTACATGAGAAGGATATGAGTATTCTCTACATGAGAAGGATAGGAATATTCCTCTACATGAGAAGGATAGGAATATTCTCTACATGAAAAGGATAGGAATATTCTCTACATGAGAAGGATATGAGTATTCTCTACATGAGAAGGATAGGAATATTCTCTACATGAAAAGGATAGAAATATTCTCTACATGAGAAGGATATGAGTATTCTCTACATGAGAAGGATATGAGTATTCTCTACATGAGAAGGGTAGGAATATTCTCTACATGAGAAGGGTAGGAATATTCTCTACATGAGAAGGATAGGAATATTCTCTACATGAGAAGGATATGAGTATTCTCTACATGAGAAGGATAGGAATATTCTCTACATGAGAAGAATAGGAATATTCTCTACATGAAAAGGATAGGAATATTCTCTACATGAGAAGGATAGGAATATTCTCTACATGAGAAGGATAGGAATATTCTCTACATGAGAAGGATATGAGTATTCTCTACATGAGAAGGATATGAGTATTCTCTACATGAGAAGGATATGAGTATTCTCTACATGAGAAGGATATGAGTATTCTCTACATGAGAAGGATATGAGTATTCTCTACATGAGAAGGATATGAGTATTCAGAGGTATCACAGAGGTCAACGCGCTCATCTATGAACACTCAGATAGCTCCGAAGTGCTCATCTATACAGATGGATCTGTTGTAAAGCAGCAGAGAAGTGCGTGGGCATTTACAGCCCGTTCAGCGGGCCGAACCGTTCAAGAATCCAGTGGTTCCCACTCCATGACCACGAGCAGCATGACGATGGAGGTGATGGCAGTAACACAGGCTTTCATATGGCTAGAAGCACAGCATTATACCAACGTGTGTGTACTAAGTGATTCAATGAGCATGATTCGGAAGGTCGAAGCTGGATCTGTGCGTAGACAGTGGACTGAGTCGCTGCGGAAGTCTGTTGTCTGTAAAGTCACCTTCATCTTCTTCCCGGGACATGCGGGAGTCGAGGAAAATGAACGAGCTGATAAACTGGCTGGCTCTGCACCCCATGCAGATGGCCAGCCCATGGATCGTGCCGATGTTATTAACGTCCTTAAAGATATGTCAAGAATAGAGGACTTTGACGTTAGTGAATCCACATCGTTGTCCAGGATGAAAGACTTGGGAGTAAGAATTGGCACGGCCAGACACGAGAGGTACATCGGGAAAATGAGGTGCCTCGTCAACCAACACAGAACTGGCACTATTAGCCACTGAACGCTGATGCATATGCTGGGGGGAGGATCTGAGCACCTATTGACCTGTCCAGTGCAATGAAGATACCCCAACTGATAACTGATAACTGATATGAGTATTCTCTACATGAGAAGAGTAGGCATATTCTCTACATAAGAAGGATAGGAATATTCTCTATATGAGAAGTATATAAGTATTCTCTACATGAGAAGGATATAAGTATTCTCTACATGAGAAGGATATGAATATTCTCTACATGAGAAGGGTAGGAATATTCTCCTTATTTAGTTTATTTTACTGTCATGAATAGACCAAACCTCTGTAGTAACTTTAGAGGTATGGGTGCTCTTATAGCAGGCATTCTCCTCTCAGTAGAAATGCATGCAATTTAAGTGTCCATGCAGTGTCTTGTTAGTTTGGCTTATGGCTGTTGCTTGGGTGTGTTTACTTGTGGGCACAAAGATTTGAACTGGAGTACATTGCTTTTAGTTGATGGACCCCGACTTGTGTTTCTGAACTCATTCTGTGTTAAATGACTCATGAGTTCACTAGGCTGCTTCATGCATTGTATATGTTTCTTAACTCTTTATGTCTCAAGGATATGTTAGTTTAGAGCAGAGGTTCCCAAACCACGGCCCGCGGGCCACTTGTGGCCCGCCAGCTGTTAGTAAGTGGCACGCGAGGCCTCGTTATTAAAAATAATAAATTTTAATAATTTCAAAAAATGCACTCCGAGCGCCCTGGCAGAGTGCGATAATTTACTCTGCTCGTGGTTGTTATATTCAGATATTGTCGAATGCACCTGTTCAGTTTGCAACCTTCAGCTGATCATACGATTTCATTCTGGCGACTATTGTCTGTCGAACAATTTGAACACTTGCGTTCATTCGCCGAGAGATACATTTGTCGTTTTGGTTCGACATACAGATGCGAGCAGTCATTTTTCGCAATGGCTGTTATAAAAAACAAGGTAAGTTCCAGACTCACCTAGCTGCGCTTATGACTTTGGGCACGACAGATTTGTGCCCAGACATTGATAAACTAGCATCTTAACTTAAGTAACTGATTATGAAGAACAGTTACAATTGTAAATTAATTACATTAATAGGGATTTTCGAAACTGATTTAAAATTTATTGTTAAATGAACTTTTGATTTAAAACCAAAAAATGACCGCAGTGTAGTACTGACACTGACTGCCTTTCAAGTTTTAGAATTTTGTTGACGAAAGTTTAGAAAGGTAAGAATGATATTGCACGACGTTTATAATTTTACAACGTTGTGGCCCGCCTAACTAACGAAAATAGTAGATATGGCCCTCTGCTTGAAAAGCTTGGGAACCACTGGTTTAGAGGATGTGTGATATTCCCAGTGTCTCCCTGCCTCTTTTTCTTTCTGTGTTTCTCACCGTCTCTTCTCACTCGTTCCCTCGCTTTTGAAGAAATGTTGTTCAGGCCTCGTTGAACTGTCGATCATTCGGTTAGTTATAATTGAGGCCCGTATGGTGTTTTTTTCTGCTTTGTGAAAACAGAGCTGCGTATTTCACTTCCTGGATTCTAATTTGTCTCTACTGCTGCCTTTTTCTCTTGCACTGTCTCTCTCTCTTGCACTGTCTCTCTATCTCTCATTGCTTTCTGTATCTCCATGTGTCTCTTTTGCTATGTCTCTCTCTTTGTCTCACTCTCTGTGTCTCTTGCTTTCTCTCTTTGTCTCTCTTTTGCCTTCTTTCTGTCTGTCTCTCTATCTCATATGTGCTTTATCTCTCTATTTCTGTGTCTCTCTCGTGCTTTCTCTCTCAGTCTCTTGTTTGCTTTCTCTTTGTGCCTCTATTTTTCTGTCAGTTGAAGGCTACAATACCAAATTATCCTTGCAACTTATCTTTACTGTCATCGTTTTGCGAGACCAGATGCCCCCGAGATATCCTTTCTGACATACCGCTAATGACAGTCACTGAAGTATTCACTTACCTCAGTAACCTAAAAAACACAAACTCATCTGGGTTAGATGGAATCAGCAGTCAGATTATCCGTTGTGCTGCGCCAGTGATCTGTATATCACTAACCTATGTATATAATCAGTGTCTCAACAAAAGTCACTTTCCATCAGCTCTCAAAATCGCTAAAATATATCCTCTCCTTAAATCATATAATCAAAGAGAATAGGATGTCTGAGAGAATGTATTTGACTTTTGCCATATACACATATATACTCATTGAATGAATGTGTGTGCTTCACTCATGCTACATCTATACCCACTAGATCACCATGTCAGTGTGTATAAGAGAATGTATTTAACTGTTGACATGTATACATATATAATCACTGAATGAATCTGTGTCTGCTATACCCATGCTACATCTGTACTCACTAGTTCACTATGTAGGTGCCAATGGGCCTGGCTGGAATGTCTCCAGTATTCATCATTATGGTTTGTATCACTTCCGTGTTCTGCCAGGAGTGTGCTAGTATTGTGGTTAGTGCACTTGGTTATCAACGCCATTGTCGTGGGTTCGTGTCCATATATGTGTTTAACAGTACAGCTCCACGCTAGACTCATTCTCATACAATCATCATCATGTGTCATGTCGATAAGTGTAGACAGTCATGGTTCGCCATCTTACCTGACTCGTGGATCAGATCTGGTTTCTTGTCTTATTTTTGCCATATGACCAAGCCATCCATGTATTTATCTTGACTTCCACTTGCTCTTTCCCCGTGAAGTTCTCACATAATTGCTGTCAGCTAATGTCAGATTTATCTGGGAATTTTGTGTTCGCTTTGAACTCAACCGTAGTCCATACATGTCCTACTACTTCTAGTGCACTGGATTGAGTTTTGTGTCTTGATGTCCCTCGCCATTGGATGAACCAGCTCCGACTTTAGAGGTACTTGTAATTTACGTCTCACAGTCAAGGTCGAGAAGTGAACATTTTAGTCCAACTGACCGGCATAGGGGTTGAACCCATTACCTCAGCATCAGCACAGTGGATGTTTAAGAACATGAGCTCTTATCAATTCAGTCATGCAGACCTCAATCTGGGAGATAAACTAACAAGGAAGGGCGGTGGTGAAGGAGTCTATCTCCAAGGAGAGTATCTCATCATATATGGTGTGACCAGATATGTGGGAGTGACCAGATATGTGGGAGTGTAAGTGTCGCAGCCTCGTGGAACTGTCTGCCATTGGATGACCTCTACCCTTGTGTCGCAGACCCGTGGAACTGTCTGCCATTGGATGACCTCTAACCTTGTGTCGCATCCAGGTGGAGTTGTCTGCCATTGGATGACCTCTAACCTTTTTGTTTACATGCTTAACCTGACTCAGGGTCTCCGTGGCCAAGTAGTTACGCCACCTACCTCGCGCTGCGAAGGTTGTGAGTTCGATTCCAGACTGTTATACAGTTTAAAGTGCAATTTTTTTCAAAGACTCCTGAGGGTTGTCGCTGGGTCTACGGAGTTCATGCTTTGTGGAGCGCATTCGGCAGGCCGTCCTAGGGAACTAGACCGGCCCATGTGGGAAGAACGAAATACCACAATGTAATATATAGGAGGTAAATGTGAATATTCTTAAACAAGTGAATCGGTACAATTATCTCGGAACAGTTATAACATCTGGTGGGAGATGCCTTGAAGAGATTAGATCAAGAATCACCATGGTGAAGGTAGCCTTTCCAAGATGAAAAACATACTGACCAATAAAAAGATTGCTAAGAGAAAAAGAGTGTTAAGGTGTTACATAGAACCTGTACACATGGCTGCCTAGCCTCACTTCCGTATATTGGGCCTTCCGTACACCACAGGTTGTTCCTCCGGAAACCAGAAAGAATGCATATAACATCCACACAGTGAGCTTTCGATTCGGAAGCAGCCATGTCGAGGACGGGACGATTCCTTGAGCGAGTCCAGTACCAGAGCGCTGTGTGTTGGCTCTGCAATTATGGAAGCCTCCTTGAATGGCCCATGAATTCCCATTGTCTGCCCCTGCCTTCCCTTGAGGGCTGACTATCATGTCTTCGGCTGTTCTAAATGGGCCAGCTGGGATGGGGGATAACATCACAACAGTGAGAGTCAAACGTCCTACGAAACCCCAGGGAAGGTTAACCCGGTCAACAAATGTCCACAGAAATCGGATGTGTCGGCCCAACGGCGCAAGAACGCAGCTCTGCTGTAAACAGGTAAAGCGCAAAAAAAAAAAAAAAAAAAAAAAAACTTCGGATGAACGAAGAAGAAGAAGAAGAAGAAGAAGAAGAAGACGAAGAAGAAGAAGGAGGAGGAGGAGGAGGAGGAGGAGGAGGAGGAGGAGGAGGAGGAGGAGGAGGAGGAGGAGGAGGAGGAGAAGGAGGAGAAGAAGAAGAAGAAGAAGAAGAAGAAGAAGAAGAAGAAGAAGAAGAAGAAGAAGAAGAAGAAGAAGAAGAAGAAGAAGAAGAAGAAGAAGAAGAAGAACCTGTACTTTTGTATGATCGTGAAGCGTGGACAATGAACAGACAAGCTGAAAAACTTCTGATGGCTGTGGAAATGTGGTTTATGAGGAGAATGCAAAGAATACCATGGACAGACAGAAAAACCAACAACCAAGTCCTACAAGAAACAAATGAAAACCGTAAACTGATTAGAGGAATTAGATGTAGACAGTCAACAGTTTTGGACATGCTATGAGAAGAAATACATTAGAGAACTTGGTAACAACTGGCAAGATCGAGGGGAAGAGAACAAGGGGAAGACAGAGAAGTAAATACCTGGTATGGTCGAGACAAGAACACTGAGCTGATCCACGACTCTGGTGCTCGAGTGAAATGGCGAATCATGACCGCCCACACTTACTGGCATGGCACATGATGGATGGATGAATGGATGTGGCTTAAATCCCGATGCATTGACGTCGGTCTAACATCTGTAAAAGCCTCAATTTAAACAGCCCAAGTTCCAGAAACAAAACCTCTAGCAGAAAATATGTGGGAAGCTAAAGCAACAGGCGTCATCCTGACTCGGATAATGCCCCAGAAGGTTCACTGGGGGAATCTCTGGCATCAGTGGTTTCTTTTTTTTTCTTCTTTTTTTCTTATGGCTCTAGAGTCAACTCAGCCATGTTGGAGAATTCACTGATTAGGACAGGCAGTGAAGAAGAGAAATGGTCACCTCATCGCATAGTAACATGACACAATCAGTATCTTATGCAATAAGTCGCTATCAATGAATGTAAGAAAGAGAGTGCTAAAATGCTATATAGAACCAGTTTTGCTGTATGACAGTGAATCTTGGAATGTAAATGAACAAATTAGGAAGAACTTAGAAGCAACAGAGATGTGGTTTTTAAGACGAATGTTGCAAATTCCTTGGACTGCCAGAGTAACTAACAACGATTGCCTGAAATAGGCTAATGAAACTAGAACACTATATACAACAATAAGAAAGAGTCAAACATCTTTCTTCGGTCATGTGATGAGAAGAGAGGCATTGGAGAACATCGTGACAACTGGAAAGATCGAGGGGAAGAGAGGCAGAGGCAGACCAAGAGAAATGATGCTGGACGGATTGAGACGGTGGCATGGGGGAATATCATCAGCAGATTTGATCCAGAACAACAAAGACCGAGATCTGTGGAGAGCCATGAACGCCTACGCCAGCCGGCACGGCACTTGATGATGATGATGATGATATATATATATATATATATATATATATATATATATATATATATATATATATATTTATATATATATATAATTTATAGTAGTGATGGACTGCATTTTGCGTGTGGATTAGCTTTCCCTATTAACAGCGTCCCTTGCCATCAGGCGAACCCAATCCGACTTCAGAGGTACTTGTAATTTACGTCCCCAAGTCAAGGACGACAAGTCAACATGTTAGTCCAGCTGTCCGGTGTAGGGGTTGAACCGCTTGCCTCTGCATCAGCACAACGGATGTTTAAGAACACGCGTTCTTACCTATTCGAACCTGCCAATCAGTATATGGGAAGTCCTATTACGTAACGCTTCTAAAGGAGTATCGCATAACAAAACTAAAGCACCAAGATAAATCCTTGAAGCTGAAATAAACGACACATATTCACACAAGAGAAATTGTCATCTCATCTCATAGTAACGTGACACAGTCAGTATAAGGGAAGTCCTGTTACTTAACACTTCTAAAGGAGTCATCATCATCATCATCATCAAGTGCCATGCCAGCTGGCGTTGGCATTCATGACTTTCCACAGATCTCGGTCTTTGGTTTTCTGGATCAACTCTGCTGACGATATTCCCCCATGCCACCGTCTCAATCCATCCAGCATCATTTCTCTTGGTCTGTCTCTCTTCCCCTCGATCTTTCCAGTTGTCATGATGTTCTCCAATGCCTCTCTTCTCATCACATGACCAAAGAAAGCTGATTGTCTCTTTCTTATTGTTGGATATAATCTTCTAATTTCATTAGCCTCCTTCAGGCAGTCATTGTTAGTTACTCTGACAATCCAAGGAATTCGCAGCTTTCGTCTCAGGAACCACAACTCTGTTGCTTCCTAGTTCATCCTAATTTGTTCATTTAAATTCCAAGATTTACTGCCTTACAGTAATACATGTTCTATATAGCATTTTAGCACTCTCCTTCTTACATTCAATGATAGCGACTTATTGCCTAGGATACTCTTCATTTTTTTTAAATGCAGCCTTTGCTTGCCCTATTCTGCTCTTAATTTCTTTTGTGCATCTTCCATCTGATGTTAAAAATGCCCCTAAGTATTTAAAATTATCCACATTGTTAAGAATGTTCTCTTCTATTTCTATGTCACATTTTGGTGTCACCTGTTTCTTTGATATCATCATTGCTACTGTTTTCTTGATATTCAAGGAGAGTCCTTTCTTTGCACTCTCTGTTACTACAATATCCAACAACTGCTGTAGATCTGTTGCATTATCCGCAACCAATACTGTGTCGTCTGCATAGCCTATATTGTGTATATGTCACCAATGCAGTGATGCAAGGCTGTGTCCTGGCACCAACACTGTTCAGCCCCATGTTTTCATCTGTGCTGACGAATGCCTTCGAAAACAATGACATTGGAATAGACATCAACTACCGCATGGATGGAATGTTGTTCAATCTCAGAAGGCTGAAAGCTAAAACCAAAACTACCAGCGACACCGTCAGATGGCTCCTGTTTGCTGATGATTGGCTTTAAATGCCTACTCAGAGGCGGACATGCAACACAATGTTTCAGCTTTCTCATATGCCTGTGTTAGATAAATAAACACACTTAGTATTGATTTTATATGCCTGTGCCAACTTTGGGCTCAATATCAACTTGGAGAAGACTGTAGTTTGTACCAGCCAGCTCCAGGGAATAATCACACCGTGCCGAATATCAAAGTGAATGGTCATCGTCTAATTGTTGTGGACAAATTAACCTATCTTGGCAGCACTGTATCACAAGCTGCCACAGTTGATGACAAAGTGAATCAAAGAATCGCCAAGGCCAGCGTGGCCTTTGGCAATCTGTACAAGAATGTATGGGACAGAAATGGAATAAGCCTGCAAACAAAGCTGAAAGTCTACAAAGAAGTTGTATTATCCACACTGCTTTTTGCTTGTGAAACCTCGACTGTTTACCAACGACAAGCTAGGCAATTAAACCACTTACACACAGTCTGCTTTAGGAAGTTATTGAAGATTAAATGGCAAGACAAGTTCCCAGACACTGAAGTCATAGAAAGAGCGTGCATGCCCAGTATCCACACTCTACTAATCAAGAATCAGATTCGCTGGGCTGGTCACTTGACTCGCATGCCAGATCACAGGCTCCCTAAACGAATTTTTACGGCGAGTTGCGCTGTGGTTGCTTCCTGGGCGGCCAGAGGAAACGCTTTAAAGAAACTGAAGATCTCACTAAAAGCTTTTAGGATTCATCACGACACTTGGGAGACTGCTACCAAGGACCGAAATTCGTGGCGTACATCATTACGCAAGGGTGCAATCACTTTTCGGTTCAAGAGTGCATTTTCAGGAGACTCCTGGGAGTCGTCGCTGGAGCTACGGAGTTAGTGCTTTGTGCGGCGCTTTCAACGGGTCGCCTTACGGAAAGAGACCGAGCCATTTGGAATAAACCCGGGTCAATGAAGTCTTTCTGGTAACTACTGATTCCATCGACGATGATCTGTATTTTTCGTGGAGGAATTTTGTGTTGGCATTCTGACGGCTGCATTCTGCACAGTGTACCTGTGCGGGCTGTTGGCTTGCCGATACTCCTGTCTATTCCATTGTTCACATAGGGCAGTGATGAACAGTTTGTATGATATTAACTGGCACAGGAACGGAGCATAATGGGGACGACCCGTGCCGTGAAGTTAGAACCGCGACTAACTAATTGTGAAGCAAACAGTACTGCAAGCGCTGGGGAAAAAAAGAAGGCTGACAGAAAAACCACTGCAGAAGATCCTCCTCCTAGAGCGTCAAGCATTTTTTGCCCACATTGTCAAAGAACATTTCGAGCTAAAATAGGCCTTACCAGCCATCTTAGAACTCACGCCTCCATACTTTCAATCCCACTAGATGAACAAACATTCTTGATGGTCAAACAACAGACAGATATTATAATCCCCTATTAGAATTCCTGGCTTCTCTTTGATCTCTTTCATTATTACTTTGCCATAGAGGGAGAAGAGATCCGATGACAAGACACATCCCTGTCGTACTCCCAGCTTTATTTGTTCATAATTGCCTTCTTTATTTCCCATGTTAATTGCTGCTACGTGGTTCCAGTAAATATTCGTTATTATTCTGAGATCTTTCCCATCAATGTTGATATCGTCCAACATTTTAATCAGTTCATCACTTTATCAAATGCCTTAGTATAATCTACGAAGCACAAATATATGTCTTTCTGTTTCTCTATTGATCTTTCTGTTAGTGTCTGTAATATATATATTGCATTGTTTGTACCCTTTTCTTCCACAAATCCATGCTGTATTACCACCAATTTCCATTTTTATTTTCTTTCTTGTTCTTCTCATTATAATTCTGAGTAGAAGCTTAGTGACATGGCTTATGAGGTTAATTGTACGAAAATTTTCGCTTTCAATTGCTCCTGGTATTTTTGGTATCAAAAAAAAAAAAAAAAAAAAAAAACTAAAGCGACATGATAAACCCTTTAAGCTGAAATATACAACACATATTCAAACATTGATTTGATTTGTCTACCACGGTGTGATTTCTGCAGTATGTACCTGACGAGATGCAGTGAAATATGTCAAGTTAGTTTCATATACCCTTAGAGCACGTTGCAATAAAAACCACAATTGTTTGCTGTTGTGATCTCTTGGCAAGTTTACGTTCAGTAGTTTGCCATTGCTTTCTAAACGGCCGTCACCCATACCAATTCATAAAAAACAACGCATACTTGTCTGCTGCCAAATAGCGCGCAGCCGTGTTTCGAAAGCGGGTATGCGGGATGACGAACCGCGTCCGTAACCGGCATTAGTGAAATATGTCTGGCAATAAATCATGCAATCTATTGTTTCTGTCTTCGTTACTCAAATTCACTATGGAAAAACTCTTTAGAATATATTAATTGCTTTTTGAGTGAGAAGCTGCTAGCCTAGTGACTAGAGTGCCCGGGTCTCTTTCAGGAGTTGTGAAAGCTGAGAGTCATGACCCGTTGATGTCTGAGTGTTTCCGGCGTCCATTTCATGAAATAAGAAGTAAATATTGGTATCGTCTATTCTCTGTATTTTTTTTGTCTGCTCAGAACTACGGGCATCACTCAGTGTCTTATTTATGCCTGTGTGATTTATTAAAAATATATTTGTACATTGTTGCAGTGTAGCTTGGTTCACCTTCGTCACCATCATTGTCATCATCAATACCACCACCACCACCACCACCACCACCACCACCACCACCACCATCATCATCATCATCATCATCATCATCATCATCATCATCATCATCATCGTCATTACCATCACCATTATTATCTTCATCATTATCATCTTCATCATCATCTTCATAATTGTTACCAACATCACCATTACCATCGCCATCATCATTATTTCATTACCATCATCATCGTCACTATCAGCATCTTCACCAACATCATTGTTATCATCATCGTCACTACCGTCATCATCACTATCATCATCATCTTCATAATCATCATTACCATCATCTTCATTATCAAGTATTTAAACCCTTGGGCTGGTCCTTAGTCCCCCTGATCATTCCATCCCACAGCTGTCTTGTGCCACTCTCTGTAACCCTCACGTCTGTCTGCACTGGTAGATCTGTGCGGAGTGGCTCAGAGTTTCCAGTGTCCACCCCTGGCACAGGCAACTCAGGTTCGTCCCGCGGTGGACTGTTTGGATTATTGAAACACAAATAAGCTAAGGATAGTAAACCCCTCCCGCGTGATCCTGGGGTAGGAGATTGGATATCTAGCATACGCAGACAAGGGCGAAGAACTATGGAGCCGTCACGTGTATCGCAGGTAAAAATACCTCGGCATTTGAACATGGGAAAGAATAGTCTGCAGTCTAGACACACTTTATAAATTAGGATAGTTACCCATAAGACATATTTATAGAAACCCAAAAGACACATTTATAGTTACCCACAAGGCACATTTATAGCTACCCACAAGACACATTTATAACTACCCACAAGACACATTTATAGCTACCCACAAGACATATTTATAATTACCCACAAGACATTTATAGTTACCCACAGGACACAGTTAAAGTCACCCATAAGACACATTTATAGTTACCCACAAGACACATTTATGGTTACCCACAAGACACATTTATAGTTACCTATAGGACATATTTATAGTTACCAACAAGACACATTTACAGTTACCCACAAGACACATTTATAGTTACCCACTCATACCAACTCTATGCCACCAATGTTAGACTTGGACATTATCCAAATCACATTTAGGCGAAATCAACACCCGTGAGATGAGATACCTGAGGAGAGCTGCCAACTGAACTATCCGAGACCGAATAAGAATTGATGTTATGTGACAGACTACGGGATCAACCTCTTGTGCCACATATATTGAAATACAGAAGATCAAATGGTTTGACTATCTCGTTAGAATGTACCACCATCAACTACCAGCACTCACCTTACATCAAAGAAGATGTGATACAAAGAACATCCTAGAAGAAAATGGATTGACGACATCAAAGACATTATACAATCACACGGAATGACACTACCCAGTGCCAGCCATTGGACGCTGGAACGTCAATTATCCCTCCTCACGACGCTTGACGGCAAAAGTGTAAGAAGGTCATGATGTTGATGATTCTCTACATGGACAGTTGGGATCCTCGTCAGTACCAAGGAGTTAATACACTTCTGTAAAGTTTACGTGAGCTGAACAGTTTAATACACAACTGAATTGTGATAGGATAATTTCACACCCAGCTCAAGTGTGACTGGATAACTTCACATCCAGCTCAAGTGTGACTGGATAACTTCACATCCAGCTCAAGTGTGATTGGGTAGCTTCACACTCAGCTCAATTGTGATTGGATAAAATCATCGTCAGCTCAAGTGTGATTGGGTAACTTCACACCCAGCTCAATTGTGATTGGATAAAATCATCGCCAGCTCAAGTGTGATGGGATAACTTCACATCCAGCTCAAGTGTGATTGGGCAACTTCACGCCCAGCTCAATTGTGATTGGATAAAATCATTGCCAGCTCACGTGTGATGGGATAACTTCACACCCAGCTCAAGTGTGATTGGGTAACTTCACACCCAGCTCAATTGTGATTGAATAAAATCATCGCCAGCTCAAGTGTGATGGGATAACTTCACACCCAGCTCAAGTGTGATTGGGTAACTTCACACTAAGCTCAATTGTGATTGGATAAAATCATCGCCAGCTCAAGTGTGATGGGATAACTTCACACCCAGCTCATGTGTGATTGGGTAACTTCACACCCAGCTCAATTGTGATTGGATAAAATCATCGCCAGCTCAAGTGTGATGGGATAACTTCACATCCAGCTCCAGTGTGATTGGGTAACTTCACACCCAACTCAATTGTGATTGGATAAAATCATCGCCAGCTCAAGTGTGATGGGATATCTTCACACCCAACTCAATTGTATGAGCAGTATGGTTGGATATTCGCAGTCGTCTTTTGATTCATGTAATGGCCCTGCCTCTCAGACGGCACTCAATACCTGAGCCCGGCCCATTGCTCGTCTGCTTTCCACGGTAGCAAGCCCTTTGCTCTTTCCCGTCTGTCCTCGCACAAACATAAACTTGATATGTATCAGACTTGATCTCACAGAGACTCCACCCTCTGTCTTCGTGTCCAGTCTATCTCGATCTTTCTTAGCAAACAACTCATTGAGTCCCGTGACGAAGCTGGCCTGGGTGAAAGCATATGTTTAAAGCTAGGTTACAGCTTTAGTTACTGTCATGATCTCCATAGTCAGACCTGAGAGTGTTTGTCCACGAGCTCCTGACGTGTCGAACCACAGACCCATCCGTGTAGATGACAACCTCACCCCAAGTAGAATTCTAAAACATCAAAGCCTGTACTTCTGCCTTCTCGGTGACTGGGTGTTGATGTCTCCGTCCCCTGTCCAGTCTGATGCAAACTAAAATGTATGTACGGCACTCTGCTGAAACGTGTATCCACTTTTCACCTTCTTAATTGACGTACGAGAGATGAGTAATTTGAAGGGACGAATATAAGACGGGCCTGCGTGCTCAATTTGTGACCTCTTGGAGGACAGACCTGATGAATAATGTCCTCTGCCTGACTCATCCATGATTTTCACCTGTTCAACCTGATGACCTTTCTCTTCTTGATCTCACTGTGCAGTTGATGTTGCGTGTCGGCACTGACTCGGAGGTAGACGCGTGCTCTACATCTCCTTGTTCTGTCTCCCACGGCTGGGAAATCATGTAGATACCACATCGCCCTGCAAGCTGTATCTTTTGTGCGTCCAAGTATAATGCTCTTTGGAATTCTTTCTAGTCTCTCCGTCTGAGAACGGCTGAGATTGAGGAAGTGGAAGGCGAAGCAAAGTCACTTAATTCTACGTTTATAAACGTAGAAGGTATCAGTATGTAGTGGATGATCATTTTCAGCTGATAGTTTCCAGCTGATAGTTCCCACGTGACAGTTCCTAGATGATAGCTCCCAGCTGATAGTTCCCAGTTGATAGTTTCCACCTGACAGCTTCTAGATAATAGCTCCAAGTTGATACTTCCCAGCTTATAGTTCCAGGATGATAGTTCTCAGCTGATAGTTCCCAGTTGACAGTTCCCAGGTGGCAGTTCCAAGCTGGCAGTTCCCAGCTGATATTTTCATGGCGTCAATTTCAAGCCGATAGTTCCAATTCCTGGCTACAAAATTATATTCATTGAAGGTCAGGCGATTAAAAAAGTGTTTATCAGTCAGAAAAGTCAACAATCTGATATAACCGTCCTCAGGCTCCCGTATGTTTTCTTCCCCAACAGGAAGCAGTAAACAAAAACTCGATACACCCCTGCTGTGCCATCAGGCGCGCCCATGTGAGGTCGAATCAATCTGACTATCACATCCGGTAGAAATGTGTAAACACATAAACCAACCATCCATAAACTCGTGTTTAGAATCCAAATAAAAACATAACTTGCTGAGTTGAGTTGAGTCAAGAACCGACATAACAGCACACGCGACATTCCCATACGTGCTCCGTCCTTATCTTCAACAACCAGCGAGGTGTTCCATTACTAATGGTCACTGACGGGCTGGATCTATAAATGTTGATTGTCAAAAAAAAAAAAAATAGTTAGATATCCTTCACGGGACATCGTAGTCAACTCCACAATATGTTTACAGTTTGTGATTTCTTGGCTAGTTGTGTGCGCGCTCGTGTGTGTGTGTGCGCGTGTGTGTGTGTGTGTGTGTGTGTGTGTGTGTGTGTGTGCGCGCGTGTGTGTGTGTGTGTGTGCGCGCGCGCGTGTGTGTGTGTGTGTGCGCGCGCGCGCGTGTGTGTGTGTGTGTGCGTGTGTGTGTGTGTGTGTTTGTGTGTGTGTGTGCGCGCGCACGCTTGCTCGCTTTGAACTCAAGTGTAGTCCATACAAGCTACTTATAGTAACACTGAACTGAATTTTGCTTATGGATTAGCTTTCCTGTTACCAGTGTCCCTCGCGATCAGGCGAACCCACTCACACTTCAGAGATACTTGTAATTTAGGCCCTCAAATCAAGGACGAGAAGTCAACATTTTAGTCCAAATGTCCGGTGTAGAGGTTGTACCCCTTACCTCAGCATCAGCAAACCGGATATTTAAATAACGAGCTTTCTTATCCATTTGGCCATGCTGATCTTCTCTTGGCAAGTTTACGTATAATAGTTTACCGTTGCTTTCTTAACGTCGGCTGTCAAATAACCCGCAGCTGTGTTTCTATCGCGGTCTGTGGGATTAAGAATTGCGCCCGTAACCCCTTTACCACAGAGCCGGCTAAAAGCCCACAATTGTAAACATATTGTCTACTAATTAATTAGTCGTTAGTCGTTAATCGCAGTTCCAACTTCATAACAAAGGGTCGCCCCATAATGTTCCTATGCCAGTGAATATCAAACAAAATGCTCTTCACTGCCCCCTGTGAAAAGTCGAACAGACAGGAGTCTCAACAAACCAACAAGCCACACAAATATACATGCATAAGGCCGCTGCCAGAATGCCGATACAAAAGTCCGCTACGAAAATTACAGTTCATCGTCGATGGAAGCGGCCTTCACTAGAGGACCAGCAGCCACACATTACTGCATAAGGCAAAACCAGTTAGTTCAGCAACCATTCGGCCGCCGTTTTTCTGAACACGCAGTTCGTGATACAAACAACAGATTCCCTCCACTTAACATTAAATCCTCAGCTCACATTGTCGCTCCACGCACTTAACTCAGTCCAGCATGATGAAAATGCGTAAGCAATCCGTAGCCACAAGCAGAAAC
Source organism: Cepaea hortensis (assembly GCA_963921405.1). Lineage (NCBI taxonomy): Eukaryota > Metazoa > Mollusca > Gastropoda > Stylommatophora > Helicidae > Cepaea > Cepaea hortensis. The sequence goes on along the minus strand of OY992876.1, from coordinate 211,582,676 downwards.
ACCCCAGAGGCCCTAACAATTCAACCGCCTAATCTCCATGCTGGACCGGAAGTCCAAAAAAAAAAAAATCCTTTTCACACACCTTATGTGTATCAATAACTACTAAGAAAGCGCATTACAACACAATGTTCCTACCAATTCTATGCTACCAGTGCCAAACCTGGACAATGACAGAAAAAGAGAAAAGAAAATCACAACAGAAATGAGATTTCTGAGAAGAATACTCAATGTATCAAGAAGAGATAAAATCAGAAATGAAGAAATCAGGACTAAAGTGGGGGTTAAAGTGGCACTAGATTTTATTAGAAGGCAGCAAGTCAAATGGTTTGGCCATGCAAGTAGGTAACCAACTAACAGTATACCACAAGAAGCAATGATGTACAGACCAGAGGGAAGCAGAGGAAGAGGCCGACCACGTAAACGATGGACAGTGGGAATAACAGAGTCCATGGGAATATCGATATATAAAGCCCATAAGCGGGAACTCTCCCGCTGTTTATACTTTACCTCGACACCGCAAAGTAAAAGAGGAAGATGATGAGATGAGAGATGAGATTATCACAAGTCTGTTATCAACCGAGTCTAAGAAAATGGGTGAGCAAGACAAGACATTTCCACACTCGCATTGGGTATCTGGTGCTAGCCACATGATTGTACTGAGGAATGGGCACTCTCCCGCTGTGTATACGTCACCTCAACACCGCAAGGTACAAGAGGAACACTATGAGATGAGATGAGATGAGATGAGATGAGATGAGATGAGATGAGATGAGATGAGATGAGATGAGATGAGATGAGATGAGATGAGATGCGACACACCTTAATGGGCATACCGTGCTAGACACATTTTAAGACCAATCGGCGCACGTGGTGATATGGTCAGTATCCCATCGGCTGTCTTTACTTCTCAAGACATTTCCAGGTACTCATTTTAAAGCTATGGCGACATGGGAGCTCAGGTCAATTTTCTTTCAGTCTACTGCTTAAGAGGGTCAACTTTATTAGGGTTCCAGTGGCCTTCCTTTTTAGGATCCCAATTGTGGCAAGCAGACACACTATATTGGTACTCATAGCTTGGTACTCATAGATTGCGTGTCTGTCTGGGCTTTCTTCCAATTACCAAGTGTCGGTCGGGTCATAAACAGGGGTTATTGGCAAGAGGATCGACTTCATTGCAACGGGTTTTATCCCATATGGCTCGGTCTCTTTCCGTAGGGCGGGCTGCCGACAGCATCGCACAGAGCACGACCTCCGTACCTCCAGCAACCACTCCCAGGATCTCCGAGAAAATTGCACTCGTGAACCGAAGGTCGTAACCCAGAGTCGAATTCACAACTTTAGGAGCGCGGGGCTCCTTGCCACTGGGACTCCAGCCAGATATTATTGCACAAGTACACAGAACTGTAACAAACATCGCACAGGTTAGAGAGAAACAGACGAATGGGTTAGAGACAAACAGACGAGTGGGTTAGAGACAAACAGACGAGTGGGTTAGAGACAAACAGACGAGTGGGTTAGAGACAAACAGACGAGTGGGTTAGAGACAAGCAGACGAGTGGGTTAGAGACAAACAGACGAATGGGTTAGAGACAAACAGACGAGTGGGTTAGAGACAAACAGACGAATGGGTTAGAGACAAACAGACGAGTGGGTTAGAGACAAACAGACGATTGGGTTAGAGACAAACAGACGAGTGGGTTAGAGACAAATAGACGAATGGGTTAGAGACAAACAGACGAGTGGGTTAGAGACAAACAGACGAATGGGTTAGAGACAAACAGACGAGTGGATTAGAGACAAACAGACGAATGGGTTAGAGACAAACAGACGAGTGGGTTAGTGGCAAACATAAAAAAGTGTTAGAGACAAACAGGCGAATAGGTTAGAGAGAAACAGACAACTGGCTTAGAGACAAACAAACGAATGGGTTAGAGACAAACAGACGAGTGGGTTAGAGACAAATAGATGAATGGGTTAGAGACAAACAGACGAGTGGGTTAGAGGCAAACATAAGAAAGTGTTAGAGCCAAACAGACAAATAGGTTTGAGAGAAACAGGCAACTGGCTTAGAGACAAACAGACGAATGGGTTAGAGACAAACAGACGAATGGGTTAGAGAGAAACAGACGAATAGGTTAGAGACAAACAGACGAATGGGTTAGAGACAAACAGACGAATGGGTTAGAAAGAAACAGACGAATGGGTTAGAGACAAACACACGAGTGGGTTAGAGACAAGCAGACGAGTGGGTTAGAGACAAACAGACGAATGGGTTAGAGACAAACAGACGAATGGGTTAGAGACAAACAGACAACTGGCTTAGAGACAAACAGACGAATGGGTTAGAGACAAACAGACGAATGGGTTAGAGACAAACAGACGAAATGGGTAGAGACAAACAGACGAATGGGTTAGAGAGAAATAGACGAATGGGTTAGAGACAAACAGACGAGTGGGTTAGAGACAAACAGACGAGTGGGTTAGAGACAAACAGACGAATGGGTTAGAGACAAACAGACGAATGGGTTAAAGACAAACAGACGAATGGGTTAGAGACAAACAGACGAATGGGTTAGAGACAAACAGACGAATGGGTTAGAGAGAAATAGACGAATGGGTTAGAGACAAACAGACGAGTGGGTTAGAGACAAACAGACGAGTGGGTTAGAGACAAACAGACGAGTGGGTTAGAGACAAACAGACTAGTGGGTTAGAGACAAACAGACGAATGAGTTAGAGAGAAACAGACGAATGGGTTAGAGACAAACAGACGAATGGGCTAGAGACAAACAGACGAATGGGTTAGAGACAAACAGACGAATGGGTTAGAGACAAACAGACGAATGGGTTAGAGACAAAGAGACGAATGGGTTAGAGACAAACAGAAGAATGTGTTACATGGGAAATAGTAAGGACCTATTTACACACCTTAATGTGCATTAGGCACATTCTGCTACGCTGAAATATTTACAGACCTATCGGCAATTCCTGGGAGATGAGATAAATATTTACAGAACAATCGCGGCACTTGCTGGGGGATGAGATAAATATTTACAGAACAATCGGCAATTCCTGGGAGATGAGATAAATATTTACAGAGCAATCGGCAATTCCTGGGGGATGAGATAAATATTTACAGAACAATCGGTACTTGCTGGGGGATGAGATAAATATTTATAGAATAATCGGCACTTGCTGGGGGATGAGATAAATATTCACAGAACAATCGGCACTTGCTGGGGGATGAGATAAATATTTACAGAACAATCGGCACTTGCTGTGGGATGAGGCAAATATTTACAGAACAATCGGCACACGCTGGGGGATGAGATAAATATTTACAGAACAATCGGCACTTGCTGGGGGGCGAGATAAATATTTACAGAACAACCGGCACTTGGTTTGGGGATGAGATAAATATTTACAGAACAATCGGCACTTGTTGGGGGATGAGATAAATATCCCATCGTCTGCCTTTACTTCTCGAGAGACATTTCCTGGTTTAGTTTAGTTTAGTTTATGGATCAACATCACGGCACACGGGTGCAACCCATAAGTGCTCCGTTCTCCTCCTAACTCGATTTCCTGGTATCCAATCTAAGACAGCCCAGGCCAGTTGTAAAATTACGATTCGGTGCGGATTCAAACTTATGACAACTGGTCAGTAAGGCAACCGTTTGGCCAATACATTTTGGCGACTATATATGAAGCATACATTGAAGAAACTATAGGAATACTACATTAAATAAATCATTGTGTATATATTGGTACTCATAGAATTAGACTT
>OY992876.1:211533889-211571389 GCA_963921405.1 Cepaea hortensis | reverse complement strand
GAAATGTCAGGAACAGAACTCAGAAATGTTCTCCACTTTCATTGACCTTACCAAGGCTTTTGATACAGTCAGCAGAGGAATGTGGACAATTATGGCAAAATATGGCTGTCCACGAAAGTTTGTCCAAATAGTGCGGCTATTTCATGATGGCATGCAGGCAAGAGTACAGAAAAATGGTGAACTGTCTGAGCCCTTTCCTGTCACCAATGGAGTGAAGCAAGGATGTGTCCTGGCACCAACACTGTTCAGCCTCATGTTTTCAGCTATGTTGACGAATGCCTTCGAAAACAACGACATTGGAATAGACATCAACTTCCGCATGGATGGAAAGTTATTCAATCTCAGAAGGCTGAAAGCTAAAACCAAAATTAACAGCGACACCGTCAGAGAGCTCCTGTTTGCTGATGATTGCACTCTATACGCCAACTCAGAGGCGAACTTGCAACATAATGTTTCAGCTTTCTCACATGCCTGTGCCAACTTTGGGCTCAATATCAACTTGGAGAAGACTGTAGTTATGTACCAGCCAGCTCCAGGGAATAATCACACTGTGCCGAATATCAAAGTGAATGGTCATAGTCTAAGTGCTGTGGACAAAATCACCTATCTTGGCAGCACTGTGTCACAAGCTGCCACAGTTGATGATGAAGTGAATGCAAGAATCTCCAAGGCCAGCGCGGCCTTTCGCAGACTGTATAAGAATGTATGGGACAGAAATGGAATAAGCCTGCAAACAAAGCTGAAAGTCTACAAAGCAGTTGTATTATCCACACTGCTATATGCTTGTGAAACCTGGACTGTTTATCAGCGACACGCTAGGAAATTAAACCACTCCCACACAGTCTGCCTAAGGAAGTTACTGAAGATTAAATGGCAAGACAAGATCCCAGACACTGAAGTCCTAGAAAGAGCTTCCATACCCAGTATCCACACTATACTAATGAAGAATCAGATTCGCTGGGCTGGTCACTTGACTCGCATGCCTGATCACAGGCTCCCTAAACGAATTTTTTTACGGCGAGTTGCGTTGTGGTAAATGCTCCCAAGGCGGCCAGAGGAAACGCTTTAAACACACTCTGAAAATCTCACTGAATGCTTTTGGAATTTATCATGACACCTGGGAGACTGCCGCCAGAGACCGAAATTCGTGGCGTGCATCATTACGCAAGGGTGCAGTCACTTGTGAGGCAACCAGGACTGCAAGAGCTGTGAAGAAAAGACAGAACAGAAAAACCACTGCAGGAAATCCTCTTCCAGAAACGTCAAGCATTCTTTGTCCACATTGTCAAAGAACATTTCAAGCCAAAATAGGCCTTATCAGCTATCTTAGAATTCACGGCACCATACTTTCAACCCCACTGGATGAAATGAATGGTCATCATCATTCTTGATGGACAAACAACATAACATGCCAATATAACATACGGACTCCCGATTTCATGATTGCCCTCCTTAACTACACGGGGAATGATCTGTTTTGTTGCTTGTATATCGCATATAATAAAAACACTCCGTACTGTTCCGTTGATGAATACTTGTGGTGAAACTTTCTTTGTGTTTTTTATTCAACCGTGGAGCTTTTAAGTAGTATTTTGTATTCCTTGCGTACTCCGTTATAAGCTCGGCTGTGGAAAACCCCATTTTATCGTTTGCATAATAAAAAACATCTGCTGGAATTGAAATGTGATCTACCTGTGCTCAAGGAGCCATGGCATTTATCTTCAAGACACACCTGCGAGCGAATGCCTGCTTCTGTCTGAGCCAGGAACTGGTATCATCACAACTAAGTGATGTCTGTATCACGGCACCCACAATACGTTTACTGGTGAATCTTTACGTGTTGTGAGTTGGTTAACTGTTAGTGGGTAAATCGTTACGCTAAGATCATCATCATGTAACATGCCGGTAATCGCGGGCGTCATGTTTCTCCATCTTACACGATCACCACAGTCATGGATCAGCTCTGTGTGTTTGTCCTGGCCATGTCATGGAGTCAAGCCATCCAGATATTTACTTCCTTGCCTTCCCCTTGTTGTTTTCCCCTCAATCTTGCTGGTTGTCACTAAGTTCTCCAATATAATTCTTCTCATAACATGCACAAAAATATGACTGTCTTCGTTTAATTTCTTTAATCAGTTAGTGGTTTTCAATTGCATCTTGTAGGATCTGCTCATTTGTTTTTCTTTATGTCCATGGCATTCTTTGCATTCTCCTCAGAAACTACATTTCCACTGCCATCAGATGTTGTTCATCTTGTCTATTTGTCGTCCATGTTTCACATCCATACAAAAGTCCAGGTTACATGAGTTATGAACATTTAATGGGTAATTCTTACATGATTTAACTTGGTTAACTTTTAGTAGGTAAATCTTTACAATATATGACTTTAACTTTTAGTGTGCAAATCCTTGCAATATGTGAGTTTGTTAACCTTTAGTGAGTAAACCCTTACATTATGAGTTTGTTAACTGTTAAGGGTAAATCCTTACATGCTACACACACATACGAATTGTCAATATTCTAGACACAGAGTTACGGTCTGATGTGTTTGTATGGTTGTTATTTGACCAATGTTGGGTTAATATGAAATTCTCAGACCTATTGTGCTATTTCAATGGATAGATCCGAATTCTGCCCTTTTCCATAGTTGTGGGTTCATGTAGGTAATAACGTCAACCCCTGTTAGAGGTGCCGAGTTGGTCATGTGTCAAATACAATTGTTTCTGCAGGTGACAGGTTCGAATCACGCTGGGGTAAATATAGCTTTACATTTTTATGTTGTCTGGTGGTGCCCCTAATCTCTTATTCTTTCTTCTACTTCTATGAACGCAAATACATTCTTGCAAGTTTGTGTTTGTGCTGTTTTATTGGCCACATGTCAAATAATATTTCTGTATACTGCGTTTATCTCATAAAAGCCGACGAATCACATCTAACTTTTACATGTTTGTAATATACTGGGAAGTGTTTCCGGTCTGGGTCAAGATGGCGGGACGTGTTTTCTCCTAGCTTGGCTTAGAACGGCTGATCGACGGCTTGACAAACCGCCATCGTAAAACTTCCCGTTGTTTCAGAATAAGATTTCCCGGGAAGGTTAACCCTGTCAACAAATGCCCACAGAAGTCGGATGTGTCGGCCTAACGGCGCAAGAACGCAGCTCTGCTGTAAACAGGCACAACGCAATCACGTCCGAAAAAAAAAAAAAAAAAAAAAAAAAAAAAAAAAAAAACTCCGGATGAACGCAGAAGAAGTAGAAGAAGAAGAAGAATCAGATTTCGGGCTTAATTGTTATGATGATTCGCTCAAACTTGTTAAATTCCAAAGATATTGTCAAGATTAGTTATTGGAACGTTAAAACTAAACCAAGTGTGTAGTGTTATGAGCGGATACAACCTGGATACTTTCGACGTGTTTCCTTCTAGCTTGGCTTAAGACGGTTGATCGACGGCCCGACAAACCACTTCCTTTTGTTTCAAAAGCAACTTTTGGGTCTAAATATTATGGTGGGAAAAGGAGTGAAGCAGGGTTGCGTCATATCACCGATGCCCTTTGGAATAGCTATCGATTGGGTCACGCGCAAAGAGAGACCCTGCGTAGAACCATCATCAGAGAGGGCTCATTCAACGGCCAAACAAACATCCAGGATCTTCAACAGGTGGCAGTGAGCCGCCAGACATGGAGAGCCATGACTTCTGCCCTATGCGCCGTTTTGGGCTGAGGAAAGACTAACTAACTAATATACTGGGCCCAGAATTACGATTTGATGTGTTTGTTATTTGTCATCATCATCATTAAGTGCCCTTCAAGCTGGCGTAGGCGTTCATAGCTCTCCAAAGATCTCGGTCTTTGGTGTTCTGGATCAACTCTGCTGATGATTATTACTCCATCCCACCGTCTCAATCCGTCCAGCATAATTTTTCTTGGTCTGCCTCTGCCTCTCTTCCCCTCGATCTTTCCAGTTGTCATGATGTTCTCCGATGCCTCTCTTCTCATCACATGACCAAAGAAAGCTGTTTGTCTCTTTCATACTGTTGTATATAATGTTCTAGTTTCGTTAGCCTCTTTCAGGCAGTCGTTGTTAGTTAATTTGGCAGTCCAAGGAATTCACACAGTCCCAGGAACCACTTGGTTATTATCACATTCTTAAACCCGTAGCGCTATTTCCATGGTTAGAAACTAATTATGTCCACATTCCATAGTTGTGGGTTCATGTGGATGACAGACCTGGCTAATGATGACACTTGTATTAGGGGTGTCTAGCTGGTCATGGCTGGCGCGCTAGCGAAGTTGGTAGCGAACTGCACTGGTAATGTCATGAGCACGGGCTGACGCGGGTTCGCGAGTGGCCTCGACGCTTACCAAAGTGAGGGACAGATTAGCCACCTATTCCTCCTTGCTCTCTGTCTACAAAATGCGATGGTGCTATCACATCACATACCCGTAGCGGGAAACTTCTTCGGACAATAAACAAATCTGATCGTGCATCGAAATACATGTGTTCCTTCAGCAAAGCGCTGTCGTCATGTGGAGGTGACAGGTTCGAATCCCAGTGGGGGGGGGGGGGGTAACTTTAGCTTTCAATGTGTTTGTGCGTCCCCCAGTCCCTCCTTCTTTCTTCTACTTCTATGAGCAACAAATAACACAAGGGTGTTTATTTTCAATTTACGTGATAGGCCTTGTTTAACTGTTAGTGCACAAACTCAACGAGGGACACCGAAGAAGTCAAATACGACGTTAGTACATCGAACAAGATAAGGAAACACGGATAATTACATCTGCCTTCACTCTGCGACGCTTCACGGCAACAGAAAATTACAAACGAAGAAGAAGCTAGACAACAATCCTCTTATGACTTCTTGTCCTTGACTTGGAAACGTAAATTACAAGTACCTCAGAAGTCGGAGTCTGTTCGCTTGATGCGGAGGACACTAGTAATAGGGAAAGTTAATTCAAAAGCAAAAACATTAGTTCAGTGCACTAGAAGCAGTAGTACCCCATGGACCACGCTTGAGTTCAATGCGAGGGAACAAAATGTTTAAATAAAGCTGGCATGTGTGGAATAATTTCTCACCAGTATTTGAAAATAATTGCTTCGTCTCGATTTATAATATTGGCAACATGGTCATATGCATTGTTTATGTTTATAACATTTATGTGACAATGTTTTTTTCCCTATGTGAATTTATCATGCATTATTGATGAACGAAAGATGAGTGATTGGAAGTGCCGAATGTAAGAAGGGCCTGTGTGCCCAATTTGTGATCCTTTGAAGATAAAGCTTAATCAAATCAAATCAACTATGAACTTGCACCGAACGTCGACACGAAATGCACTCGGAGTGACTTGCCGACGGTTGTCAGTTGTGACAAGATTGCTCATCAAGAGAATAATGACATTTATGAGGTTTAATAACAGAAGAAGTGAAATAAAGACATTAGCCTTGTGTGGGGGAATATTAGACAAGAGCGACAGAAGGGAAACAGAGAACGATCACACACAGATATCTTCATAAGTGTCTCAGTCTTCTTCCATAGTTCAAACAAGGAGAATCTCAGAACAGCACATGAACTCGGTAGCCCCGGCGAGACCCAAATGTGTGTATACCAGAATGGCATATGCTATACGTATAAATTATTTTTGGTAATTTTTAGTTGTGAATTTTTCGACCTCCTGATTTTCATTTCCATCCGCCTGGAAATTTGCAACGTGCACACGGGTCCTTCTAGTTTTTAATGCTTGTCCGATAATGCTATACGTTCCATACACTACCCCAGGATCGGGGAACGAGGGTATATGCTATCCCTGTCTTATTTAATCCAAAAAGTCCTGCCATGAAGAGGACCAGGTCTACTCGAGTCGAAGACATAAATCATCGATGTTATTGCTCTCGGAAAAGCGTACTTCAACGCCTGGCCAACCAGACATCCCTAAACATATTCATTAGCTAGGTCTGTCTTCCATCTGAACACACAACTATGAAACAATTCACATAATTCACACTTAGCAGTTTCAGTAGCCCCCGACATCTTCATTAACCAAATAGTTCAAATAACAAGCACAAGAATGTGTGTTTACATTCTGGACCGTATCTTGGGGTCTAATATATTATTAAACATGAGGAGGGAACACGTATGGGAATCTCCCGAGTGCTGTGAGGTCGGTTCGTGACTCAACTCAACTCATCTCAACTCAACTCAACTCAACTCACCTCAGTATATTACGAACATTATGGTAATATCTGGTTGATATTGTGTACAGAGTCGACATCGCTGCACTCGAGACATTCCCACACATTCACTATATATATATATATATATATATATATATATATATATATATATATATATATATATATATATATATATATATATATATATATATATATATAGTTGATTAAAACAATAAAATTAGATTTTGCAAAAGCATGCAACTTCCCCATCGCAACATACGTCTGTGAGACATGGTCAGTTATTAAACGAGCTGAAAAGCACATAAATGCCTTTGAATATAAATGTTAAAGACGGGTTCTAATAATATCTTGGGTACAGGAAAGAACAAATGCTTCCATACGACAAGATCTGAATATGGAGAAGGTTGGCTACTAAAGACGATTAAAAAATAAACAAAAAAAAATTAAATATTTTGGTCACTTGAAACGTCTTGAAAGTTTGGAGAAAACAACCATGGATGGGTATACGCCCAGGAAGAGAAGAATGGGAAGGCTAACGAGAAGATGGGTGCCGGATGTGGCAGATGATCTCCAGATGGGTGTGTCGGACGCGGGACATCTTGCTTGTGACCTAGGAGAAGTTTTCATGAAGGTTGTTATGGGAGCGAGTTTCTGAAACTGAATGAATGAATGAATAAAAACACACAAGCCACAGATATAGTTGCCAGATTTATTACCAGGGATATTTCACCGCATCTGGTCATGTGCATACATCTATATATCTTATGATGTGAATACATGAATTATACGTTGGCTGTAATATTTAGTGGTAACAAATAAAGTGTGTGACAGTTTCTTTGTTGCATTTTTCACAGTGCCAGAAATATAAATTGCCGAAGTCTAATAACGCCTTTGGAATACCATGAAACAAAAGTTAACGAAGTAATATAAACATAGAAACTTCGTAGTGGATAGTGTGGTCACGCAAGGATTCCTATCTACTGCCTCCAAATGGAGGACAGCGGATGACTGAAAAGACAAGGGTATAGAAATAGTATGGCCATACTAGAATTCGCATCTGCCGTCTCTATTTGGAAACATATAGCGTTACCTTCTCGCCGAAGGTAAGCAATGTTTCAATTCATAAAGCAGGCTCTATCACAATCTGTACCATTCATCAATTTGTGAACTGCATTTACAGAAAACTGGCGGTGTTATTTTGCTGAAATTTAAAGCGTTCACTAATGTTTGCCCCCGTATAAAAATCCATAACTCAGTACCCAACTGAGGGAAAATGATGAGATTTAGCAATAACCTTATCATTATGTGAACTTTAGAAAAAATTTTGTTTGGAGATTGTACAACAGATCTTACTGTTTGTTAATATGCGGTATATAAGAAGTATATCAGAAGTGTTCAGATGTTACTCGAATTGACGTGCATTACTGTAAAATAAGTTTGTTGGCGTGAATTCACCTTAGACCCATCATCTTAGTTCCATTACCTTTAACCACTCATCTTAGACCATTCAGCATCATGTCTCCTTACCTGCCAATGTCGCCGATCTTTGTAATTGTCATGATGTTCGCCAGTATCTTTCTTCTCATTATATAACAAACTAACACTATTCATCTCTTTCTTTTACTTGTGTAATATGTTCTAGATTCATTAGCCTCTTACAAACAATCATATGTTAGTTACTCAGGCAGTCCAAGTTATTCCCAACATTCATCTCAGAAACCACAAGTAGTTATAAATGTGGGATTCGGTTCTCATTTGGAGGATTGTGGAGGATTGACCTTGACCTCGGTTGATTTTCACTCCCCCTCGGTCATGAAGTTGGGTGGGTATGTAGGGGTGGTATCTAGGTCATATCTAAGGGCGATAATTCTAAGATTGTATGTTTCTAAGGGCAGATAACTATTGAGTGGGTGTATACAAATTTTAATTAATTATTATAAAATAAAATAAAATAAATAAAAAATAAAAATAAATAACGACGGGGTGCGGGGTGGTGGCGAGGGGGTGGGCGCGTGAGGTGAGGCTAGGCGGTTCGGGTTTAAACACTATCAAGTATATAATAATTTTTTATTAAACCATGTATAGACAAACAATACAAATTAAATAAGTAGCGGCATAGTGGGAAAGTCTGGAAGGTAGTACCGGGGAGTTACACGTCGGCAAGTGTGGGAATATCTCCGGTGAGTTTGACGGTGGTCGGTTCATAACAGACGTGGAGGGGTGCATATGGAAAAGTCATTAAGTAACGGGTTGTAAAAACATTGGTGAGTGGTGTGTTAAAATATTTTGAACTGTTAGCGCATTGGTGGTATACATTAGTACGAATAAAAGGAATAGGTGCGGTGGGGATAGTAGTGGGTATGGGTTAGTGAAATTAGTTGATAAGGGTGGTTATTAGTGTTATGTAGATGTTCATAGTAGCTTATTCACTAACATCACACGTGTTACAAATGAAACCTTGAAAGCTAAAGATCGTTGATTGCAGTGAATATGGTGTAGTGTCATTCGGTGGTAAGGGGTGGGTACCAGGTATTAGTGGTCATCAGATACTCAAGCAGTTGTCAAGTGGTGGTCAAGTGAGGACATTTTTACGGGAAAGTGATTGTAATGATATGATGATGATTAAAAGGGTGGTAAATTAGTGGTCAAGCAGTGGTCAAGCGAGGAGATTTTAGGGGAAAAGTAGTTGTAATGATATGGTGATGATTAAAGGATGGTAAATTAGTTGTCAAGCAGTGGTCAAGTGGTGGTCAAGTGAGGAAATTTTTGGGAAAATTGGTCGTAGCGACATGGTGATGATTAAAGGGTGGTAAATTAGTGGTCAAGTAGTGGTCAACCAATGGTCAAGCAGTGGTCAAGTAAGGAAATTTTAGGGGAAAAGTAGTTGTAATGATATGGTGATGATTAAAGGATGGTAAATTAGTGGTCAAGCAGTGGTCAAGTGGTGGTCAAGTGAGGAAATTTTAGGGAAAATTGGTCGTAGCGACATGGTGATGATTAAAGGGTGGTAAATTAGTGGTCAAGTAGTGGTCAACTAATGGTCAAGTAGTGGTCAAGTGGTCGAGTGAACACTTAAAAGGTAGAGAAAAGTATGTATATTGAAACGGTGATGGTAAAATGGTCGACGACGTGGTCAAGCAGTGGTCAAATAGTGCTCAACCTGTGGTCAAGCGCTCAAGTGAGAAAATTGTAGGGTATGGTACGTGTAGTGAAACAGAGATGGATAAATCAAGTAGTGACGTTGTCAAGTAGTGGGCAAGTACTGGTCAAATGGTCGAGTGACCACTTAAATTGTAAGGGAAAGTACGTATAGTGAACCTGTGTTGGTTAAAGTGATCGATGACGTGCTCAAGTAGTGGCCAAGTAGTGGTAAATGGTCGAGTGACTACTTAAATTGTCGGTGAAAGTAGGTATAGTGACATGGTGATGATCAAGAGTTGGTCAAGTGGTGTTCAAGTACTGGTCAAGTAGTGGTCAAGGGTCAAGAGGCGGTCAAGCGACCCCTTACGTTGTAGGGGAAGTTACTGTAGTGACAGTAGGGGTTAAAGTGATCGATGACATGATCAACACGTTATGCCGGCTGCTAAGTTCAGAAAGTAGTGTCCTTAGTATTGGTAATTTCCTTGACAGGAGCGTCTCGAGCACTGATTTTGTATTGATCAATAGCACCTAGTGGTACAGTCGACACACATGGACAATAGTTACATCCGGTCAAAGATGGCGTCGCACCCTATCACACATGGGTAATTGCTACAACCAAACTACGTCTCATTCACTAAAACTGGTCAAATATGGCGTCACATCCGGTCACATGGGTAATGGGACATCTGAGACACGTGGTTAAGAGGGAAACTATAGAAAAAGGGTGTCCTATCGGTTGTCGAGTCAGGGAACCTAACTTATGATGATCACTGTGTATAGGAGTGAATACATTGCATCATCAACACTGCATCCGAAGGGTAAAATGGTCACCCCCTTCTCTCTCTCTTTTTCTATAACCGTGTAGTCCTAGTGTTATCCGGTTACACCAAAGGACACCCGGGCATCAACACAACAAACTGCCCCGATTCAACCTTAGGCAATCCACGTAACATGTCAGGTCACATGTCCGCCGTCATAACCAGCGACGTTATCACGTATCAAATTAGACATCCACACTTTCATTTCCTTTCTATGTGGCCATAGTGTCTTTACATCTTTCTCCAGAAAGCCATTTCCAAGACCAATATATGTTTTTTGAGTGTACCTGCTCAGTGCCACACTTCCCAACCAGACAAAAGTACACCGTCTATGTACCACTTCAACCATCAAATAAGAAAATATGTTAGACAAAATATTAAAATTATTGGTCAAATACAGAAATATCTCGTCCAAACTTATAAAAAGTACGAACCTTTGTTAACCTATTGGAAAAAATATCAATCAAGTAGGAAAGTTTGTTAGTCAAATAGAAAAAATACTGACCACGTAACGATATATCTTGTCCACACTTATGAAAAGTAGGGAAATTTGTTAGTCAAATGAGGAAAAAAAAAAGATTGACCAAGTAACGAAATACCCCCACCAAACTTATGAAAAGTACGAAACTTTGTTAAGCAAGTATGAAAATGTATCGACCAAACAGAGAAATATATCACCCAAACTTATAAAAAGTAGGAACATATGTTAACCAAATGGAAAATATCTTGGCCAAATAGGAAACTTTGTTAACCAAATGTGAAAAAACAAAACAAATATTGATCAAGTAAAGAAATAACTCCTCCAAATTTATGAAAAGTACGAAACCTTGGTACCCAAATGCGACAAATATAGGTCAAATACTGAAATATTTCGTCCAAACTTATGAAAGATAGAAAATTGTCTTAACCAACTGGGGTAAATATTGCTCAAACTAAGAAACATGTCGACCGAAGTAGGAAATTACGTGAACCAAAGTAATAAAATTGTTGGCCAAATAGGAAAAAGTATCGGTCAAACTTATAGATGTCTCGTTTAAACTTATAACATGTATGAAAATTTGTTAGATAAAGGTGAAAAATATTGGCCAAGTAATGAAATATCGCATCCGAACTTATAAAAGGTACGAGTTAACCAAAGGCGAAAAGGCCAAAATACGAAATGTCTCGACGAAGCTTATAAAAATCTAGGAAAAAATATTACAACTAAAATGTTGATCAAAAGGTTTAAATCCAAACATAAAAATAACCAAATGTGAAAAATATCGTCCAAAGACAGAAATATTTCAACTAAACTTATAAATAAGTCAACAAAACTTGTGGAAAATTTTTGGTCAAGTACAGAAATAGCTATGGAAAAAGTAAGTCCACAAAACTAAGAAAAAAAAAATGTAACTTCTGTAATCAAATGCGTCTTGAAGTTTTATCTGAAAAGACATTTCACAATACATAATCAGCACCACTTTCCTTGTTTTACGTTACCGAAGGCCTTCACCGTATCTGGTATAGAAACCCTTATACATCACTCATCTCTCCACACTCTTGGTTTCTTTCTAATACAAAGTGGTCACATCACCGAGAACTTCAAACCTCCATTGTACACGTGCTCCATTGAAACACCCATGACAGTTAACCACATGTATGGCCATGTAATCTGTGAGTCCATAGGGGATAGTTCATCCGAGTACTCATCACCAAAGATCCATTTCCCATGGCTGATATCTTCAACTTGCTATACCACATCTTATTCTAACATATACTTTACATGAAATTTCCCAAATTTGGGGATCTATTAAAGAATACGTAATGAGATACACAAAGACACCAAGAACATATCAGACAAAACAACTCACAAACTAGACTTAGAACTAAAACTTAAACCATATCAGATGAACCACCCAACAAGTACTACTAGAACTCAAAACATAACGATATTAAGGAAACGCATACTTACACATTGTCAGACATTGGATTTAAATCCCCTACTACTAACATATCACCGGTGTCGAATTCCCGTTTCACAAAAACACCCTCTTGTCAGTTGTTAGTGAAAACCATTACACCAGTCCAGAATTGTGACTCGTAGAATCTACACTCACAAAGGATCTATTAAAGAATACGAATGAGATACACCAAGACAACAAGAACATACCGTACAAAACAATTCACAAACTAAAACTTAAACTATATCAGATAAACCACCCAACAAGTACTACTAGAACTCAAAACATAACGATATTAAGGAAACGCATACTAGTTTATTTCTGTTTATAACTGTTTTAATATGGCAGAGAGAAACATGGTAATTAGACTATATCTGCCTTCTTCACTGCTGTCCTTTGTTCGATGACTTTTCTTCTGTGCTTGTCCTTCAGGACTGGATTCAAAATTTTTTCCCCCCAAGTCTTGTACACGCCTTTCAAAATGCTCACGTTCTCTGATTACATGGTGCCAGTTACCATTGCGTTCTTCGGTACCAACAGTATGGACTGTCAAGAAGTGAGGTTCTGGTGCAAAATTAACCTGTGGAGGTAAATAAAACACATTGAAACTTACAAGACAGCCACACATACTACTTCACTAAAGAAAAAAACAGAAAAAAAAAAAAATCATGATGAGAAGTGGTAAAAGGCATCAAAAACAGACTGTCGACATTCTATTGGTCACGTCTTGAGAAAAGGTAAAGGTACAGTCACTGATGGTTTGTAGTATAGAGAGATGTACATAGAAAACATGTATAGCAGCTAGGTCTTCTGTATTAGACATGTTTACAAAAATACACATGTGAACTATGATCATTACTACCCATACACACCTTATTCGTTGATGACGAACACCTTCGGACACCGACAGTAGGATAGTTTTCATTCCACAACACATTAATTTTCTTGAGAGACTCTGGGGCATGACTACTATCCAAAAGGTCAATATCTTCATCTGAAGACGAATCATCACCCCAAGCAAAGGTTGTCTCTGGTACATCTAAAGCTGGCTGGGTGCCACGAGTAGGTTTCTGGCAGAACATTTTTTTTTCGATTGATTATTTTTATAAGTGTGGTTGAGATATTTCTTATTTTGGCCTTTTCAAACTTGGTTAACTCCTGATTTTTTATACATTTGACTGAAATATTTCTGTATTTGGCATAACTTCTTCTAAGACTTTGTTCATGTCTGGTAATGTAAGCTCTGTTCCATCAAGAAAAAAGACAACGTCATGAACACAACCCACTAAAGAAAATCAACAAAAAATCTTGGTTTCAATATTTATTCATCAAAACAGTTTAGTAATATATCGTAAGAAAGAATCAATGACATACATATTTTGGTGATTAAATATTGAAAGCAAGATTTTTTGTTGATTTTCTTTAGTGGGTTGTGTTCATGACGTTGTCTTTTTTCTTGTTGTCTTGGTGTATCTCATTCGTATTCTTTAATAGATCCTTTGTGAGTGTAGATTCTACGAGTCACAATTCTGGACTGGTGTAATGGTTTTCACTAACAACTGACAAGAGGGTGTTTTTGTGAAACGGGAATTCGACACCGGTGATATGTTAGTAGTAGGGGATTTAAATCCAATGTCTGACAATGTGTAAGTATGCGTTTCCTTAATATCGTTATGTTTTGAGTTCTAGTAGTACTTGTTGGGTGGTTCATCTGATATGGTTTAAGTTTTAGTTCTAAGTCTGGTTTGTGAGTTGTTTTGTCTGATATGTTCTTGGTGTCTTTGTGTATCTCATTACGTATTCTTTAATAGATCCCCAAATTTGGGAAATTTCATGTAAAGTATATGTTAGAATAAGATGTGGTATAGCAAGTTGAAGATATCAGCCATGGGAAATGGATCTTTGGTGATGAGTACTCGGATGAACTATCCCCTATGGACTCACAGATTACATGGCCATACATGTTGTTAACTGTCATGGGTGTTTCAATGGAGCACGTGTACAATGGAGGTTTGAAGTTCTTGGTGATGTGACCACTTTGTATTAGAAAGAAACCAAGAGTGTGGAGAGATGAGTGATGTATAAGGGTTTCTATACCAGATACGGTGAAGGCCTTCGGTAACGTAAAATAAGGAAAGTGGTGCTGATTATGTGTTGTGAAATGTCTTTTCAGATAAAACTTCAAGACACATTTGACTACAGAAGTTACATTTTTTTTTTCTTAGTTTTGTGGACTTACTTTTTCCATAGCTATTTCTGTACTTGACCAAAAATTTTCCACAAGTTTTGTTGACTTATTTATAAGTTTAGTTGAAATATTTCTGTCTTTGGACGATATTTTTCACATTTGGTTATTTTTATGTTTGGATTTAAACCTTTTGATCAATATTTTAGTTGTAATATTTTTTCGTAGATTTTTATAAGCTTCGTCGAGACATTTCGTATTTTGGCCTTTTCGCCTTTGGTTAACTCGTACCTTTTATAAGTTCGGATGCGATATTTCATTACTTGGCCAATATTTTTCACCTTTATCTAACAAATTTTCATACATGTTATAAGTTTAAACGAGACATCTATAAGTTTGACCGATACTTTTTCCTATTTGGCCAACAATTTTATTACTTTGGTTCACGTAATTTCCTACTTCGGTCGACATGTTTCTTAGTTTGAGCAATATTTACCCCAGTTGGTTAAGACAATTTTCTATCTTTCATAAGTTTGGACGAAATATTTCAGTATTTGACCTATATTTGTCGCATTTGGGTACCAAGGTTTCGTACTTTTCATAAATTTGGAGGAGTTATTTCTTTACTTGATCAATATTTGTTTTGTTTTTTCACATTTGGTTAACAAAGTTTCCTATTTGGCCAAGATATTTTCCATTTGGTTAACATATGTTCCTACTTTTTATAAGTTTGGGTGATATATTTCTCTGTTTGGTCGATACATTTTCATACTTGCTTAACAAAGTTTCGTACTTTTCATAAGTTTGGTGGGGGTATTTCGTTACTTGGTCAATCTTTTTTTTTTTCTCATTTGACTAACAAATTTCCCTACTTTTCATAAGTGTGGACAAGATATATCGTTACGTGGTCAGTATTTTTTCTATTTGACTAACAAACTTTCCTACTTGATTGATATTTTTCCCAATAGGTTAACAAAGGTTCGTACTTTTTATAAGTTTGGACGAGATATTTCTGTATTTGACCAATAATTTTAATATTTTGTCTAACATATTTTCTTATTTGATGGTTGAAGTGGCACATAGACGGTGTACTTTTGTCTGGTTGGGAAGTGTGGCACTGAGCAGGTACACTGAAAAAACATATATTGGTCTTGGAAATGGCTTTCTGGAGAAAGATGTAAAGACACTATGGCCACATAGAAAGGAAATGAAAGTGTGGATGTCTAATTTTATACGTGATAACGTCGCTGGTTATGACGGCGGACATGTGACCTGTCATGTTACGTGGATTGCCTAAGGTTGAATCGGGGCAGTTTGTTGTGTTGATGCCCGGGTGTCCTTTGGTGTAACCGGATAACACTAGGACTACACGGTTATAGAAAGAGAGAGAGAGAGAGAGAGAGAGAGAGAGAGAGAGAGAAGGGGGTGACCATTTTACCCTTCGGATGCAGTGTTGATGATGCAATGTATTCACTACTATACACAGTGATCATCATAAGTTAGGTTCCCTGACTCGACAACCGATAGGACACCCTTTTTCTATAGTTTCCCTCTTAACCACGTGTCTCAGATGTCCCATTACCCATGTGACCGGATGTGACGCCATATTTGACCAGTTTTAGTGAATGAGACGTAGTTTGGTTTTAGCAATTACCCATGTGTGATAGGGTGCGACGCCATCTTTGACCGGATTTAAATATTGTCCATGTGTGTCGACTGTACCACTAGGTGCTATTGATCAATACAAAATCAGTGCTCGAGACGCTCCTGTCAAGGAAATTACCAATACTAAGGACACTACTTTCTGAACTTAGCAGCCGGCATAACGTCTTGATCATGTCATCGATCACTTTAACCCCTACTGTCACTACAGTAACTTCCCCTACAACGTAAGGGGTCGCTTGACCGCCCCTTGATCCTTGACCACTACTTGACCAGTACTTGAACACCACTTGACCAACTCTTGATCATCACCATGTCACTATACCTACTTTCACCGACAATTTAAGTAGTCACTCGACCATTTACCACTACTTGGCCACTACTTGAGCACGTCATCGATCACTTTAACCAACACAGGTTCACTATACGTACTTTCCCTTACAATTTAAGTGGTCACTCGACCATTTGACCAGTACTTGCCCACTACTTGATCACTACTTGACAACGTCACTACTTGATTTATCCATCTCTGTTTCACTACACGTACCATACCCTACAATTTTCTAACTTGAGCGTTTGACCACTGGTTGAGCACTATTTGACCACTGCTTGACCACGTCGTCGACCATTTTACCATCACCGTTTCAATATACATACTTTTCTCTACCTTTTAAGTGTTCACTCGACCACTTGACCACTACTTGACCACTAATTTACCACCCTTTAATCATCACCATGTCGCTGCGACCAATTTTCCCTAAAATTCCCTCACTTGACCACCACTTGACCACTGCTTGACCACTAATTTACCATCCTTTAATCATCACCATATCATTACAACTACTTTTCCCCTAAAATTTCCTTACTTGACCACTGCTTGACCATTGGTTGACCACTACTTGACCACTAATTTACCACCCTTTAATCATCACCATGTCGCTACGACCAATTTTCCCTAAAATTTCCTCTCTTGACCACCACTTGACCACTGCTTGACCACTAATTTATCATCCTTTAATCATCACCATATCATTACAACTACTTTTCCCCTAAAATTTCCTCACTTGACCATTGCTTGACCGCTGCTTGACCACTAATTTACCACCCTTTTAATCATCATCATATCATTACAACCACTTTCCCGTAAAAATGTCCTCACTTGACCACCACTTGACCACTGCTTGAGTATCTGATGACCACTAATACCTGGTACCCACCCCTTACCACCGAATGACACTACACCATATCCACTGCAATCAACGATCTGTAGCTTTCAAGGTTTCATTTGTAACACGTGTGATGTTAGTGAATAAGCTACTATGAACATCTACATAACACTAATAACCACCCTTATCAACTAATTTCACTAACCCATACCCACTCCTATCCCCACCGCACCTATTCCTTTTATTCGTACTAATGTATACCACCAATGCGCTAACAGTTCAAAATATTTTAACACACCACTCACAAATGTTTTTACAACCCGTTACTTAATGACTTTTCCATATGCACCCCTCCACGTCTGTTTTGAACCGACCACCGTCACACCCACCGGAGATTTTCCCACACTTGCCGACGTGTAACTCCCCGGTACTACCTTCCAGACTTTCCCACTATGCCGCTACTTATTTAATTTGTATTGTTTGTCTATACATGGTTTAATAAACAATTATTATATACCTGATAGTGTTTAAACCCGAACCGCCTAGCTTCACCCAACGCGCCCACCCCCTCGCCACCACCCCGCACCCCGTCGTTATTTATTTTTATTTTTTATTTATTTTATTTTATTTTATAATAATTAATTAAAATTTGTATACACCCACTCAATAGTTATCTGCCCTTAGAAACATATAATCTTAGATTTATCGCCCTTAGATATGACCTAGATACCACCCCTACATACCCACCCAACTTCATGACCGAGGGGGAGTGAAAATCAACCGAGGTCAAGGTCAATCCTCCACAATCCTCCAAATGAGAACCGAATCCCACATTTATAACTACTACCACATCCCCAAACCCTTCCTACATTCTTCGTTCACACTCCCAGACTCACATCTTATTACATGGATATCAGATAATATTTAGAATATCCTTGGATTTTTCCGGGAAGGAAAGACGTACAGGAAAGTAAATAACCATCCCAGCTGAGTATGCCGCAATCTAGTATATGCGAAGGGATACAACTTCACGCCTTAACAACGATGTCTGTCAATGAAATACCGTTACTTTACACTGACAACTCCAAATATCAGACGCGACCGGAAGTCCACTCTTGTGCGCGCACAAGAGACTGCGTTGACATGTTTACCTTTCCGAACAAACATACAAGTAATATTAACAAGACACCTGACAGCTGAACTACAAACAGGACGATCGATTTTGGCGTTCGATAATTGTATAGCCAGGTGCATAAACTTTCGATTGACACAGCCAATTATTGGAATGTTAGAGAATCTCTGCAAACACTTACATGCTGACTGGCTGGGATGTATGTACGTTGTGTGCGCAATTTACTGACACAACAGCGAGGATAAAAATGTGTTTAATTGTGAATAGGTTTATGGACAGACAGATAGAGAGATATAGTGATTTACAGAGGGATTTTTCGTGGCGGACTTTTGTGTTGGTATTCTGTTAGCGGCAGCATGCATAGTATACCTGTGCAGGCTGTAGATTTGTCGAGACTCCTGTCAGCTCTACTTTTCACATGGGGCAGTGAGGAGCATTTTGTGAGGTATTCACTGGCACAGGAACGGAGCAATATGGACGACCATTGGCCGTGAAGTTGGAAGCGCGGCTAACTAACTAACTAACTAACTAACTAACTAACTAATTAACCAACCAACCAACCAACCAACCAACCAACAAACTAACTAACTAGCTAATAGAGGGATAGATAGACAGATGGATAGGTAGAGGGGTATACATCTATAAAGAAGAGAGACTAACATTGGTGCAAATATACAAAGGGAAAGGTAGAGGGACAAACACAGAGGCATGCTCGCAGACGTACGGACAGACAGAAAAACAGAGATACCTACGATAGAGAACAGACAGTTAGAGAGATAGACTAACGGGCAGACAAACAAACGACCGGGCGGCGTGTTAAACGGACGAATGAGCAGAAAGACAGACACAAATATAGACAGATAGGCCAACAGACGGAGACAAGGGCAAGTCGATGGGCAAATCACCTGGCTGACAAATAGACAGGCAAAGCGGCAGACAGACAGGTATACAGGTAGGTAAGCGAGAAGGAAGGTAAGCAGGTAGGCAGATAAGTCGGTCAGCAGACATATAGGATGGCAGGAAGATAGTCATTTAGAAATAACAGATAGGAAGGCAGACACTAACACAGACAGGGGGGTAGGCAGACATGTAAACAAATACACAGACTTACAAACAGAAACGTGAAGAATATTTCAAGTTTGTCCAACGGTGTTATTATTTCCTATCTGATCGCAATATTTACAGAGTGATGGAGAGAATGATACGGCCAAACATATTTGAAATAATAATAATAATATAAGCGTAAACTTCCAAATTAGCTATTTTAAGATTGTAATTTTTTCCTAATTTCTAGAATTCTAAGTTTAATGCAAAGACGTCGGCCATGATAAGAGGCAGGACACACACACACACACACACACACACACACACACACACACACACACATACACACACACACGCACGCACGCACGCACACACATTGTTTGTCCATCAAGAATGATGATGACTATTCATTTCATCCAGTGGGGTTGAAAGTATGGAGGCGTGACTTCTAAGATGGCTGATAAGGCCTATTTTAGTTCGAAATGTTCTTTGACAATAGTTAGTTAGTTAGTTAGTTAGGGCAAAGAATGCATGACGTTCCAGGAGGAGGATCTCCTGCAGTGATTTTTCTGTCCAGCCTTTTCTTTTACAGAAAAACCACTGCATATATATATATATATATATATATATATATATATATATATATATATATATATATATATATATATATATATATATATATGCAGTGGTTTTTTATATATATATACGAATTGGAAGGAAAGAAACACTGGAAGTTGGGAATACATTGTCTTGTAAGTGGTCGAAATAAACAAAGAAAACGAATAAGACAAACAGGCAGGCAGATTTATAGACAGACGGACAGACAAATAGATAGATGTATAGACAGCCAGACAGACAGACAGGCATTCATATAGATGTATAGACAGACAGACAGACAAACAGACAGACAGACAGACAGACAGACAGATATATGCATAGACAGGCAGACGGATAGGCAGACAGACAGATGTATAGACAGACAGGCAGACAGATGGATAGATGTATAGATAACCAGACAGACAGACAGATAGACGGGCACATGGATGTATATATATATAGACATACAGACATACAGACAGGCAGACAGAAAGATAGATAGATATATAGACAGAAAGACAGATAGACAGGCAGATAGATAGATGTATAGATAGACAGACAGAAAGACAGACAGACAGACAGACAGGCAGGCAGGCAGACAGACAGACAGACAGGCAGGCAGATATATGTATAGGCAGACAGACAACCAGACAGCCAGCTAGATAGATGTACAGACAGACAGACAGACAGATAGACAGACAAGATAGATAGATAGATAGATAGATAGATAGATAGATAGATAGATAGATAGATAGATAGATAGATAGATAGATAGATAGATAGATAGATAGATAGGTTTATCTAAAGATACAGAGAAAGAGCTAAAGATAGAGCGAGAGAGAGATAGATAGAGAGGGAGATGGGGGGGGGGGTGGATTGAGAGAAAGAGAAACAGTCAGCTAACATTACTTTATTATGTTATGTTGTTTGTCCATCAAGAATGATGGTAACCATTCATTTCATCCAGTGGAGTTGAAAGTATGGAGCCGTGAGTTCTAAGATGGCTGATCAAGCCTATTTTGGCTCGAAATGTATTTTGACAATGTGGGCAAAGAATGCTTGGCGTTCCAGGAGGAGGTTCTTCTGCAATGGTTTTTCTGTTCATCCTCTTCTTCACAGCTCTTGCAGTTCTGGTTGCTTCACAAGTAACACCACCCTTGCGTAATGATGTACGCCACGACTTTCGGTCTTTGGCAGCAGTCTCCCAGGTGTCAAGATGAATTCCAAAAGCTTTCAGTGAGATTTTCAAGGTGTCTTTAAAGCTTTTTTTTTTCTAGCCGCCTTTGGAGCGTTTACCACAACGCAGCTCGCCGAAAAAAAAAAAAAAATTCGTTTATGGAGCCCATGATCTGACATGCGAGTTAAGTGACCAGCCCAGCGAATCCGATTCTTCATTAGTAGAGTGTGGATACTGGGCATGCACGCTCTTTTTGAGAACCTCAGTGTCTGGGATCTTGTCTTGCCATTTAATCTTCAATAGCTTCCTAAGGCAGACTGCATGGAAGTGGTTTAGTTTCCTAGCATGTCGCTGATAACCAGTCCAAGTTTCGCAAGCTTTTAACAGTGCGGATAATACAACTGCTTTGTAGACTTTCAGCTTTGTTTGCAGGCTTATTCCATTTCTGCCCCATGCATTCTTGAACAGTCTGCCAAAGGCCGCGCTGGCCTTGGAGATTCTTGCATTGACTTCGTCATCAATTGTGCCAGCCAGTGACAGACAGAGTGCTGCCAAGATAGGTGAATTTTTCCTTAACACTTAGTCTATGACCATTCACCTTGATATTCGACACGGTGTGATTATCCCCTGGAGCTGGCTGGTACATAACTACCGTCTTCTCCAAGTTGATATTGAGCGCAAAGTTGGCACCGGCATAAGAGAAAGCTGAAAAATTGTGTTGCATGTCTGCCTGTGAGTTGACATATAGAGCGCAATCATCAGCAAACATCAGTTCTCTGACGGTGTCACTGGTAGTTTTGGTTTTAGCTTTCAGCCTTCTGAGATTGAACAACTTTCCATCCATGCGGTAGTTGATGTCTATTCCAATGTCGTTGTTCTCGAAGGCATTCGTCAGCATTGCTGAAAACATGAGGCTGAACAGTGTTGATGCCAGGACACATCCTTGCTTCACTCCATTGGTGACAGGAAAGGGTTCAGACACTTCACCATTTTCCTGTACTCTTGCCTGCATGTCATCATGAAATAGCCGCACTATTTTGACAAACATTTGTGAACAGCCATATTTTGCCATAATCTTCAACAGTCCTTGTCTGCTGACTGTATCAAAAGCCTTGGTAAAGTCAATGAAAGTGGAGAACATTTCTTAGTTCTGTTCCTGACATTTCTCTTGCAGCTGCCTTGCAGCGAAAATCATGTCAACAGTTCCACGTTCTTTTCTGAAGCCACACTGACTCTCAGGAAGAAGACCTTGATCGAGATGGGTTGTGAGGCGATTGAGAAGAATTCTGGCGAGTATCTTCCCTGCAATTGAAAGCAAGGAGATGCCTCGGTGGTTGTCACAGGATTGGCGGTTTCCTTTACGTTTGTAAAGGTGGACTATTGACGCGTTCTTGAAATCTTGTGGCATGGTCTCGTTCACCCATATGTTTGTAAAACTTGGAGAAGCTGCTCTATTAAGACCGGCCCACCTGCCTTGTATATCTCTGCTGGGATGGAGTCAGGACCAGGTGCCTTACCGCTGGAAAGTTGCTGGATGGCTTTGTTTACTTCCACTAGGGTTGGCAGGTCATCAAGTGTATCATTAGTGGGAACTTGAGGAAGGCAGTAGAGGGTTACATCATCTAATAAGGAAGTTGCATTTAAGATGTTGCTGAAATGCTCTGTCCAGCGTTGAAGGATTTCTTTCTTATCGGTGACCAATGTTCCCCCATCTGCACTGAGGAGGGGAACTATGCCTGGTGATGTAGAACCATAGACCGCTTTCAGTGAGTCGTCGAAGTTTTTCATATCATGTCTGTCAGCAAAGCCTTGAATTTCATCAGCTTTGCTGCTCAGCCAGGAGTCCCGCATATGCCGAAGTTTCTGCTGCACTACTCTCCGAATGTTACTGAAGACATCTTTTTTTAATGTTGACTTTGGGTCATTCAAATATGCCTTGAGGAGAAGATGTTTCTCGGCCAGCAATTGGTTGATGTCTTCAGAATTTTCATAATACCAGTCTGTATGCTTTCAAAGGGGTGGGGGGGGGGATGGGGGGGGGGGGCTGGACCCAGGATTTCCATAGCAGTGTTGTAAATTATGTCTTTAGGGCTATCTGCTCTGTTTCTGCATCCTGTGTATCTGCAGCATTGGGCTTGAGCAGGTGTTCCAGCATATTATCAAACGACAGCTACATTTTTTTGCTGATTAGACTTGTGGCATTTAGTTGTTTTTTTTTAAACCCCTTGAGGACGCCGTGGTGGTTTGATGTGCATGTTTATTTTCGAGATAATGAGACGATGGTCTGTCCAATATTCGGCACCACACAGGGATTTTGTCTACCCATGCCTGGTTTAGCCAGCCTGTCACAGCTGTTGCCCGGGGAGAGGGGTGAGGGGGGGGGGGTGGCCGCTGTCGTACGCTGACAGCTTCTAGGAGCCACAGGCGTGGGCTGGATGTCAGGCTTGGACCAGTGGGGGATGGGCCCTGAAAAGAGCGTGACAGTCATCCTTACCAAAGGTACTACAAATGCCTGACACCCTGAACTCCTCATTACTTTATTTAGAAAAAGAGACAAGAATGAGAGACGGACTGGAAGAAACAAATAAATACCTAAATTATAGAGACAAATGCAAAAGAGCAGAAAATAAATATAATAAATGAAAGTTTATAATGATGGCGACAATGAGGCAGGCGAATATAATTATCATAATAACAAGAATAATAATACAATAATAAGACAGAAAGGCCAGAAACGGGGACGTGAAAAGAAACATAAGTTGATACACAAAGAACAGAGAAAGAATTGAAAGAAAGTTCAAAGAAAGTTTAAAAAAAAAAAAATAATAGAAACAACGAAAAGTAGAAGTCATCTTTTGTCTACACGTCACTCCATTCCAGACTGACGGATATCATATTTCTAGTTACCATGACGACAGCACTGTAAACACCTCACAGACGCATCTGTGTAACGACTTCCTGTCTGCCCTCCTTGTCTTCAGAACTGTTGTAGAGGAGGAGATCCTACACTACAACTTGCCTGTTCTGCCAATTCCATAACATTGATTGCAATGTTATTGATCGCGTTCGTTATATTGAAGCTTTCCCTAAACAAAGTGCATGAGGTAAAGAGGATGGGTTGTGCGAGTAAGGAGGGTAAGGAGCCTTTTTTCATGACTTGAGGCGTATTAGGTATATGATTCTAGGCTCATATCGTTTTAGACCAGTCAGAAATAGTTGGGTGATTTGGTCAATATTACGCGGGCCGAGTTTACTTTCCAGAATGTCTCTCGGTAGTCATTTTAGGCTAGGTCGACTTTACTTTTCAGAATGAGACGAGTTCAATAGAAAAAAAAAAAAAAACAATCCCCGCCTCGTTGGAGACGCGAACACACGACCACCGGGCCGAAAAGAGAGCGTACCAGGCAGTGCGTTACCATGGCGACCACTCTAGTGTACGCGTTGTATACTGGCAAGATCCTTCGTTACATCCACGTGTGGCATGCTGGACATAGTCAGTGTGGCATCCTTGGCATAATTTGTGTGGTATCCTGGGCTTAGTCTGTGGAGCATATTGGACCGACACATGTCTGTGGGGAATCTTAGTCAGACACTAGTCTGTGGGGAATCTTAGTCAGACACTAGTCTGTGGGACATCTTAGACAGGCACTAGTCTGTGGGGAATCTTAGTCAGACACTAGTCTGTGGGACATCTTAGACAGGCACTAGTCTGTGGGACATCTTAGACAGGCACTAGTCTGTGGGGAATCTTAGTCAGACACTAGTCTGTGGGACATCTTAGACAGGCATTAGTCTGTGGGGAATCTTAGTCAGACACTAGTCTGTGGGACATCTTAGACAGGCACTAGACTGTGGGGAATCTTAGTCAGACACTAGTCTGTGGGACATCTTAGACAGGCACTAGTCTGTGGGACATCTTAGACAGGCACTAGTCTGTGGGGAATCTTAGTCAGACACTAGTCTGTGGGGAATCTTAGTCAGACACTAGTCTGTGGTACATCTTAGACAGGCACTAGTCTGTGGGACATCTTAGACAGGCACTAGTCTGTGGGGAATCTTAGTCAGACACTAGTCTGTGGGACATCTTAGACAGGCACTAGTCTGTGGGACATCTTAGACAGGCACTAGTCTGTGGGGAATCTTAGTCAGACACTAGTCTGTGGGGAATCTTAGTCAGACACTAGTCTGTGGGACATCTTAGACAGGCACTAGTCTGTGGGACATCTTAGACAGGCACTAGTCTGTGGGACATCTTAGACAGGCAGTAGTCTGTGGGACATCTTAGACAGGCACTAGTCTGTGGGACATCTTAGACAGGCACTAGTCTGTGGGACATCTTAGACAGGCACTAGTCTGTGGGACATCTTAGACAGGCACTAGTCTGTGGGACATCTTAGACTGGCACTAGTCTGTGGGACATCTTAGACTGGGACTAGTCTGTGGGACATCTTAGACAGGCACTAGTCTGTGGGACATCTTAGACTGGCACTAGTCTGTGGGACATCTTAGACAGGCACTAGTCTGTGGGACATCTTAGACAGGCACTAGTCTGTGGGACATCTTAGACAGGCACTAGTCTGTGGGGAATCTTAGTCAGACACTAGTCTGTGGGACATCTTAGACAGGCACTAGTCTGTGGGACATCTTAGACAGGCACTAGTCTGTGGGACATCTTAGACTGGCACTAGTCTGTGGGACATCTTAGACAGGCACTAGTCTGTGGGACATCTTAGACAAGCACTAGTCGCGACTACTGGTCGCTTGAGATGATTAGCCCTGACCTCCCACACCTGTCGGCTTGACACACGATGATGACGATACATTTATGAAAGATGAAAGTTGATTATTCTTCAACCAGGTTCGCACTCAGCCTCCACATTAATAACTTCAATGAAAGCTGTAGTAAGATTCAGGTTCAATAATTCCGCATAGTATTTGCTGGAATGTTCTAGACTGACGTCATATTTATTTACGTTGATTACTTTCGGCCGGGGTCTGTAACTTCGGGGCAGTAAACACAGTTTGACAACCCCACATACAGAGTCCCCAACCAGCTGCACGCGATGTGGAAGCAGACCACATTGCATTGATTTTTAACAAAGGTATGAACATCGTAAGCAACGGCAAACTAATGTGCGTAAAATTGCCCAGAAAATCAGTCAGAAAATTACGGGGTTGATTGTGACGTAAGGTAAACGGATATGCGACTACATTTGTGAACATGATTGTAAGCTGAGCAGGGCTGTAGAAAGTAGAAACTGTCTGGCCGACGATGTTGCGTCATAAAGAGCGGTAAAAGAATTATGACCTAATCTTATCTTGAAACTTCCTTATTAGCATTACATTTTATTCTCATCAGGTGCCCTTTTTCCATGTAACCCAGAGAGAAAATGTTTTAGAAATTGTTGCAGTTTTGTAAGTTGTAGACATTCACCCAGCTTTGCAAATCGATCGACTTTCTCGCGTCCCCATATCTTGTAGTGGATTAGTAACTATTGAATTAAAGAAACTGTGGTTAAGTATTAAGGAGAAAGAACAGCTCAAATCAAAAGTTGGTTAGTTAGTTAGTCGTTAGTCGTTAGTCGCGGTTCCAACATCACAGCAAAGGGTCGTCCCCATTATGCTCCGTTCCCGTGCCTGTGAATATCACATAAAATTTTCCTCGCTGCCCCATGTGAAAAGTGGAAAAGACAGGAGTCTCGACAAAAAACGGCCCCCTTAGGCACACTATGTAAAATGCCACCGCCAGAATGTCACCTCAAAAGTCCTCTACGAACAGTGCAGTTCACCCCTGATGAAATTGCCAGTCACTTTCCCAACCAGATGTTCACCTACATATTCTCTATGTCTCTAGATATTGTTGTTCCGTTTCTAGATGTTTTCTAGCCACTAGGCCATTTTTTCTCCGAAATGTAGATCATGCAACAAAACAACCTCTAACAAATGTAAAGAAACATTTCACTGTACATAATGCCGTCGCCAGAATACCAACACAAAAGTCCTCCTCGAAAACACAGTTCATCATCGATGGAAATGGCAGTCACTAGCAAAATTAGCAGCCACACATTTCTGCATAAGGCAAGAAAACCGGTTGCTTCTGCGACACACCAGCCGCCATACGTGAAGATATTTCTGGATTTTGTTGTTCCGTTTCTAAATGTTATCTAGCCAGCTACGCCATTTTGAGCATGCAGATCACACCACAACACCTCGGACAGATGTAAAAACGTTTCATTGTACATAATGCCGTCTTCAGAATGCCAAAACAACAGTCCTCCACGAAAGCACCGTTCATGGTCAAAAGAAGCGGCAGACAAACAGAAGACCAGCCGCCACACATTTCTGCATAAGGTACAAAAACCGGTCAGTTCTGGGACATAGCCCTCCGCCATTGCTCTGAACATGCAGATCACGCTCTACAACTTCGGGCAGATTTAACAGCATGTCACACGAAATTCACAGCTCACAGCGTCGCGCCACGCACTCAACTCAGTAGCAGGACGACGGAACCGTAAACTACCAGTCCAGCATGAGGAAAATGCGAATGCAACGGTAGCCACGAGCATAAACACCCAGAGGCCTTAACCGTTTCTCTGCCTATCCGTCATGCTGGGGACCGAAAGAATCAAAGGTATTCAAGAAGAGGAAGAAGAAGAAGAAGAAGAAGAAGAAGAAGAAGAAGAAGAAGAAGAAGAAGAAGAAGAAGAAGAAGAAGAAGAAGAAGAAGAAGAAGAAGAAGAAGAAGAAGAAGAAGAAGAAGAAGAAGAAGAAGAAGAAGAAAGAAGAAGAAAAAGAAGAAGAAAAAGAAGAAGAAGAAGAAGAAGAAGAAGAAGAAGAAGAAGAAGAAGAAGAAGAAGAAGAAGAAGAAGAAGAAGAAGAAGAAGAAGAAGAAATGCGAATGCAACGGTAGCCACGAGCATAAACACCCAGAGGCCTTAACCGTTTCTCTGCCTATCCGTCATGCTGGGGACCGAAAGAATCAAAGGTATTCAAGAAGAAGAAGAAGAAGAAGAAGAAGAAGAAGAAGAAGAAGAAGAAGAAGAAGAAGAAGAAGAAGAAGAAGAAGAAGAAGAAGAAGAAGAAGAAGAAGAAGAAGAAGAAGAAGAAGAAGAAGAAGAAGAAAAAGAAGAAGAAAAAGAAGAAGAAAAAGAAGAAGAAGAAGAAGAAGAAGAAGAAGAAGAAGAAGAAGAAGAAGAAGAAGAAGAAGAAGAAGAAGAAGAAGAAGAAGAAGAAGAAGAAGAAGAAGAAGAAGAAGAAGAAGAAAAATAACAATACAACATCAACAACAACAAAATCAACATGAATATACAGTTTATACAAATGGGGAAGCCGCTTGGTGATATATATCACACACATCGGGGCAACAATTAGTTGGCACTGTTGCGTGTACAGACCCGCCCTGTACCCCTACAGTCGGGCGAAAGCTTCTACATGTTTACTTGTCTAATGTAACTTCATGAGGGATTGTTGCACCATGATTGAATGGCTATCGGGGAAGCTAAAACTGACAGAGGATCTCGGAATAAGTGGCCTTCCAAAGATGTAGTGTCCAGATAGTGGTGACGCTCTGACATCCATCCTTTACACCGAGATCTGTGCCGAAGATACCCTATTGCACACATTCATCCGTTGCTAAATTATGTTCTACAGAATACAATACCAAACACTCGTGGAATAAAGGGTGGAGGGGGATGGTTACTTCTGACGATCAGGAGCCTCCTGTCATGTTTTGCCACTCGAGCGTTTATACTCATCATCATCATGAGCCTTGCCGATAAGCGTGAGAGGTCACTTTTCACCCTCTCCCACGATCAGTTCTGTCGTGGATCAACTGTGTGTTCTTGTCTCGAATCATGCCATGTTCACACTACTACATCTGGTCTATGTTTCATTCTTGCGTTTTCTACGGGTTCTTCGATCGTTTCTTCTTTTTCGACGTGAGCACATCACACCCTGTTATGCTCCTAAGAATTCAATGTGTTTAACTTTAGCATGCATTCTGTAGAACGTAATTTTGCTTCCTCTAGATAGATTACTGGCGCTATCTACCCGTGGATTGGTTGTGTTTCCTAACAAGTGTATACCAGAGCAGCGGCTTTACAGCCTACTCATTGCGATGTCCAGCTGCCGATGGATGTTTAGCATACACAACTTTCTCACGGAACTTTCTGTCTTTATTTTCGGCCTTATCAGAGAAGGCGGTGAAACAAGGCACGTTGTTGAACAAATTAGTAAGAACTTGAAAGCAACAGAGATGTGGTTCCTAAGACGCAAATGTTGCGAATTCCTTGGACTGCCGAAGTAACTGACGACGATTACCTGAAAGAGGCTAATGAAACCAGAACAGTATATCATTATATACAACAATAAGTAAGAGACAAACGACTTTCTTTGGTCACGTGATGAGAAGAGACGCATTGGAGAACATCATGACGAGTGGAAAGATCGAGGGGAGGAGAGGCAGAGGCCGACCAAGAGAAATATTGTTGAATGGACTGAGACGGTGACATTGAGGAATATCAGCAGCAGAGTTGATCCAAAGCACCAAAACCGAGATCTGTGGAGAGAAATGAACGCCCGAGACATAGGCATGGCACTTGATGATGATGATGATGATGATGATGATGATGATGATGATGATGATGATGATGATGATGATGATGATGATGATGATGATCAGAGAAAGTTGGATATCCGATCTCATTACCTAACATATCAGGGGGACGTGTGCTATTTGTAGGTACCAATTGGTCTTGAAAAAAAATTGCTAGCACTCTGCGTTGTCGAACTTTGAAAGCAGAGATGGACACGGTAACCACGAAGCCGCGGCTCCTCGGGTGTCAGACAGTACCTTTTTGACATGACATAGTAAATGAACCTATTGAAGCGAATACCAAGTGCCTAATCGTTTAATGTATCATCATCATGTGCCATGCCGATAAGCGTCTGCGTTCATGTTTCTCCATCTCACACGATCATCAGAGTCGTGGATCAGCTCAGTGTTTTTGTCTCGACCATACCACTTGGCTAAACCATCCAGACATTTACTTCTCTGCCCTCCTCTTGTTCTTTTCCCCTCAATCTTTCCAG
The DNA here is from genome assembly GCA_963921405.1 of Cepaea hortensis. Lineage (NCBI taxonomy): Eukaryota > Metazoa > Mollusca > Gastropoda > Stylommatophora > Helicidae > Cepaea > Cepaea hortensis. Next base: position 211,541,247 of record OY992876.1, on the reverse strand, counting down.
TTATTACCATGTTCTCTAGGTTATTTCTTTTCACTAAGTGACCAACAAATCTTGAATTGTACGTCTAATTTCTCTAATCAGTTTTCGGTTTTCATTTGTTTCTTGTAGGACGCGCTCATTTTTGTTCTATCTGTCCAGTACCACTGAATGTATTTTACATCGCATATTAAATAAGCTCATTTAAGCGAACACTAAGCGCCTGCTTTCCTGAACGGCCTTAAAACCAAACGTCATGCAGAAATGTCACGCGAAAAGGGACAGAAAAACTAGAATTCGGTATCAACATGTTGATAACAACGATATAAGCTTTGTTGATGTTAGGATAATGTGGTGTTACTGTTATCTTCAACCAACTCCAGTAATGTTTGCATCATTTATATGTCTGTCGTCTGCTTCCATCCTAGCCCAAATATATCGCAGACACAAATCCCCGCATCTTATCTTGTGAGCAACTTCACCGGAGGCGACAGACGGGTCCTGGTGTTTGAAGATTAGGAAACAAACATAAGCTTGTTTATTTCCGTGAATGTTTCAAAGGCTTCCTTGTATAAATCCACGCACATTGGAGGTCTTCTTATTTACGTCTTAGGGGACATGTACTATTCGTGTACTCCGGCATTGCTCGTGAACATAACGTTTCGCTGGGAGTCTTCATTCATGGCGACTGCCAATATCGAGCAAAGACTGCTAATACTTTCACGCATCGAGTATGCCCTGGCCATCCTCACTGTCAGCCCTACACAGATTGGAAGACTTGATAAGGTACAAAACGAAGCCATGCGCATCTGTTTGGGCTGCACGAGAGACACCAGCTGTGTAGCAATGAGATACCTCCTTGACTTCCCGACAATAGAATACAGGATCAAGATCTGGAGAGCTCGTGCATACTTAAAAATAAGTGTAAATGAGCAGCACCCTCTGCATGACGCTATATTCAGAGAAAAGGGTGACAGGCTAAAGAGGGGCAAATCACGGATGGGTCGGGCGGAAGATGTCGTCAGACAGGTCTGCAGTCTTACCAGTATCTTACCAGTATTACCAAGGAATGGGTGCCGGTGCCTCCAGCTTTTAAGTGCACTTTCTCCTGCATTATCACACTCGACAGACGGTGCAGAGAGCAGAACCCTGCCGCTGTCAATGCTGAGGTTAACGCGCTCATCTATGAACACTCAGATAGCCCCGAAGTGCTCATCTATACAGATGGATCTGTTGTAAAGCAGCAGAGAAGTGCGTGGGCATTTACAGCCCGTTCAGCGGGCCGAACCGTTCAAGAATCCAATGGTGCCCACTCTATGACCACGAGCAGCATGACGATGGAGGTGATGGCAGTTACACAGGCTTTCATATGGCTGGAATCACAGCATTATACCAACGTGTGTGTACTAAGTGATTCAATGAGCATGATTCAGAAGGTCGAAGCTGGGTCTGTACGTAGACAGTGGACTGAGTCGCTGCGGAAGTCTGTTGTCCGTAAAGTCACCTTCATCTTCGTCCCGGGACATGCGGGAGTCGAGGGAAATGAACAAGCTGATAAACTGGCTGGCTCTGCACCCCCTGTGGATGGCCAGCCCATGGATCGTGCCGATGTTATTAACGTCCTCAAAGATATGGCGAGAACAGAGGACTTTGACGTCGGTTATTCCACTTCGCTGTCCAGGATGAAAGACTTGGGAGTAAGAATCGGCACAGCCAGACGCGAGAGGTACATCGGGAAAACAAAGCGCCTCGTCAACCAACACAGAACTGGCACTATTAGCCACCGGACGCTGATGCATATGCTGGGGGGGAGGCTCTGAGCACCTATGGACATGTCCGGAGTGCAATGAAGATACCCCAACTGATAACTGATAACTGATATATATATATATATATATATATATATATATATATATATATATATATATATATATATATATATATATATATATATATATATATATATATAATATCATTGTTCAGCTGCAGAAAATTAGACAGGATGCTGGGTTCCAAATGTTGCTGTATGTAGCCGAGGCGCGGTGTTGGGGTGAGCGCCCAACATTGCTCAAATACCTCAATGGCTCGTGAATACATAACCTATGCAGCAAAAGTCCAACTCCTGGCCTTCACGTGGTGGGCCCGTTTAAACTAACAGGAGAAGGGGCGACGGCGAGTCTCTGGCGCCGGAAAATAACCAGTATGCTCTAGATGTGTATACACATACATGCATGCGCAGACAGGCGTGTGCGCGCGTACACATCTACACTCGAGTGAGACCACAGTCTGCTCTAGCAAAGAAAGGTGCTGAAGACGGAGGCAACCAGCCAAGAGGCGCACCACAGAAATCAGGATGCCACGCAATCACGCAAAATGGAATATGTCGACTACTGCTAATCGTTATGGTGCTTGCCCTGCTTTGGACCCCCAGGCAGGTGCAGTGCCGGGCCCTATGTCTCGAAAGGGTCCAACCCCAACTACTGGAGGTCCTTCTCAGATGTCCTGTGGAGCCAGGGGACATGAGAATAGGACGACTGGCCATACTAAACGAAGACTTAAAATAATGCACTGGAATGCGGAGGGAGTCAGCAACAAAAAAATAGAAGTAGAAAAAATCTTGGACCAAGAAAAAGTAAGCATATGTTGCTTGCAAGAAACTCACCTCAATGAAAATATAGCCTTCAAAATCAGAGGCTACCAGTGTTACCGATCTGACCGAAAGGACAGGCGAAAAGGTGGGATACTGACCCTTGTAAGAAATAACATCATGGCTTCCCAAATCAAAGTCTACATGGAAGGGGCTGAGTATCAGACACTTAAACTTAAGACAGGTAATACAGATCTACATCTGATCAATTACTACTGTCCAAGTGACCGCCCACAGGCACTGGACACTCTACCACTAAAAGAAAAAAATGATTGTGTGTGGCGATTTCAACAGCCACTCGCAGAGCTGGGGCTATGATCACATGGACCAGAGAGGAGAGAGACTGGAAGACTGGCAGGATGAGAATAGATTCATGTTGATTAACAAGCCGTCCGACCCACATACTTTCTACTCGAGATCATGGCCCTCTACAACTACACCTGACCTGGCTTTTCATTCACCAGACCTGGAGTGGAACATTACACGAATTGTTGGGAAACAACTTGGTGGCAGTGACCATCGGCCAGTCTTTCTAACCGTAGAAAATGAGCTTGTAAGTGAAAGCAGCACCCTCTCGAGGTGGAACTACAAGAAAGCAGACTGGGCAATGTACAAGCATCGCACCAGCATACTGGTTAGAAACCTGAACACTGAGAAAGACATAAATAAAGCAGTTGAAGAGTTTGGGAAATGCATACTACAGGCAGCGCGAGAAACAGTACCAAGAGGAGCCCGTAAACAATATAAACCCTACTGGAGTAGTGAACTGGAACAGTTGCATAATGATATTGAAGTGTGTAGAAAGCAAGCAGAGGCCACACCCAGCCAAGAGCACCACAATAAATTCCAGCATGCAAAAGCCAAATTTCAAAGGGCCAAGCTGCAGGCTAGACGGAAAAGCTGGCAGGAGAAAACGGAGTCTCTGAACTTTGAAAGAAACACAAGGAAATTGTGGAAGCTAATAAAACAGCTTAATGACGAGGGCACAGGGAGAAACTCAAAAATTGCACTACATAAAGATGGAAAAATCTTAACAAGAAAGCAAGCAGCTGACCATTTTGCGGACTCGTTCGCACAAGATAGCAATATCAAAATTAGTCCAGAGAAACAACAAGAGATTCGAGAGAAACGACAACATACAGGACAGAAGGAAATAGTACATGAGGTTCTGGAGGCACCCATCACAATCAGCGAACTGGAGCTAGCCATATCAAAACTGAAAATGAGAAAGTCACCAGGAGCTGATGGTATCTCCAATGAAATGATCAGGAACCTAGGAACAGAGGCCAAAACAAAGCTGTTGCAGATCTTCAATAACAGCTGGACCTTAGGCAGTGTTCCACAAGCCTGGAGAGAAGCAATCATGATACCCCTCCTAAAATCAGGGAAAGATGGTTCCATTGCCTCTAGCTACAGACCAATTAGCCTCACCAGCTGTCTCTGCAAAACACTGGAGCGCATCATCAATCACAGACTGCAGTGGTACATTGAAAGTAAAAACATCCTTGTGCCACAGCAGGCTGGCTTTAGGCAGTGCTACTCTACGGAAGATCAGACAACCTACCTCTCTCAAGAAATTGAGGATGCATTCCAAGAGAAGAAGCTGGTGCTTGCGGCATGGATAGATCTGAAGAAAGCCTTTGACAAAGTCTGGAAAGAAGGTCTGATGAATAAACTGAGAAACTGCAAAGTCAATGGAAGAATGTACAAATGGGTGAAAGCATACTTGCACAACAGAAGACCCCGAGTACAGATAGACGGACTCAAGAGCAAGAAAGTACTACTGCGTCACGGTGTCCCCCAGGGCGGAGTCTTGTCCCCCACACTTTTTCTAATCTTCATCAATGATCTTGTTGCTCACCTACCGCATGGAATTAAAGCGGCAATGTACGCCGATGACCTGGTTCTATGGAGCACAAATGAATATGCATCAGTGGCCACCAGATTGCTACAAAGAGCTGTAGATACATTTGCTGCATGGGCAAATAGATGGTGTGTCAGCATAAACACTGACAAGTGCAGCACCACCCTATTTACCCTCTCTCCAAAACAAAAGGCAGGGATCGTCCAGATAAATGGAACACCCCTAAGAGAAGATAAAGAACCAACATACCTTGGAGTAACATTTGATGGCAAGCTGACATGGAGAAAGCACATCAACAAAGCAGTAGCAAAAGCCAGAAGGAAAATAGCCATCCTGAGAAAGCTAAGTGGAACCACATGGGGAGCCAGTACGAAAATACTTAGCAAAGTTTACCAACAGAGCATACGACCACACCTGGAATATGGGTCAACTGCGTGGTGTTCAGCATCAAAAACCACACTACAAGAGCTGGACAAGGTGCAAAATCAAGCACTTAGAGTCACCATAGGAGGGAATTCAACCCCTATAGTGGAAATGGAGAAGATGGGGAGGACACAGGCACTGAGTGAGCGCAGAGATACGAAAACGCTAATACAAGCAGAAAAGTTCCTCAGCTTGCCAGGCCACCCTATGAAGAACAGATTTGAAAACCTAGCTATGGGGCGGTTGAAAAGAAGTAGTTTTATACACCAGGCCAAACGACTCTGCATAGAAACCACTGATCTGCCCACAGTTGGTATCCCCCTAACAACTATTCCAGAGCGAACTCCATGGAAAGATGAGCATAGACTATCGTTACAAATCCAGACAAAAGTGAGAGGAATATTTGACAAGGAAGAACAGAACAGTGTGCAGTGCAGAACAGCCACTCTCAGCTTCCTTGATGAAGAATACCCACAGGACCTCTGGATCCGAGTCTACACAGATGGGTCAGCACAAAATGCTGTTCGAAATGGAGGAGCTGGAGTGTACATAGAATACCCAAATAATACTAAGGACACAGCCAGAGTACCGACAGGAAAGTACTGCCATAACTATGATGCCGAAATTGAGGCAATCAAGATAGCAACAGAGAAATTACTAAATAACAGCAATGGTACACAACCTGTGGTGCTACTAACAGATGCAAAATCAGTACTCGAGGCGCTCCTCTCTGGGAAATTGCCAGTACTAAGGACACTACTTTCTGAACTTAGCAGTCAGCATAAAGTCACCATACAGTGGATACCATCCCACTGTGGAGTACCCGGAAACGACAGAGCTGATCAATTGGCTAAGGAAGGAGCCAAAGAGGAACAGCCTGATGTACCCATTACATACCACCAAAAGAAAAGAATGATCAAATCAGTCAGAAAGAAACCAAAACCTGTTCAAGATGACTACCACATTATGGACAGACCAGAACAAGTCATTATTCTGCGCCTCAGAACAGGACACAATAGATTACGCAACCACATGTATACAAAATTCAAGATTGGTGAAACAGCCATGTGCACATGTGGATTTGCGTCGCAGACAGCAGAGCACATACTCCAAGACTGCCCAAAATATAACATATCTAGGCAAACCTTCTGGCCTAGAGAGACGACAGTGGAAGATAAACTCTATGGACCACTGTGTGAACTGAAAAAAAAAACAGTTCAATTCATGCAAGAGATGACATTGCAGATAAAGACATATTTCAAGCGAACGAAAGAAGAAGAAGACAGGATGCTGCGTATGGCAGATATACAGTGAGAATCATCAATGAGCGTCTAAAGATTGTTAAGAGTGAAACAGTCATTGCCAAGCTTGAGAAGAAGATCAACTGTTGCAGGTAGAAGAGGTGATTAAACAAACAGAACGAGAACTATATCTTGTCCTCAAGATGTTGGTATGGAAACCGTGAGAACCATTGAATCGGACAGGCTCCACCTAATCAGTGGAAATGGCCACTCGCATGAAGGGATTATTTATTATTCCGCAGGTTTCTGATAACTTGTTCAATGACTGTCGAACATTTGAGAGTATCCATAGTTTTACGTTTGTTGTTAAACATTTTAATTTGTCTTCAATAGCTGAAGGTATGTGTTGAGAAATATTTATATTTACCTTTATCTTTGAATATGATGAAAGCCGGTCTCCCTGGCCTAGGAGTTAACGTCTTTTCCGTAATCCCGTATATTCTCGTGAGTAACGTAACCTCCGCGAGAATCGGTAGCGGGTCTCGCCGCGTTGGTAAGTTACGCGGTATGTGAGCCGGTCGCTCATAAAGCAATGGCAAACTACTGAGCGTAATCTTGCCTAGTACATCAACGGCTGGCAAACTACTGAGCGTAATCTTGCCTAGTACATCAACGGCTGGCAAACTACTGAGCGTAATCTTGCCTAGTACATCAACGGCTGGCAAACTACTGAGCGTAATCTTGCCTAGTACATCAACGGCTGGCAAACTACTGAGCGTAATCTTGCCTAGTACATCAACGGCTGGCAAACTACTGAGCGTAATCTTGCCTAGTACATCAACGGCTGGCAAACTACTGAGCGTAATCTTGCCTAGTACATCAACGGCTGGCAAACTACTGAGCGTAATCTTGCCTAGTACATCAACGGCTGGCAAACTACTGAGCGTAATCTTGCCTAGTACATCAACGGCTGGCAAACTACTGAGCGTAATCTTGCCTAGTACATCAACGGCTGGCAAACTACTGAGCGTAATCTTGCCTAGTACATCAACGGCTGGCAAACTACTGAGCGTAATCTTGCCTAGTACATCAACGGCTGGCAAACTACTGAGCGTAATCTTGCCTAGTACATCAACGGCTGGCAAACTACTGAGCGTAATCTTGCCTAGTACATCAACGGCTGGCAAACTACTGAGCGTAATCTTGC
>OY992876.1:211451389-211526389 GCA_963921405.1 Cepaea hortensis | reverse complement strand
TTGTCATGGCCTTTCTTGTTTTAATCTCTAGAAGGCATCTTCCATAAGATGTTATGACTGTACCGAGTTAGTAGTACCGACTGACCTGATTGTACAAGCGTGAATATCTCGAATCAATGAGTTGTTTTTTTCTCTTTTTTTTTAATCAGCAGTAGCAACAACAGAACACCAACGTCAGAAGCAATAGCGATAATAACAAAACAACTACAGCAGCAGCAACAACGGCATCAGCAGGTGCAAAACAACGACAACAGAAATGCACAGTGACGCCACGACATACCACACATACACTCATAACAGCTGATGCGTACATTCTAGCTCTGTCACACGCGCATACAGAACCTCAAACACACGCATGATTTAACTCACGCTGTCTCTGACGCTACCTGCGGAACCTACCTGACACAAGTAGCACGTGCACGTGATCACAGGTGGATGCCGGCAGTTCCATGGAGGGAGTAAACATTCAGGCGACACATACGGAGCTTCTCAATTGTCTAGGGGGTGGAGAGGGAGGAAGAGAGAGAGAGAGAGAGAGAGAGAGAGAGAGAGAGAGAGAGAGAGAGAGTATGTGTGTGTGATATAAAGAGAAAGGTGTGAGCGCGTGAGAGAGGTGGAGGAAAGAGACAACGAGAGGTAGAGAGTGTTTGAGAGAGAGGAAGAAAGAGAGAATTAGAGAGATGGAGGGAGTGTTTGAGAGAGAAGGAGAGAGTGAGAGGGAGTATGAGAGAGAGGGCGAGAGAGTGAGATAGACTATTACAGGGAGTGAGGGAGTGTGTGAGAGAGAAACGAAGAGCGAACCGGAGTGAAGGGGAGAGAGTGTGAGAGTCGAGAGATAGAGAGAGTGAGAGGAAGAGAGAGAGAGAGAGTGAGAGGAAGGAGAGTAAGAGAGACACTATTATAGGGAGTGAGAGTGTTAGTGTATGTGTGTGTGTGTGTGTGAGAGTGAGTGAGACGGAGAGAGTAATAGGACGCGAGAGAGAGAGAGAGAGAGAGGATGGAGAGTGAGAGATAGACTATTATAGGGAGTGAGAGAGAGAGTGTGTGTGTGAGAGAGAGAGAGATAGATAGAGAGAGAGTGAGAGAGATAGAGAGAGAGAGTGAGAGAGAGTGAGAGAGATAGAGAGAGAGAGTGAGAGAAAGGGAGAGAGAGTTTGTGAGAGTTTTATAGGGTGTGTGTGTCTACTTCTCTTCTCTGTGTTTTATGTCTTCCTCTATTTCTTTTGCCCCCTGGATCCCAGCCATGGGCCTTTCTAGTTAATTGTGTGTGTGTGTGTGTGTGTGTGTGTGATAGAAAGGTAGAGAGTGTGTGAGAGTGAGTGAGACGGAGAGAGTGATAGGACGCGAGAGAGAGAGAGAGAGAGAGAGAGGATGGAGAGTGAGAGATAGACTATTATAGGGAGTGAGAGAGAGAGTGTGTGTGAGAGAGAGAGAGAGAGAGAGATAGAGAGAGAGTGAGAGAGATAGAGAGAGAGGGTGAGAGAGAGTGAGAGAGATAGAGAGAGAGACAGAGAGAGAGTGAGAGAAAGGGAGAGAGAGTTTGTGAGAGTTTTATAGGGAGTGTGTGTCTACTTCTCTTCTCTGTGTTTTATGCCTTCCTCTATTTCTTTTGCCCTTTGGATTCCAGCCATGGGCCTTTCTAGTTACTGGTAAACTACAGAACGTAAAATTGTTTAGTAAATCATAAACAACTCATTGGGGCTGAGGATATGTTTAGGACGTCTTGCGAAGGACAAGCAATTGTTCATACCACATACCCAATACACCTTGTGGCGTAGAAAATAGTCTTTTATTTATTTACTCAGGAAGAGCGTATATTGAGTAAGGTAACGAGGGAATGAAAATAAAAGCTGGTAATGGGACACACTGAGTAAAGTGAGATAAGTATGCCATGAAATTAACACGACGTAAAGTGGCCATCAAAGTAATATGAGGTAAATATGTTACTAAAGTGAGATAACATAAAGAGACAATAGAGGTAAGAGGAGGTAAAGAGGCACCCACAGTAAGGAGAGATTTAAAAGAAAACCATCAAAGTAAGGTGACGCAAAGAGACAATAAAAGGGAGGAGAGGTAAACAAGCCACCAAAGTAAAGTGTTGTACAGTGGCAACCATGTAAGGAAAGTTAAAGGAACAATAAAATTAGGACGAAGCAAAGAGACAGGATCATAGCATAGTGAGTACTTGGCATAACACTGGCAAAAGACAACGCATCGTCAGACACACGCAGTGGTAAACAACCCGAGGCAATAATCTTCTTCTTCTTCAGCGTTCCGAGCCATTGAGGTTCTTTGCTGCAAATACAATCCGTCTCCATTCGTCTCTCTGGTGGACCTTCTCTTGCCAGTCGTTGATTCCAAGTGCTTGTAGGTCTGTACATGTATTATCTCTCCACCGCCTTCTTGGTCTACCTCGGGGTCTACGGTCATTTATTTCCTGAGTGTAAGCGAGTTTTGTTTCCCTATTATCTTCCATTCTTTCTATATGCCCCAGCCATTGTAGTCTATTAGCCTTCATGATACCAGTGATTAGCGGGGACTTAAACAGATCATAAATGTCTTTGTTACTTCTTCTTTTCCACTCTCCACTTTGTGTATCCCTAATGGGTCCAAAGATGCGTCTTAAAATTTTGTTCTCAAAGGTTTGTAACAAGGCTTCGTCTCCTTTCGTTGTACTCCAGGTTTCAGAGCCATACAGCACAACTGGTCTGATCAGTGTTTTGTATATTGTGATTTTGGTGTTACGAGATAGCGCCTTTGATTTTAGTAGATGTTGTAGTGCATAGTATATCTTATTTCCAGAGTTGATTCTAGTTTGTATTTCTTCCCTTATGATGTTGGAGCAGTTGAAGATCGTACCCAGGTATTTGTATGTTTCCGTTCTTTTAATGGTCATATTATCTATTTGTATGTGGCCAGAGTTTCTAGCCATTCCGTCTCTTGAAATTACCATATATTCTGTCTTATCTTGGTTGATAACCAGCCCCATCTGTTGGGCTTTTTCCTTTAAGTGAGTCAATATTTCCAATGTCTTTTATCTCCTGCACACATCCCGGCGTTGCACTGTATTTTGTCCACAAGCCTTCCTCATTATCTCTCCCAACATTGCATCCGTTACGGAAAAGATCGATACCAGAACGGATACATTGTGAACACCGATCTGGACGATCTCAACTGTGAATATTGTTATTGTGTAGCTACTTGAGTTCTTCCGATTTCACCGTTTGCCCAAGTATCGATTCCCTCTGTTTAGACGCGCCTTTTCATTTTCAAACCATTCTCGTTCTAATTCTTCTCCCATTTAAGACGTCAAGTAAATTAGATTAATGGCTGGTGTGCCATGCTTGCCAAGTGTAGATATTTTCTTGCTTGGGAGTGAGTGTCTAAGGAATGGGGAATCTGGGCAAATTGTGAGGTCTTTCTAGAATTCTGAGGTAAAGAAGCCACCACAGGAAATTGAGGTTAATAACGTCAGCTAAAGAGACCATCAATGAATATGGTATATAGTTGCTACCAAAATAAATTGAGGTAAAGAAGAAATCACGGTAAGGTAAGATAAAGTGATAATGAAAGTTAAGACAATGTAAAAACAAAATGACAATCAGAGTAAGAGATGTAAAGAAACACCAAAACAGAATGTGGCGAAGAGACATCTATTAAAAGACGAAGTTTAAACCAAATTAAAAAAAAAAAAAAAACTACGAAAGTAAAGCGAAGATTTTAGACCATCAGAGGTAGTTTAGGTAAAGAAGTCATCAACGTTATGTCAGGAAAAGTTATTGTCAACTAAGGTGAGGTAAAGTGATCATCTAAGTAACATGATGCAAAAAGATCAACAAAGTGAGCGAGGTAAAGAGAACACATAAGTAAGACAGGATAAACAAGTTAGTTGGACATCTTTACACTATGTTGCAGTCAATCTCATCATTGTTTTTGTTGTATGTGAATTCTTGGCACGTTTGCGTTCAGTAGTTTGGCATTGTTTTTTGAACCATCGGCACTATAACCTTTGTATAGAAACCAACGCAATCCGATTTGCTTCCAAATCGCCAGCAGCTGTGAAGACAGAAAAGCGTAAGTTTAATTAAGCCTAGATAAAGAGAACATCATGGTAACATGAGTGAGGTAAACAGACCACCAGAGTAGGGTGAGTCAACGGAGGTCTCATGGCTATCACTCCATTCGGGGTTAGAAGGGCGGGGAAAATACAGGCTTTGATATTACTGAGTTGAGGTGTCTAGTATCCTTCCTCTTCGCTGTGTTCACCCGGGAAGGTTAACCCGGTCAACAAACGCCAGCAGAAGTCGGATGTGTCGGCCTAACGGCGTAAGAATGCAGCTCTGCTGTAAACAGGCACAAAGCAATCACGTCCGAAAAAAACTCTCCAGATGATCGCAGAAGAAGAAGAAAAGGCAAGAGGGTCGACTTTATTGCACCAGGTTTACCCCATATAGCTCTGTGTCTTTCCGCAGGGCAGAAAACGTAGCAAAAATATGAACTCTGTAGCTCCAGCGACGACACGCAGGAGTCGCTAGAGAAAACTGCACTTGTGAATCCAACGACGCAGGTCGGAATCGAACGCCCAACCTTGGGTGCGCGAAGCAGACCACTTCGCCTTTGTTTTCACAAGAAATGGCTGATATCCGCTTTTGGACCAGCTCTGTTCAGCTGTGGCGGATGTTGCCTGGGAATTATACGCTGAAGGCATCACTGACAAGACAATAGGGAAGACGCATTTCCAGACGGACAAGACTTCAAATAGCTTATGAGTTGTACGACGCTGCGTGTCACTCTTTAAGAATCGACATTACAGCACTTCGGGCAAATTCATAGATATTCCTTCTCCCTCAGCAAATGTGGTGAGATGCAGATACTGAATATTCCAGTAACATGGCTGCAAACACGCCTGATTCATTTCCTCATACGATCTTTTGCTTGTCCCACAACGATCTCCAAACTCAAGCAGCATTTAATATGTTGTTTTATCTATTATTGCGTTTTCAATTCGCTGTCATGAATAAACAGTTTTTGCAATATCCCCTATATCCACCGAGAGCGTTCTAACTGCCGACGCTCTCCAAGCCAATAGATCTGATCGCTCGTCCCCTCTCCCACCCCCACTCCAGCTATCTCTTTCAATATATCCAGGTACGTCCTGGTAAGAGAGAAGCTTCTTTGCTGGCTACCCACCTATGCCCCATCCGTCCATGTTGAACATTAGGCAATGCGGACTGAGAACCAGGCACTACGATTTATCTCCTGATTCGGGTAACCGCTACCCATCTCAAAAGATGACGACCACCGTTATCTTCAGACTTGAGGTTGTAGAATTAAGGCTCAATTCTGCACATCAACGGCATATCCTCTGTCTCTAGCTGGCCCCAACCATATTGTTCTCCCCGATGCACAGAACCAATGGTTTAGATAATTGCGTCATCTATGTCGGCAAGTGTTGAACTTTCACATCCTCCAACCCATTACATTCTCGGTGTCATGGCGACTTGTTGAAAGCAATTCTTGCGGCTGTCGCTGTCTGTCAAATTTCTCACACCTGGTTTGCCTGCTTGCCTAAAGTAACCTGCCGAATGGCACCATCTGTCTCTGCCATCCACCGCCTATTTATCTGGTTTTCTGTGAGATATTTAAGGTTACCATGAGACGCGGTGGTTGTCGCAAGTATGAAAGAGTTAAGTAGGTAAGGAACCATTCCTTGTGATGATTACATATAACCAACACTAGTCCTTGAGATGATTAAATGTAACCAACACTAGTTCTTGTGACGTCTAAATGAGTTCAAGATCATGCCATGCGAGGATTATACCAGTCCTTGTGACGTCTAAATGAGTTCAAGATCAGTCCGTGCGAGGATTATACCAGTCCTTGTGACGTCTAAATGAGTTCAAGACCAGTCCTTCTTAGGACTTACTGAGTTCAAGACGAGTCCTTTTAGAGTAAACAACGAACAACTGGGAGGCTAATGAATCTGGCAGGTCCTCCTAAGGACCGGTTCTCACCAGAACTAGTTCAACGCATTAATGCAAATGCCAGACACCGTGAGCCCCGTATAACCCAGCCGAACCCGAAGAGCAGAGAGGAGGACATATAACCAGTTCTGTTTTGGACTAACTCGAAAGAGAAAGAAAGGAAAGAATATTTAAACAACAACAACAACAACAACAACAACAACAACAACAACAACAACAACACACACGCACACACACAATACTCAGTTATTACCGACGCTGCAGAAGCATTTTGAAAGAGGCCGAATTTTTATAATTTTTCCTCGTAAATATTGGATTGAACTGGAATAGGAGCCTATGGCAGTTCTAGCAAACCGGTAGGGAATTTACTTGATACTTGTCTCAGCTGCTCACGAATCGTTGAGGAAATTGAAGGAAAGGTGCTAGTCATAGACACTGAAACATCAATTACCCCTCCGCACGCCACCTAAAGTCATAAATGGAAGACAACAACAACAACAGCAGCAGCAACAACACCAATAACAACAACAACAACAACAACAACCGTGCAGTAGTTGCCTCTGGTCATCGTTAACTCGCCTCGCTCTGTGCCAGTGAAAGTCTAGACTTTCCCCGATGTATCTAACCGCTCTGATATGAGTATCTCGTGTAAAACGCCAGACAATTAGCATTCCTTGATTCTGGATCAGTTCCACCCGTTGACACCATGAAGAAGACAGTGGTAAAATATCCCGGCCGTTCTAAAATACAGAAGGGAAACAACACCGGAGATATTATGTTCGTGTCTATATACGCGCGCGCACACACAAGCATACACATAGTCATTGGAGTGATTGAAGATTTTTTCCCCCGCATATCCTTTACAGGACATTGCCGTCAACACCAGCATTTTTCAGCTGCTATTGATATCTTGGCAAGATCGGAGATTAGCATGGCAGCAGTATATGTGTAACTTATGCTAAGCAAATATTAATGTAGCAATTACCCCCTCCATTTTAACGTGACAAAGTAACAAAGAATACACAGTCAGACCAAGACTGTGTCCAATGGCGGACTGCCCGGGATGTCAGCTTGGCCAAAGGCCTTGTGGGTCAACCTTAAATATTAGACTATGTTAACAATGTCTATGACCCTCTTGTAGCTTCATCTCATGGTAATCAATATTTGTAAACCCTGTCGCTCAGTTTGTGTTTTGTTCTCTTGCGTTGAACTCAAGCCTGATGGGAGGGACACTCCGACTTCTGAGATACTTGTAATTGATTGATTGATTGATTTAGGTATCGACACCACAGCATTCGGGGCATTCCCATAAGCGCTCCGTCCCCATCCTCAGCAGCCAGCGAAGAGTTCCAACACCAATAGTTCCAGTAGCAATCTGATTATAAGTCCGTCTCGCCTTTCCTCTGAGCGTCGAGCGTCGGCCAGATCCCCTCGTCACCCCTCGCTGTCTCATTCTTGCCAGACCATGGTGATCCATTTGCTCCTCCGAGGTGTACACGTGCTCCCACAAGGTCGCAACCACGTCTGCCTTGTCATGTATCAATACTCCACCAAGTTCTGCAGAGCCAGCCAATCTGTCCGCCTGTTCATTTCCCAGCACACCGGCATGCCCCGGAGAAAAGATACTTGTAATTTGTGTCCCCAAGTCAAGGACGAGAAGTCAAAATTTAAGTGCAACTGCTCAGTGACTCTAACTTGGCTCAGAAAAACACTGGAAGTTTAAGAGCGGTTGCACTTATCAATTCGACCATGCTGACCCCCCCCCCCCCCCCCCCCAAAAAAAAAAAATGCTAATGAAAATAAAAATATTATCCAGAAAAGCATACGCCATACAGGAAGACACGTGCTGATGATGGTATCTGCGGTAGAGCCGCAGTAGAGAAACTAGAATGACAGAGAATGGCAGAGAAAGATGTACGAGTACCAGTTGGTAGAGAGGATTGGGGCTGAGTAGAGTTGAGTCAAGAGCCGACATCACAGCATTCTGGACATTTCCATATGTGCTCCGTCCTCATCTTTAACAGCTAGCGAAGAGTCCCAATATTAATGATACCAGTAGTATTTGTTAAAGTTCGCAGAAGCCTTAATTATTAATCTACACAGGCAAGTTTTGTGCAAGCATAAAGTCATGATAGTCAGTTTAAAATTACCGTGGTAGACAATTGACGTTGCTGTGCGAAGATCTGTATAATTCAGTTTGAAGGATTTATCTTGTTATTTTACTTTATGTTGTGTGAATTCTACAGTATGCACCTGATGAGATGCAGCGAAATATGACAGGCAATACATCGTACAGTCTATTGTCTGTGTCTTCGTTATTTAAATACCCGTAGTAGTCTGAATATGTGACCGTCTGATATTTCCTCGGAGTTCTGCGTGTTGGTTAGATCCTCTGGTCACTTCCTACAGCCCCCATTCTTTCCAGGCTGTAATGATCTACCTGTTCTTCTACACTATCCACATGATCCCAAAGGACCCCGACTACATCTGAGTTATCATGCACCAATACACCACCCAGTCAATCTCTCCTCATTCTCGTTTCCCACGACACCTGAATGATCAGAGGGGGAAAAAATTCCAACCGATGCTCTCTATTTTTTATTGTTGAATTGAAGCCTTCCACTCTACCTGAAGCATGTCTGTCTTCACCTTTCACATCATACTTTGTGAGTCTGTTACAATCACGACATGCGTGTGTTGTTTGTCCTCCAGCCAGTGGAACATCTCGTGTGACTATCTCCACCGCCATTCTCAGATTAGATGTGGTATCATATGCCAGACTCTCCTACATCAAACACGGTCCACAAATCTTCGCCACAAACCCCCAGGCACTTCTTTCACCTCTTAGCACAAAGCCATCCGTGTAGATGATTACATCACTTGATCGAGAACTATCCCGAATGGAGGATTGAAGTGTCATGATGTTGTCTTTCTCGTGTATATTTACTTAAATGTAAACCGTTTATAATCTACCATACATTGAGTTACATTTGACTAGAGTCTCTCATTCAGGCAACACACTCGAGTTTTTGACTTAGTTTGCTTTTTTTCTGAAATGTTTCTCCAAGTGAAAATGAACCAGCTACCTTTTGAGTTAGTGGCGGTCGCCATACTTAAAAGCCACACAACCATATTTATTCTGAGAATTACTGTAAGGAAACACGGAAACTATTAATCGGCGAAAGATTAAACCTGATGTTTCCAATCAAAATATAGTTCCAAATGTTGCTGTCTGTACCCGGGGCGCAGTGTTGGGGTGAGCGCACAACATTGCTTAAATACCCCAATGGCTCGTGAATACATAACCTATGCAGCAAAAGTCCAACTCCTGGCCTTCACGTGGCGGAACTGTTTCTACTAACAGGAGAAGGGGCGACGGCGAGTATCTGGCGCCGGAAAATAACCAGTGTGCTCTAGATGTGTATACACATACATGCATGTGCAGACATGTGTGTGCGTGTGTACACATCTAAACTTGAGTGAGACCACAGTCTGCTCTAGCAAAGGAAAGGTGCTGAAGACGGAGGCAACCAGCCAGGAGGCGCACCACAGAAATCAGGATGCCACGCAATTACGCAAAATGGAATATGTCGACTGCTGCTAAATGTTATGGTGCTCGCCCTGCTTTGGACCCCCAGGCAGGTGCAGTGCCGGGCCCTATGTCTCGAAAGGGTCCAACCCCAACTACTGGAGGTCCTTCTCAGATGTCCTGTGGAGCCAGGGGACATGAGAATAGAACGGCTGGCCATACTAAACAAAGACTTAAAATAATGCACCGGAATGCGGAGGGAGTCAGCAAAAAAAAAAAATAAAAGAAGAATTAGAAACATCCTGGAAGTAAGCATATGTTGCTTGCAAGAAACTCACCTCAACGAAAATATAGCCTTCAAAATCAGAGGCTACCAGTGTTACCGATCTGACCGAAAGGACAGGCGAAAAGGTGGGATACTTACCCTTGTAAACAATAACATCACTGCTTCCCAAATCGAAGTCTATATGGAAGGGGCTGAGTATCAGACACTTAAACTTAAAACAGGCTATACAGACCTACATCTGATCAATTACTACTGTCCAAGTGACCGCCCACAGGCACTGGACACATTACCATTAACAGAAAAAATGATTGTGTGTGGCGATTTCAACAGCCATTCGCAGAGTTGGGGCTATGATCACATGGACCAGAGAGGATAGAGACTAGAAGACTGGCAGGATGAGAATAGATTCATCTTGGTTAACAAGCCGTCCGACCCACATACTTTTTACTCGAGATCATGGCACTCTACAACTACACCTGACCTGGCTTTTCACCAGACCTGGAGTGGAACATTACACGAATTGTTGGGAAACAACTTGGTGGTAGCGATCATCGGCCAGTCTTTCTAACTGTAGAAAATGAGCTTGTAAGTGAAAGCAGCACCCTCTCGAGGTGGAACTACAAGAAAGCAGACTGGGCAATGTACAAGAATCGCACCAGCATACTGGTTAGAAACATGAACACTGAGAAAGACATAAATAAAGTAGTTGAAGAGTTTGGGAAATACATACTACAGGCAGCGCGAGAAACAGTACCAAGAGGAGCCCGTAAACAATATAAACCCTACTGGAGTAGTGAACTGGAACAGTTGCATAATGTTGTGGAAGTATGTAGAAAGCAAGCAGAGGCCACACGCAGCCAAGAGCACCACAATAAATTCCAGCATGCAAAAGCCAAATTTCAAAGGGCCAAGCTGCAGGCTAGACGGAAAAGCTGGCAGGAAATAACAGAGTCTCTGAACTTTGAAAGAGACACAAGGAAATTGTGGAAGCTAATAAAACAACTTAACGATGAGGGCACAGGAGAAACTCAAAAATTGCACTACCTAAAGATGGAAACATCTTAACAAGAAAGCAAGCAACTGACCATTTTGCGGACTCATTCGCACAAGATAACAATATCAAAATTAGTCCAGAGAAACAACAAGAGATTCGCGAGAAACGGCAACATACAGGACAGAAGGAAATAGTACATGAGGTTCTGGAGGCACCCATCACAATCAGCGAACTGGAGCTAGCCATATCAAAACTGAAAATGAGAAAGTCACCAGGAGCTGATGGTATCTCCAATGAAATGATCAGGAACCTAGGAACAGAGGCCAAAGCAAAGCTATTGCAGATCTTCAATAATAGTTGGACCTTAGGCAGTGTTCCATAAGCCTGGAGAGAAGCAATCATGATACCCCTCCTAAAATCAGGGAAAGATAGTTCCATTGCCTCTAGCTACAGACCAATTAGCCTCACCAGCTGTCTCTGCAAAATACTGGAGCGCATCATCAATCACAGACTGCAGTGGTACATTGAAAGTAAAAACATCCTTG
Organism: Cepaea hortensis; assembly: GCA_963921405.1. Lineage (NCBI taxonomy): Eukaryota > Metazoa > Mollusca > Gastropoda > Stylommatophora > Helicidae > Cepaea > Cepaea hortensis. Next base: position 211,515,051 of record OY992876.1, on the reverse strand, counting down.
TGAAACAGCAGGCTGGCTTTAGGCAGTGCTACTCTACGGAAGATCAGACAACCTACCTCTCTCAAGAAATTGAGGATGCATTCCAAGAGAAGAAGCTGGTGCTTGCGGCATGGATAGATTTGAAGAAAGCCTTTGACAAAGTCTGGAAAGAAGGTCTGATGAATAAACTGAGAAACTGCAAAGTCAATGGAAGAATGTACAAATGGGTGAAAGCATACTTGCACAACAGAAGAGCCCGAGTACAGATAGACGGACTAAAGAGCAAGAAAGTACTACTGCGTCATGGTGTTGCCCAGGGCGGAGTCTTGTCCCCACACTTTTTCTAATCTTCATCAATGATCTCGTTGCTAATCTACCGCATGGAATTAAAGCGGCAATGTACGCCGATGACCTGGTTCTATGGAGCACAAATGAACATGCATCAGTGGCCACCAGATTACTACAAAGAGCTGTAGACACATTTGTTGCATGGGCAAATAGATGGTGTGTCAGCATAAACACTGACAAGTGCAGCACCACCCTATTTACCCTCTCTCCAAAACAAAAGGCAGGGACCATCCAGATAAATGGAACACCCCTAAGAGAAGATAAAGAACCAACACACCTTGGAGTAACATTTGATGGCAGGCTGACATGGAGAAAGCACATCAACAAAGCAGTAGCAAAAGCCAGAAAGAAAATAGCCATCCTGAGAAAGCTAAGTGGAACCACATGGGGAGCCAGTGGGAAAATACTTAGCAAAGTTTATCAACAGAGCATACGACCACACCTGGAATACGGGTCAACTGCGTGGTGTTCGGTATCAAAAACCACACTAAAAGAGCTGGACAAAGTGCAAAATCAAGCACTTAGAGTCACCACAGGAGGGATGAGATCAACCCCTATAGTGGAAATGGAGAAGATGGGGAGGACACAAGCACTGAGTGAGCGCAGAGATACGAAAACGCTAATACAAGCAGAAAAGTTCCTCAGCTTGCCAGGCCACCCTATGAAGACCAGATTTGAAAACCTAGCTATGAGGCGGTTGAAAAGAAATAGTTTTATCCACCAGGCCAAACGACTATGCAGAGAAACCACCGATTTGCCCACAGTTGGTATCCCCCTAACAACTATTCCAGAGCGAACTCAATGGAAAGATGAGCATAGACTATCATTACAAATCCAGACAAAAGTGAGAGGAATATTTGACAAGGAAGAACAGAACAGTGTGCAGCGCAGAACAGCCACTCTCAGCTTCCTTGATGAAGAATACCCACAGGACCTCTGGATCCGAGTCTACACAGATGGGTCAGCACAAAATGCTGTTCGAAATGGAGGAGCGGGGGTGTACATAGAATACCCAAATAGTACTAGGGACACAGCTAGAGTACCGACAGGAAAGTACTGCCATAACTACGATGCTGAAATTGAGGCAATCAAGATAGCAACAGAGAAATTACTAAATACCAGCAATGGTACACAACCTGTGGTGCTATTGACAGATGCAAAATCCGTACTCGAGACGCTCCTGTCTGGGAAATTGCCAGTACCAAGGACATTACTTTCTGAACTTAGCAGTCAGCATAAGGTCACCATACAGTGGATAACATCCCACTGTGGAGTACCCGGAAACGACAGAGCTGATCGATTGGCTAAGGAAGGAGCCAAAGAAGAACAGCCTTATGTGCCCGTTACATACCACCAAAAGAAAAGAATGATCAAATCAGTCAGAAAGCCACCAAAACCTGCTCAAGATGACTACCATGTTATGGATAGACCAGAACAAGTCATTATTCTGCGCCTCAGAACAGGGCACAATAGATTACGCAACCACATGTATACAAAATAAAATTCAAGATTGGTGAAACAGCCATGTGCACATGTGGATTGGCGTCGCAGACAGCAGAGCACATACTCCAAGACTGCCCAAAATATAACATATCTAGGCAAACCTTCTGGCCTAGAGAGATGACAGTGGAAGATAAACTCTATGGACCGCTGTGTGAACTGAAAAAGGCAGTTCAATTCATACAAGAGACAGCATTGCAGTTATAGACATATTTCAAGCGAACGAAAGAAGAAGAAGAAGAAGAAGAAGAAGAAGAAAAAGAAGAAGAAGAAGAAGAAGAAGAAGAAGAAGAAGAAGAAGAAGAAGAAGAAGAAGAAGAAGAAGAAGAAGAAGCAGAAGACAATCAAAATATTCACCGTGCCGATAGACTGCCTGGAATAGAAGTAGTAAACATATCTGCCTGGGGATGTATAGTTAATGTAGCAACTGGCTGGGGTAGATATAGTTAAAAGTAGCAACTGTCTGGGGGTAGAAATAATCAAAGTAGAAACATTCTAGGTAGAGTGAGTGAAAGTAGCAACTGTCTTGGTACAGATGGCTTTAAAGAAGCAACTATCTAGGTAAAGATGGAGTTAAACGCACCGGGGTCATGACTCCAAGTGTCTTTCTCCTGCCTTGTGTTCTTACTCTATTTTGAGACGTTGGAGTCGTTTCCTACTGTCTTGTTTAGAAGTAGTCAATGTAGCAACTGCCTGAGATTGACAGGGTTAATGTATCAACTCTCTAGGTAGGATGAGTTAAAGTAGCAATTGTCCGGCATATAACGAGTTACTGTAGCAAGTATGTGAGGTAGAAACAGTTAATATAGCACATGTCTAAGATAGACAGCATTCCTCTTTCTCTTCATCGTACACTTTGAGACATCATTATAAATATATCCAAAGAAAACAACAGTCAACTTGAGTTTGTTGACATCTGAAGGTTTCCTGAATCCTTTACTCTGTCACCAATGTGATGAAAACAAAACAGCTGAACTAAAACAAAAACAAAAAAATGTTTAACAGAGGCGAAACAAAACAGTTGAATAGAAGCGAAAGAAAACAGTTCAATAGAGGAGAGAAAAAAACTAAACTAGTTGAATAGAGGCGAAACAAAACAGTTGAATAGAGTAGAGGCGAAATAAAACAGTAGAACTCAACGATTCTAACAGTTTTGATAAAACGAAAGCAAACATGAAAAGTGTTGATGCGAGCAAGAAGAAAAGAAGAAGTGATAACAACTCCGCAGCGAAACAAGTGGGACAGATAATTTCTGATCGTCAGAAGCATCTCCCTCCCCTGACTGTTTCACACCTTTACCTTCCTGACACTCTCTCGGATAGCACCGGGTCATCACTCCAAGTGTCTTTATCCTGCCTTGTGTTCTTCCCTATTTCGAGACGTTGGAATAGTTTCCTACTTGTCACACAAATGCGCATTGTACCTTCTCCCATGTCATTTTTCCTTCTGGGACGAGAACACCAGATATTACATTAGACCACACACACACAATAAAGTCAGGTAAATGCATATCTGGGAGAAACATGCGAGTTAGTTAAAGACCGCTTCCAGCGTAATAGCCAAAGTGGAGCAAGGGGAAATTACAGCTGGAAAATATAGATGTGTCTATCAACACGGTGGTTGTTTTGATTGGAAACAGCAATTTTTTCTGTTTTCCTAATCTGGTGCAGTGATTCTCATGATAAAACTGGCTGTGTGGTTTAGAAGTAGGGCGGTCACCTATGTCTTGAAGATCATCATCATCAAGTGCTATGCCGGCTAGCGTAGGCGTTCATGACTCTCCACAGATCTCGGTCTTTGGTTTTCTGGATCAACTCCGCTGCTGTTGATATTCCCCCATGCCACCATCACAATCCATCCAGCATCATTTCTGTTGGATAGTCTCGAAGAAAACCGGGCTGTTTTCACTTGGAGAAAGATTTAAGACAAAGCAGACACACGCAAAAATAAGTATGTATTTTTTTCGCTCGCTCACTTTGAACTCAAGCGTAGTCTTTACACTACTACTAGCAGCACTGAACTGAACATTGTGAAAATGATCATTAAGGTTGGGTCGTTCCTCAGAGCTGTACTATTCAAAACAGAAAGAATTCTGGGACTACTGGGAAATGAGCTGGCACTATTGTCTTGTTAATCATGCTGACTAACCGTTACATATTTTATAAAACATTGTGAACGTATTTTATGTACATGGGGAGTCTTCACGGCGAAGTGGTCTTGCCGCCTGCCTTGCCTTCTAAAGATTGTGGGTTCAATGTCCGCCAAACTCGTTCGGTTCACGAGTGCAATTTTCTCGGAGACTCCTGGGGTCGTCGCTGAAGCTACGGAGTTCGTGCTTTGTGCGACGCTTTACGGAAGCCCGCCTTGCACATAGAGATCTAGCCTTATTGGAAAAATCCGATGCAGTGAGGTCGATCTTTTGCCTTTCAAACCATTTCCCTAAAATACAAGTGAATATACTGTTTCTGTCATTGCTGTATTCTTCTCTTACTCCATTTACCTCAGTGAGGTCTTGTGGGAAGATGTAAAGATCTGTTTCGTGCTCTTTCCAATGCGGTTTTAAAGTTCCTCTCCGTATAATTAAGATTGTTCTTGATGCCATCTTTTCATCTTTTACGTTGTCTTCCCCGTGCTCTGTATAAATCACATTTCTTCAATGTTGCTCTTTTTAATAAATGGTGCCAGAAAATTCTTGCGAGGTGGCTACACCATTTAATCTGGTTTCAGATCTAGTCTTCTTATAATTTCCTCATTCTTAATTCTATCTCTCACAGTTTATTCCGCAGCTCTTCGAAGGCATCCCATCTCTTTTATTATGACTTTAGGGCGCTCATTAGTTTTTAAATACTCAAGATGGTGACGCAAACATCACCTACCTACCTACCTACCTACCTACCTACCTGTCTGCCTGCCTTCCTGCCTACCTACCAAGCAGCCTACATATACATATCTACCTACCTATATATAATAACAACCCACCTATATACCTACCTACTTACCTACGTACTTAATTATCTACATACCTACTTACTTACATACCTACTTATCCACCAATCTATCTACCTATATACCCACTTACTTACCTATCTGCAATTTTACTTATTACCCATCTACTTAATTGCTGGCACTGTAGCGAAGGGGTTTCGGGCACAATTCGTAATCCCGGATACCGCGTTCGAAATATAGCTGCTGCCCGATTTGGAAGCAGACCGCCTTGCGCTGGTTTCTTCAGGGATGAGCGTCAGTCGTTCAGAAAGCATTGGGAGACTACTGAACGTAAACTTGCCAAAAAATTACAAAAAGCCAAAATAAAAAATGCTGGGTTGAACGCGACGTCCTGTAAAGGATAGTCAACTAATGTTAACGTACTTACCTACTTACCTGTCTACCTACCTTTTTACCTGTCTTTCTACTGACATAATTGTCTACCTAGATACCTACCGATCTACCTACCAGCCTGTTTACCCACAACTCCACCTACCCTACCATCGACCTAGCTTCCACATACCTATCAACCTACCTACTTAACTACCTTCCTATTCAACTACCTACCTGCCAGTTTGCCTACTGTAATACCTAGATACCTACCTTTATACATCCCACCTATCCACCTCTATCACACATACACACTTACTCTATCTTTCTCTCTGTGTATCTCAGTCAAAAGATGAGTGATTGGAAGGGTCGAATGTAAGACGGGCCTGCGTGCCTAATTTGTTACCCTTTTAAAATAAAGCTCATTTGTTCTTTCGTTCCTTCGTTCGTTCGTTCGTCTCTCTTTGTGTGGCTCTCCCTGTCTCTGCCTCTGTCTCTGTCTCTGCCTTCCTCTCGTTCTGTCTCTCTCTCTCTCTTTTTATCTCTCGTTCTCTCTCTGCCTGTCTGTATGTCCCTCTTTCTCTCTCTCTCTCGCTGGCTCTCTCTGCCTCTCTCTAAGTCTATGTCTCTGTCTCTCACTCTCTCTCTCTCTGTCTGTCTGTCTTTGTATATCTATCCCTCGGTCTGTCGTTGTCTGTGGTCCACCTTCCTGCCTGTATGATTGCCTGTCTGTCTGCTTCCCTGCCTGTATGATTGCCTGTCTGTCTGCTTGCCTGCCTGTAAGTGTGACCACCACGGAAACTATAGACGTTGTTGTGAACACACGTTTTCCCCCCAAGAGCTAGTTACGAAGCTATTCACACCGTTCACCCATGTCTCTATTGCCTCTTAAACGCCAGCAATCAATCATGCTCTTCGTCTGCCTCCTGTCCTTAACTACGTTATGGCAGCGCACAACCAACACATATACATGATCGCCCGGACTTATTTGCTACTGCCCCCCCCCCCCCCCCCCCCTCTTTTCCTCCAAAAAGCAAAGCAGAGTCAAAAAGACAACGGGAGCTAGGAATATCCATCATTTACTTTCGTATCGCATATTTACTGCTAAGTATTTTTACGAACGAAGATACGAAACTCATCTATTCCGACAAATGTTGCCCTTAAGGGCACAAATAACATTAATGTTTGACGTCATCACTTATAGTGTTCTTGCCCACGCAGAACCAAAAATAGCTCAGTGTGTGTGTGTGTGTGAAACGTAGACGAACAAATAGAACGCGGGTTGTTGAAAATAATAGGATGGCATATTTCTAAGAGATTTTCTCTTCCGAATGCTTTGCAGTCATTAAAGTAAGCTAGAAGCATCTGCAGGGCTAAGGAGAAGAATAAAGGGTATTCATTATTTGTCTTCGAACGATTTGTCATCAATGTCAAATGTGTTCCTTTTTGCCATTCCACTCGAAGAAGAAAAACAGCAATTCGTCATACGTGTCTTGAAATACTCTAGAAAGGATGAAGTTGTTCAGGGAAAGCCAGAATACTAAATGATATCAGCATTATCATAGGTTTCCATCATGCACCGGAAACTACTACTACTACTACTACTACTACTACTACTACTACTACTACTACTACTACTACTACTACTACTACTACTACTACTACTACTATAACTACTACTACTACTACTACTACTATAACTACTACTACTACTACTACTACTACTACTACTACTATAACTACTACTACTACTACTACTACTACTACTATAACTACTACTACTACTACTACTACTACTACTACTATAACTACTACTACTACTACTACTACTACTATAACTACTACTACTACTACTACTACTACTACTACTACTACTACTACTACTACTACTACTACTACTACTATAACTACTACTACTACTACTACTACTACTACTACTACTACTATAACTACTACTACTACTACTACTACTACTATAACTACTACTACTACTACTACTACTACTATAACTACTACTACTACTACTACTACTACTACTACTACTACTACTACTACTACTACTACTACTACTACTACTACTACTACTACTACTACTACTACTACTACTACTGCTGCTGCTACCATAACTATTCGTCTTCTTCTCCTTCTTCTACTTCATCTTTTTCTCCCTACACATCAACATAAACCTGCGCTTTCACCTCTTCCTCCTACATACTCTGCTTCTTCTCCTCCTTCATTCCTCCTCCTCCTCCATTGTGATTGTTGCGCTTTCTAGCACATACCAAACATTCAGCTGCTTTATCTTGAAAACCCATTAGAATCCCTAAAGCCACTTCATAAACCCCATAATCTCAGCCTTTGACTTGAGTGTATTCTGTCCATTTACCAGTTTACATATTGATGTAAAGACGTTAATCCCGTAACTGTAAAAACCCCCCGAATGTCAGAATGAAAAGCTATGTGTCACAAATTGCTCAAATTTTCACCGTGGAACAATTTTTCATCTCATTCTATCTCCTGGTTATTGATTTTCATTTGATGTTATCATGTTCCGAATTATTTCAATTACTGACTGCTTCAGCAAACTACACTCGTTAATTTTAGCTGCACGTTTAAAAGTGTCGAGCCTATTTTGCTTTCGCTGTTGTCTTCTCTAGTGTATCCACTAGCGGACTCGCGTATGTCTTGTCTTGTCCCGTATATCCGATCGCGGGCTTGAACAATTGTCTTGTCTTGTCTCATGTTTCCACTCGCGGACTCACGCAACTGTCTTGTCTTGAGGATCCACTGACAGACTCGAGCAGTTGTCGTGTCTTGCCCCGTATATACACTCGCGGACTTAAGCAATTCTCTCGTCTTGTCCCGTGTGTCTAATAGCGGACTCGGGCAATTGACTTGTCTGGTCCCGTGTATCCACTGACGTACTCGAGCACCTGTCTTGTCTTATCTTATCCCTATATACACTAGCGGACTTTACAATTGTATTGTCGTGATACGTATCTCCACTAACGGACTATCGCAGGTGTCTTGTCTTGCTCCTTGTATCCACAAGCGGACTATCCCAATTGTTTTGTCTTGCTCCTTGTATCCACTAGCGGACTATCCCAATTGTCTTGTCTTGCTCCTTGTATCCACTAGCGGACTATCGCAAATGTCTTGTCTTGCTCCATGTATCCACTAGCGGAATATCGCAGTTGTCTTGTCTTGCCGCGTGTATCAACTAACAGAATAGCTAATACTGTAGGCTATCCTAGATTATTTTCCTGCCATCAAGGACTTATGGGTGTCTGAGTTGTGTCAACTCCCCCAAGAAGCGGTATACCATCAGATATGTTATCGTTGTGTGGGAACTGGAACCAGAGAACATTGAGTCATTGTGACGCACCTGTCACGACATAGTGTCCAAGGGTTTATAACAAACAGATGCGCCCCCCCCCCCCCAATAATCAAACATGAAAGATATCCAACTGCCCAACGAGAATGTCCAACACAGCAATCACTGAACATTCCTTCGGCAAGGCTTCAAAATACATTTATAGAACATACATGATGAGCCATCAGATGAGTTATGATGTTCGTCTCTGTCATTCAAAAATACAGTCGTAGCAATTAAAATATACTAGGCCGGACAATCCGTCCAACTAACCAGCGTCCTTCTTCTTCAGAAACTTTGGGTGGATTCCATTATGCTACCGAGTCCTCGACGAACCGCCGCCTACTTCCTGGGAAGGCTCAGCCCGATTAATGCCCGTTACAACAAAACGTCAGTAGTTAACCAAACGTCACGCAGGGACAATATTTGTGCCGTGTAGTGCGGACACACATCCAGTCATTGCCAACACCTGTAAACAGTGTCAAATAAACAAACTTTGACCTTATTAACCGTCGGAGTCAACGAAAAAAAGTGGCAGTTATAAAAGACGCGGGGAAGACAATTAAAGACAGTAAATATTAATATTAAGAGGACGGAGGTTAACATGGCCGAATGGATAAGAACGCTCGTTCTTAAACTTCCGGTGTGCTGATGCTGAGGTAGTGGGTTCATCCCCATTTCCGGTCAGCTGGACAAAATGGTGACTTCTCGTCCATGACTTGGGAACGTTAATTACAGGTACCTCAAAAGTCGGAGTTGGTTCGCCTGAGGGCGAGGGACACTGCCAATAGGGAAAGCTAATCCACACGCAAAATTAATTAAAGTGCAACTGGAAGAGGCGTGTGTTGACTACGCTTGAGCTCAAAGTCGTATTCACTTCACAAGGCATGTCCTAGTCTCCATGTTAGGCTGGGTATACCTGATAACCCAGATCAGTTGTTCTCTTAAACTTCAAATCTGCCCTGATGCCGATACAACCCTTGACCCGCATGACGGCGGACGAGTGACTTGTCGCTAGGCTACCGCGGCTCGCAACGCATGATGTGACTGCAACATTCCCGTGATGCTTCTAGTGCGTTCCGCGCCTGTAGCAGGTAAACAAGTTAATGGTGATGATGAAGCAAGTTAATTGGCAGTAATTGACACTTAGATTGGATGTAAAGATAATGGGTGTGGCCTAATTGATGTAGAGTGAACAACGACACAACAGGAAGCGTTACGCATACTGTAGAAAAGTGGTTCCCAAGCTTTTTAAGTAGAGGGCCATATCTATCATTTTCGTTAGTTAAGCGGGCCACAACGTTATAAAATTATAAAAGTCGTCTTACGTTTCTTAACTTAAATTTTAAATCAGTGTCGAAAATCGCTATTATCGTAATTAATTTACAATTGTAACTGTTCTTCATAACCAGTTACTTAAATTCAGACACCAGTTTATTAATGTCTGGGCACAAATCTGTCGTGCCCAAAGTCATGAGCGCAGCTAGGTTACCGTCGGTGAGTCTGGAACGTTGCTTGTTTTTTTTTTTTTATAACGGTCATTGCGGAAAATAACTGCTCGAGGCCTCGCGTGCCACTTTCTGACAGCTGGCGGGCCACAAGTGGCCCGCGGGCCGTGGTTTGGGAACCTCTGCTGTATAACGTGTGTTGTCGCTATGTTATGTGATGCTATGCTATGTTATGTAATGTGATACTATGTTATGTGATATGATGGGATGTGATGTTATGTTAGATTAGGACAGGTTAGATTATATTATGTTAGCTTAGGTTGGGTCTCGTTAGGTTAGGTTATATTAAGTTAGGTTATGTTATGTTTAAAAATAATTTAGTTCCATGTCCTTCACATGACGTAGCAGTCAACCCCAGCATTTTGGCTGTTCGTGATTCCTGGGCAAGTTTTACGTTCAGTAGTTTGCCATTGCTTTCTGAACGACCGGCGCGTATACCTTTTTCGAGAAAAAAAAAAGCACCGCTGTGTTTCGAACCCGGGTATACGCGATTACGAACAGCGTCCGCAAGCCCTTCGCCACGTAGTTAGGTTATGTTAGGTTAGGTTATATTATGTTAGGTTAGGTTATGATATAATAAGTTAGGTTAGATAAGGTTAGGTTATGTTATATTATGTTAGGTTAGGTTATGTTATATTATGTAAGGTTAGGTTATGATATAATAAGTTAGGTTAGGTTATGATATGATAAGATAGGTTAGATTAGGTTATATTATGTTAGGTTAAGTTATATTATATTATGTTAGGTTAGGTTTTGTTATATTATGTTAGGTTAGGTTATGATATAATAAGATAGGTTAGATTAGGTTAGGTTATGTTATATTATGTTAGGTTAGGTTATGTTATATTATGTTAGATTAGGTTATGTTATATTATGTTAGGTTAGGTTATGATATAATAAGATAGGTTAGATTAGGTTAGGTTATGTTATATTATGTTAGGTTAGGTTATGATATAATAAGATAGGTTAGATTAGGTTAGGTTATGTTATATTATGTTAGGTTAGGTTATGTTATATTATGTTAGCTTAGGTTATGTTATATTATGTTAGGTTAGGTTATGATATAATAAGATAGGTTAGATTAGGTTAGGTTATATTATGTTAGGTTAGGTTATGTTATAATATGTTAGGTTAGGTTATGTTATATTATTTTAGGTTAGGTTATGATATAATAAGATAGGTTAGATTAGGTTAGGTTATATTATGTTAGGTTAGGTTATGTTATATTATGTTAGGTTAGGTTATGATATAATAAGATAGGTTAGATTAGGTTAGGTTATATTATGTTAGGTTAGGTTATATTATGGTAGGTTTGGGTATTTTAGATCATGTTTTGTTATGTTATCACGACAGACATCCCTGCGCACTGAATATTCCCATGCATGCTCAGTCCTCCTATGTAGTCGCCATCTCAAAATATCTCCACTCACTGTTCCTATGAGGAGTTCGTTTCAGTGTCTCCTCTTTCGCCCTAGAAGACAATCGTGTTTGTCAAGGCTTCACTCCCAACTTGTGTAATCGAACTAGCTTTAGATACTCAAGGCTATCGGCTAGCTGGTTCTGCACTACTCTGACGATATCGGCCCTGTTCATGCTTTTCCCAGCTTGTAATGGTGCATTGTTTTCCAGCTGGTCCGCGCGTTCTTTGGTGCATCCAAGTAAATTATGTGAGGGTTGATTTTCGAATGCTGTCTGCTCATTCAGCACGGATGTTTTTGTTTGCAAATATTTTTGTAGCAGCTTCATCGACTCTGATATGATGATCGCGCCTTGTCCTGCTGCCCATGCTAGCGCCCTGGAGGTGGCGCGTTCTCCTGCTAGATTTAGTTGTCAGGTATGCTGCGCTATTTCCTATCAGATTTCTTTATTTCCTCGTTACTTTGGAATCAGTTTAGATCTGTATGTGTGCTTCCTGCATAAACTGCAATGTCTGTTGTGATCCTGTAGCCTTTCATAGAGTTTATCGTTCTGTTTCTTCGTTCACACCCAGATGCCCCCCTACCCTCTCATGTTATACACTGGCATTTGCCGTCTTGAAAGACGACAAGTATTGTGCTCATAGCACAAAGTCTGGGCTGAATTGTAGAGACGATGCGTTGCCCGTGCAGCATGATCCCTCTCTCTGCCTGCCTAGTTTACTCCAGAGGAATGGTAACACCAGTACATCAGGAACAAGACAAACTGCAGAAGCTGCCGGATCAGCAAAGCATTGCTCTAACTGTCCGCCTGTCGGAGCTTCGACCCTTGACCAGTTGCCGACCAAGGCTTGGAGCCTGGTCTGCCCTGCCATGACATTTAGTCTTTATGTCGCATTTCTTCGCACCAGAATAAAGCTTCTACTTACCAAATTATATTCCTCCACCCGAAGCCGTTGACACAATGTAGGGTGTCGTGTTTGGTGAACGCCACCCCTCCACGTTATCGTTTCAATTAAAGGTACATTTGGTTTTATGTTAATACTATTTGTGTATGTTTGTTGTTGAGATGAAGTTGGCCCATCTCAGACTTGTTTATATTAATTACTACTTTAAGTTTTGCGCTCGCTCGCTTTTAACTCGAGCGTCGTCCGCCCAAATGCTACTACTAGTAATAGTTGCTACTGCAAGTGAGTGTACGGGAGTGATTTTGAGTGAGAGTTAGCTTTCCCTATCAAGTTTCATTTGGGCGCAATATGAATAGCATGGATTAAATTGATGTCGATTTTTACCCAATTTAGAAACACTGAATGTAGGGCAAAGTATAGTTACCGGGAAAACAGGACGATGTGGTTACAAAACTTCATCAGCAAATAAACACAAGAAAACACGACATATAAACCACCAAGACGACACTACAGCGGCCACAGAAAGACATAATAAGCAGAATGAAAAGAATGGGAGGATTAAACAATGAGTGCTCCTTATCTCTGAATCGCAGAATGGGAGGATTAAACAATGAGTGCTACTTATCTCTGAATCACAGAATGTTTGAATATCCATTTTCCTTTCCAGTTCATGAAAGTTTCATATTCCTTTCCAGTTAATGAATATTTCATATTCCTCTCCAGTTAATGAATGCTTCATATTACTTTCTAGTTAATGAATTTTTCATATTCCTATCAAGTAAATGAATGTTTAATATTCCTTTCCAGTTAATTAATGTTTCATTTCCATCTCTAGTTAATGAATGTTTAAGATTCCTTTCATGTTTATAAATGTTTCATATTGCTTTCCAGTTAATGAATATTTCATATTTCTCCCCAGTTAATGAATGTTTCATATTCCTTTCCACATAATGAATGTTTCATATTCCTTTCATGTTTATGAAGGTTTCATTTTGCTTTCCAGTTAATGAATGTTTGGTTCAAACCGTATCCGGTAAGTTGGATCAAATTGTTGACTTCTTGTTCTTGACTTGGGAGGGCTGAGTGGTCTCGTGGTATGGTGTCCGAGTGCTGGAGGTTCCGGGTTCAAGCCCCGGTGAAGGCCGGGATTTTTTTCACGTGGACTTCTAGTAACAAAATTTCCCCTGGTCTCTGGGTAGTGAGATCGGACGCCTGTGTGTATTGTTGCGCACGTAAAAAATCCCTTGGCAGTTGGAAATCGAAAAAGTGTAGCCTAATGGCCCTGCCCGGGCAAAATTCCGAGTTAAAAATCTACCCAAAGTATTTAAGGATCCTCGCCGGTGCTACGGAGTTCGTGCACAGAGCGCTTATGGGTTACACCTGTGTGCCGTGATGTTGATCCGTCGGTCGACTAAACTAAACTAAACTAACTTTTGACTTGGGAACGTAAATTACAAATACCCCCGAAGTAAGAGTGGGTTTGCCTGATGGCTAGGGACAGTGGTAATCAGGACAGCTAATCCACACTCAAAATTCAGTTCACCTTGTCTTCTTATGTTTTGTCCTCTCATCCTCCTCTAACTCTTCCTTCTCTTCTGTCACTTCTTTTCCCTCCTCTTCTTCTTGTTTTCTTTTACGAGGGAAGTGTGTCACACATAGCTATGCACCTCACAGGTCAGTGTATCCAACTTCGGCATGTATTTGTGTCAGGTTTCCTCTAGACAGATTCCATCCAAGGTCACGGAGAATATCTACCCGTGGGTAGGTTTTCCTTTCTAACAATTTTCCATGGTAATTGAATTACGGCCTTATCATTGCAATTTCCAAGTGCCGAAGGATTTCTAATGTGCACAGCTTGGACATGGCACCTCCTGTTTTTCGTACGTATACGAGAAAGCAAGGTATCCGATCTCATTCCCAAGAGATCAGTGGACGTGTTACATCATTAATTATCAATGGTTCTTGGAGAAATTAGCAACATATACAGGGACCGAACCCGGTACCTTCTGAGCCTGAGGCGGTCACTGTAATCTCTCATAGTTTTTTTTTTAATTTCTGCATAGAATCTCTTGTTGTTTTTTCTGCATAAAATCTCTTTTTTTCCCCTTTTTTTTCCTGCATAGAATCTCTTGTTGTTTTCTTTCTCCACATAATTGCTTGTTCATTCTAAATATAATCTTTTGGTTTTTTTTCCCCCCATAACATATCTGTTTTTTTTTTTCTGCATAGAATCTCTTGTTTGTTAGCTGCACAGAATCACCTGTTTTTTATTTTCCTGCCTAGAATCTTTGTTGTTTCCTCACAGAATTTCTTGTTGTTTCCTCACAGAATCTATTGTTTCTTCTGCACAGAATCTCAGCTAACGCTGTTTACGTCCAACATTCGGCGCATGTTTGTTAGAAATTATTGGTTGCTGTGATTATTCCCCACAAAATGTACTTTCTCTTGAAGAGCTAATTCCCATAATCATCTTGCTCTTCGACAATCCAAATCCGTTTAACAGTCTAGGGTTATCCATCATTGTCCACTTCCACGTCTACAATTCCCACATCGTTTAGTTCCCAAACACGCTACCCATCTGTCATCTCCTGGTGTGTCGCCCCTGGGGTTTGTATTCTGCTTTATCTCGTTCGCTGGGAACTCATTTATCGATCTCTGGGGATCTATTTATTTATTTTTGCTTTCACTTGCTTTGAACTCTAGCGTAGTCTATACACATGCTACTACGTTTAGTGTATTGGACACGTTTTGCGTGTGGATTAGTTTTCCTTTTTACCGGTGTCCCTCGCCATCATGCGAACCCTCTCTGAATTCTAAGGTGTTTGTACTTTACGTCCCCAAGTCAAGGACGAGAAGTCAACATTTTAATCCAGCTGACCGGTGTAGGGGTTGAACCTGGTACCTCGGCGTCAGAACACCGGAAGTTAAAGAGATACTGCTCTGATCCATTCTGGAAAGTTGACCTCAGGGTTATTCTTTCGTCTCCATCGAAGTGCCTCATTATGATGCCGCTAGTATTACTTAGATGATGTCTTGGAATCACCATCCATGTGCCTCATTATGATGCCGCTAGTATTACTTAGATGTCTTGGATTCACCTCCATGTGCCTCATTATTATGCCGCTAGTATTACTTACATGATGTCTTGGAATCACCGTCCATGTGCCTCATTATGATGCCGCTTGTATTACTTACATAATGTCTTGGAATCACCGTCCATGTTTCTCATTATGATGCCGTTAGTATTATTTAGATGATGTCTTGGAATCACCATCCATGTGCCTCATTATGATGCCGCTAGTATTACTTAGATGTCTTGGATTCACCTCCATGTGCCTCATTATGATGCCGCTAGTATTACTTAGATGATGTCTTGGAATCACCGTCCATGTGCCTCATTATGATGCCGCTAGTATTACTTAGATGATGTCTTGGAATCACCGTCCATGTGCCTCATTATGATGCCGCTAGTATTACTTAGATGTCTTGGATTCACCTCCATGTGCCTCATTATGATGCCGCTAGTATTACTTAGACGATGTCTTGGAATCACCGTCCATGTGCCTCATTATGATGCCGCTAGTATTACTTAGATGATGTCTTGGAATCAACATCCATGTGCCTCATTATGATGTCGCTAGTATTACTTAGATGTCTTGGATTCACCTCCATGTGCCTCATTATGATGCCGCTAGTATTACTTACATGATGTCTTGGAATCACCGTCCATGTGCCTCATTATGATGCCGCTAGTAGTACTTACATGATGTCTTGGAATCACCGTCCATGTTTTTCATTATGATGCCGCTAGAAATATTTAGATGATGTCTTGGAATCACCATCCATGTGCCTCATTATGATGACGCTAGTATTACTTAGATGTCTTGGATTCACCTCCATGTGCCTCATTATGATGCCGCTAGTATTACTTACATGATGTCTTGGAATCACCGTCAATGTGCCTCATTATGATGCCGCTAGTATTACTTAGATGATGTCTTGGAATCACCGTCCATGTGCCTCATTATGATGCCGCTAGTATTACTTAGATGTCTTGGATTCACCTCCATGTGCCTCATTATGATGCCGCTAGTATTACTTAGATGATGTCTTGGAATCACCGTCCATGTGCCTCATTATGATGCCGCTAGTATTACTTCCATGATGTCTTGGAATCACCGTCCATGTTTCTCATTATGATGCCGCTAGTATTATTTAGATGATGTCTTGGAATCACCATCCATGTGCCTCATTATGATGCCGCTAGTATTACTTAGATGTCTTGGATTCACCTCCATGTGCCTCATTATAATGCCGCTAGTATTACTTACATGATGTCTTGGAATCACCGTCCATGTGCCTCATTATGATGCCGCTAGTATTACTTAGATGTCTTGGATTCACCTCCATGTGCCTCATTATGATGCCGCTAGTATTGCTTAGATGATGTCTTGGATTCACCGTCCTTGTGCCTCATTATGATGCCGCTAGTATTACTTAGATGTCTTGGATTCACCTCCATGTGCCTCATTATGATGCCGCTAGTATTACTTAGATGATGTCTTGGAATCACCGTCCATGTGCCTCATTATGATGCCGCTAGTATTATTTAGATGATGTCTTGGAATCACCATCCATGTGCCTCATTATGATGCCGCTAGTATTACTTAGATGTCTTGGATTCACCTCCATGTGCCTCATTATGGTGCGGCTAGTATTACTTAGATGATGTCTTGGAATCACCGTCCATGTGTCTCATTATGATGCCGCTAGTATTACTTAGATGATGTCTTGGAATCACCGTCCATGTGCCTCATTATGATGCCGCTAGTATTACTTAGATGTCTTGGATTCACCGTCCATGTGCCTCATTATGATGCCGCTAGTATTACTTAGATGTCTTGGAATCACCGTCCATGTGTCTCATTATGATGCCGCTAGTATTACTTAGATGTCTTGGATTCACCTCCATGTGCCTCATTATGATGCCGCTAGTATTACTTAGATGATGTCTTGGATTCACCGTCCATGTGCCTCATTATGATGCCGCTAGTATTACTTAGATGTCTTGGATTCACCGTCCATGTGCCTCATTATGATGCCGCTAGTATTACTTAGATGATGTCTTGGAATCACCGTCCATGTTTCTCATTATGATGCCGCTAGTATTACTTAGATGATGTCTTGGAATCACCGTCCATGTGCCTCATTATGATGCCGCTAGTATTACTTAGATGTCTTGGATTCACCTCCATGTGCCTCATTATGATGCCGCTAGTATTGCTTAGATGATGTCTTGGATTCACCGTCCTTGTGCCTCATTATGATGCCGCTAGTAGTACTTACATGATGTCTTGGAATCACCGTCCATGTGCCTCATTATGATGCCGCTAGTATTACTTAGATGTCTTGGATTCACCTCCATGTGCCTCATTATGATGCCGCTAGTATTGCTTAGATGATGTCTTGGATTCACCGTCCTTGTGCCTCATTATGATGCCGCTAGTATTACTTAGATGTCTTGAATTCACCTCCATGTGCCTCATTATGATGCCGCTAGTATTACTTAGATGATGTCTTGGAATCACCGTCCATGTTTCTCATTATGATGCCGCTAATATTGCTTAGATCAGTGGTTCTCAACCTATTTTGGTCCGTACCCCCCTTCACCATATTTTTAGAACGTCATCCCCCCCCCTTTCGTATTTCCTACCTAAAGATTTGGCCCGTGCCCCCCTTCACCATATTTTCATAACGTCATCCCCCCCCCCCCTTTCGTATTTCCTACCTAAAAATCCCCCCTCCCGCCCCTACACAGTATATGTAATAATGGAAGCTAAATTTAATAGCACATACTAAAACAAATCTAGACATCCACATAAAACGTGATTTGTGGGTCTACATACTTTATAAAATGAATGTTAGAAGGGTGAGACGTACATAACCATAAAGTATGAAGGGAAAAACAATATCAAGTAATAGGTTCTTGTATTAACGCGATCTTGAAAAAGTCTTCATCTCCCCCCCCCCCCCCCCCCCCCTGGAAACCATAAAATTCACCCCTGGGGAAGAATTCCCCACCGGTTGAGAACCACTGGCTTAGATGATGTCTTGGATTCTCAGAAAACACTCTGTGCTACCGTTTAGACAACAGCACTACATCAGGAAGTGAGTTGTGGGGGTGAGTGAACGCAGTAGCCTAATAGTTAGTACACTTGCAGTCAGGACCGGGTGGTAAGTGCTCGAATTCGCATTGCAGCGGACTATTAAACATTGGCCGCTGTGTTCAGGTCTATCTAGCATACAATGGATACCAGAAAATGTCACGAGAACTAAAAGAGGCCGACATGCAATTAACAACTTCTTGTATAGATGCCGGGTGGTCTATAGAAATGGCGCTAGCACCATATACATAATACCCTACGAGACATGTAATAGGGTCTTTTCACATGCTTACAATAAAATACTGTTCAGGAATCACGGAGGACCGAGGAGGACAGGATTGTCACAAGCGCTGGAACTTGAATAACCCCTCCCCACGACGCCAACGGTATAAGCGGAAGACAACAACAGAAACAACAATAGCAACAACAACAATAATAGCAACAACAACAACTTACTTTACCACATATTCGACGCACCATAAGGTGCGTAAAAAAGATCCTTGACTTTGTTACAGAAATTTAAAATTAAAGTAAAGGACCATTTTACGCGCCTACGCTCATTGGGTTATAGTGCTAGACCTATCGGTGTAGTTGTAAATATTGGAGACCTTTTACGAGCATAACAGAAAGACAAGTCTCAGCTGTCGAGATAGATGAGGTAGGTAACGACCAACAGGACAGTGGACATGGGACATTCAGTCTCAGCTGTCCAGGTAGATGAGGTAGGTAACGACCAACAGGACAGTGGACATGGGACAATCAGTCTCAACTGTCCAGGTAGATGAGGTAGGTAACGACCAACAGGACAGTGGACATGGGACATTCAGTCTCAGCTGTCCAGGTAGATGAGGTAGGTAACGACCAACAGGACAGTGGACATGGGACAATCAGTCTCAACTGTCCAGGTAGATGAGGTAGGTAACGACCAACAGGACGGTGGACATGGGACATTCAGTCTCAGCTGTCCAGGTAGATGAGGTAGGTAACGACCAACAGGACAGTGGACATGGGACATTCAGTCTCAGCTGTCGAGGTAGATGAGGTAGGTAACGACCAACAGGACAGTGGACATGGGACATTCAGTCTCAGCTGTCGAGGTAGATGAGGTAGGTAACGACCAACAGGACAGTGGACATGGGACATTCAGGACACCCTGCCGTTGATTGTTCTGAAAAGAAAAGTGAGGGGAAATAGCACAAAAGAAAGATGACGTTACATTTTGCTACGCAACATCAAGAGATGGACTCCATTCTGTAAAATATATGCTAAAAGAATATGATAAATGATTACGATGATGATGATAATGATGATGGATACAGTAATATATGAGGCGCGAAACGTGCGTAAATTTGACAAGCGGTCCACGATAACAGCGAGGTTGTGCATTACAATACGCTAAAATGATGATGATAATACATTACGGATGGCATAAAGATGCTGACATAAACTGTTTCTGTAACAGAGACAGTTAATAAAAGACACCATGCGCAGTTATAAACATCACATAAAGGTACGAACATAACAGTGCACAAACGAGTACAGCGACAAGCAACGAGAGATGCGTTGTTTATGCAGACATTCACAATTTATCACCGGCATCTGAGGAAAAGAGTTGCCAGATTGCATGGCGTGCTGTTTAAATCAGGCCAGTGATAATCCCAACTCCTTTCGTGAAACCTCATTTCAAGACGTGTGAATATGCTAAGTATGTATTATCTGTCATTTTGCTAACACAGGTATATTTGGGTGTTTCCTCATGGTGATAGTTGATATAAGCACACTTGCTTGGCGATGAGATGAATATCATGCCCACGACGGTCATTCCCAACACATTTTCTGAACCCTATTTAGACTTCAATAAATCAATCATGTGCCATGCCGGAAAGCGTGGGCGGTCATGACTCGCCATTTCACTCGATCACCAGAGTCGTGGATCAGCTCAATGTTCCTGTCTCGTCCATGCCATGTGGCCAAGCCATACAGGTATTTTGCTCTCGGTCTTCCTCTCGGTCTGTTCCCTTCGATCTTGCCAGTTGTCACTAAGTTCTCCAATCCATTTCTTCTCATAACATGTCCAAAAAATTCTGACTGTCTACGTCTAATTTCTCTAATCAATTTACGATTGTCATTTGTCTCCTGTAGTACTTGGTCATTCGTTTTTCTGTCTGTCCATTTATACTTCATCGGTGTAAAAACTATGGTTCAGGTCCCCAACATGGAGGTTATGTGGTTGAGTTGTTAATGGCCTCTATTGTGGTTATGCTTGTGGTCGCGATTTGCTTACACATTTTCCTCATGTTAGACTTATAGTGCATGGTTCAGTCGCCCTGCTACTCAGTTGAGCGAGTAGAGCGACATTGTGAGCTGCGAATTTCGTACGGAATGCTTTTACATTTGTCCGCGGTTGTTTGTAGCGTGAACTGGATGTTCAGAAAAATGGCGACCGGCGGAGCACTAAACTAACTGGATTGCCTTGTGCAGTAATGTGTGGCTGCTGGTTTTCTAGTGACTGCCGCTTCCATCGACGATGAATTCTATTTTTCGTGGCGTGCTTTTGTGGTGGCATTCTGGCCGCGGCATTATGCTGGTTGTTAATTTGTCGAGACTCCTGTCTGTTCCACTTTCCACACGAGGCAGTGAGATGCATTTTGTGTAATATTCACTGGCACAGGAACGGAGCATAATGGGGCTACCCTTTGCCGTGAAGTTGAAACTTCGACGAACTAACTAACTAACTAACTAACTGAAAACCATGTTCAATGAAAACTCTGTTATGAAGTGGATTCGAACCAGTTGCCACCAGGCTCACAGACAAGCGTACTAGCAACTGCGCTACCGCGGTCACATATAAGTTTTTTTGTATTAGTTTGTAATAAAAAATGTAATTGTTTCCTACTGGAACTGACAGGACTTTTTTGAAAAGCTAACCAGACAATCAGAAAGGCGATAACGCATTGGCTGTTACCGCTTCAATGTCACTGGCCTTTCATTACCGAATTAGATGACGTCTGATGGTAAAGTTTAATCGTTTACGTCCCCAATTCAAGGACGAGAAGTCAACATTTTAGTTCAGCTGACCGGTTTAGGGGTTGAACCCGCTACCTCTTCATCAGCACACCGGAAGTTTAAGAATGTAAGCTCTTACCCATTGGACCATGCTGACCTGTGTCCTCCACATTTTATTAAGTTCTGTCTCTATCTTCTCAGAGTGGTTTCCCCTAGCCTGCTGATTCGCTGGAATGTCTTGTGTCTATGAGAGCATACCTACCATGTTAGTCTTTCTAGTCTGTGCACAGATAACAGTTGTCTGTTGATCTATGGATTAATCGATTTATCAGTAGGGTTGTCAGCCTCTATCTCTCTATTCGGTCATCTGCCTCTATATATTTGTGTCCGACTTCTAACCTTCAGTACATCAGTCCAACCATCTAACCGACTAATCAACCAACCATCCCCCAACTAACCAAGCAAGCTATAGTATGTTCCGATTTGAATGCCTTCATTCACGATCAATTATTTTGAAAACTGTCTGTTG
This sequence comes from Cepaea hortensis, assembly GCA_963921405.1. Lineage (NCBI taxonomy): Eukaryota > Metazoa > Mollusca > Gastropoda > Stylommatophora > Helicidae > Cepaea > Cepaea hortensis. Next base: position 211,493,006 of record OY992876.1, on the reverse strand, counting down.
CATCTTTATGAAATTTTTCCAGCCGTCTTATATTTACTCCCACCCAAGGAATATGTCTTTGATAGGTCCAAAAACAACTTAAATCATCAAAAGCGGCGACATTCCTTTGATGTTTTGCTGAACAACTAGTGATTTCTCGCTAACAAAGTTAAGTTTACAGTAATTGCAGACCTGTCAATTCAGATGACATACAAAGGCGTATCCGGATTCGTATGGGAGTGGGTGCAATGAAAGAAGTAGCTTAAATTCTACAGGGTCGGCTGCATTGCACCGGGTTTTTATCCCATATGGCTCAGTTTCTTTCCGCAGCGCGGAAAGCGTCGCACAAAGCACGAACTCCGTAGCTCCAGCGACGACCCTCGGGAGTCTCCGAAAAAATGCACTCGTGAAATGAAGGGCGCGGCCCGGAATCGAACATACAACCTTCGGAGCCCGAGTCAGACGGCTTAACCACTTCACCACGGAGAATCCTGAGAGGGGTGCAATGTGTAATATTAGTAAAGAGAGAATTTACAGAGGCACGGGGTAAATAATTTGTAAATTAACAGGAAAGTAGAAGGACTATATTTCTTACCTTATTTTTCATTTCCTTCTTGTTTCTTCAGCTGATGCTGATGCTGTAATGTTTAGGGCCTGCAATTCGTCTGAATAGTTGGAGCAAAATATCCCAGTAAGTGTGTACGTAGATTAAGGTCTGCGATCTGCTCAGACCTTAATCTGTGTCGGACGATTCCATTAGGTTGATGATTGCTCTCGGTTGCATAAAATTCAATCCATCTTTTCTCCAATAGTCCTCTTCCTCTTTCAACACATGGTCCTCACATTTTTTCCAGTAACTTTTATCAATATTTAATAGCGCGGGCAGACAGACAGACAGACAGACAGACAGAAAGGTAGGTAGGTAGGTAGGCAGAAAGGTAGGTAGTTAGGTAGGCAGAAAGGTAAGTAGGTAGGTAGGCAGAAAGGTAGGTGGGTGGGTGGGTCGGTCGGTGGGTCGGTGGGTGGGTCGGTGGGTCGGTCGGTCGGCCGGCCGGCAGGCAGGTAGGTAGGTAGGTATGTAGCTAGCTAGCTAGCTAGCTAGCTAGATAGATAGATAGATATATAGATAGATAGATAGACAGACAGACAGACAGACAGACAGACAGACAGACAGACAGACAGACAGACAGACAGACAGACAGACAGACAGACAGACAGATAGATAGATAGATAGATAGATAGATAGATAGATAGATAGATAGATAGATAGATAGATAGATAGATAGATAGATAGATAGATAGATAGATAGATAGATAGATAGATAGATAGATAGATAGATAGATAGATAGATAGATAGATAGATCCCCGCCAGAAGCCGGGCCTTGTCAGCTAGTTTATTTATATAATCACGTTTCATGAAAGAACCCCCATTTGGAGACACCTCTGAACAATTCGCGCTGTTTGTTTCAAAACGGAAATCACGTGAAAATGTAAAAAAATGCGGGGACGTGTCTTGGTGAAGCTGTAATACTGTTAAAATGATGGACGTAATCTCTAAGTCGTAATTTATATACCGCATATAAACAAACTTTGAAATCTGCTGTAAAATCTCCAGAACAAAAATGTTTTTGTTGGGTGGACATAATGATAAGGTTATTTACTAAATCTCATCATTTTCCCTCAGTTGGTTAATGAGATATTGAATTTTATATTGAGGCAACCAAAAAAAAAAAAAAACACACACACACTATAGCAACTAACCAAAGAGCCAGCGAACTAACCAACAAACCAACAAACCAACCAGCCACCCAAGTAATTAATCAACCATCCAACTAACAAACGAACCAATCAAATACGAAACCAACCAACCAACCATCTAATTATCCATCCAACTAACCAACCAAAAACACGCTAACCAACCAGCCACCAAACCAACCACCCAATCAGCCACCCAACCAACCAGCCAGCCAGCCAGCCAACCAACCAACCAACCAACCAGCCAGCCAACCAACCAACCACCCAACTAGCCAGCCTGCCAACCAACCAGCCAGCCAGCCAACCAACCAGCTAGCCAACCAATCAACCAGCCAGCCACTCAACCAACTAACCAACCACCTAACCAACTAACCCCCTGACCAACCAACCAACCAACCACACAACCAACGAACGAACGAACAAACTTTATTTTCACAGGGTAGCAAATTGGGCACACATGCCGTCTAACATTCCAACCAACTAACCAGCCAAACAACCAACTTGCCAACCAGCCAACCAACCACCCAACCAACCAGCCAGCCAACCAAACAACCACCCAGCCATCCAGCCAGCCAACCAATCACCCTACCACCCAACCAACCAACAAACCACCCAACCAACCAACCTCCCAACCAACTAGCCATATAACCATCCAACAATCCAACCAGTCAACCAAACAACCACCCAGCCAGACAGCCAGACAACCTACCAGCCAACCAATAACCCAACCATCCAACAAACCAACCACCCAACCAACCATGCAACCAATCAGCCAACCATCCAGCCAGCCAACCAGCCAACCAACCAGCCAGTCAACCAAACAACCAACCAACGAACAACCCAACCAACCAACCAACCATCCAACCAATAACCCAACCAACTACACAACCAACCACACAACCAATCAACCAATCAACCACCCAACCACCCACCTAACCAACCAACCAGCCAACCACCCAGCCAACCAACCAGCCAGCCAACCAAACAACCAACCAACCAACCACCCAACCACCCAACCACTCAACCAACCAACCAGCCAACCAACAACCAGCCAACCAACCAGCCAGCCACTCAGTCAACTAACAAACCACCTAACCAACCAACCTCCTGACCAACCAACCAACCACACAACGAACGATCGAACGAACAAACCTTATTTTCACAGGGTTACAAATTGGGCACACATGCCGTCTAACATTCCAACCAATTAACCAGTCAATCAACCAACTATCCAACCACCCAATCAACCAACCAGCCAATCAACCACCCAACCAACCAGCCAGCCAACCAAACAACCACCCAGCCATCCAACCAATCACCCTACCACCCAACCACCCAACCAACAAACCACCCAACCAACCAACCTCACAACCAACTAGCCAACTAACCATCCAACCAACCAACCAGCCAACAAAACAACCACCCAGCCAGCCAGACAACCTGTCAGCCAACAAATCACCCAACCATTCAACAATCCAACCACCCAACCAACCAACCAACCATCCAACCAATCAGCCAACAATCCAGCCAGCCAACCAGCCAACCAACCAGCCAGTCAACCAAACAACCAACCAACAACCCAACCAACCAACCAACCACCCAACCAGAACCCAACCAACTACCCAACCAACCACACAACCAATCAACCAACCAACCACCCAACCACCCACCCAACCAACCAACCAGACAACCACCCAGCCAACTAACCACTCAGCCAACCAACCACACAGCCAACCAAATAATCAACCAACCAACCAACCACCCAACCACCCAACAACTCAAACAACCACCCAGCCAACCAATCACCCAGCCAACCAAATAATCAACCAACCAACCAACCAACCACCCAACCACCCAACAACTCAACCAACCAACCAGCCAACCAACAACCAGCCAACCAACCAGCCAGCCAACCAGCCAGCCAGCCAAACAACCAACCGACCACCCACCCAACCCACCACCAACCAACAACCCAAACAACCAAACAGCCAGCCAACTAACTAACCAGCCAGCCAACTAACTAACCAGCCAGCCAACTAACTAACCAGCCAGCTAGTCAACTAAGCACGAAACCAACCAACCAACCATCAAACCAACAATCTAACCACATATCCAAAGGACCACGCACCCACCCAACCACCCATTGACTCGCAGACTACCCGAGCACTTACCAACGCCTCTGCAACGATCCCATTATCACAAATTGATTCCACCTCGGCCGTGCCTGGATTACGTTGATCCTCTTTCATTCCTTTGATCCCACCATCTTCTGCTAAACGTTTCCCGCGCCAAGAACGTGCCACAAACAAAATCATTACGTCTGCTTCCGTCCGCAAAACAATCAAAACAAAAACTAATTAGTGCGGACAAGAACCTTATCTTGTCTTCACGACTTTGAATGCTTAACAACAGTTGCACCATATTTACTTCTGGTTGGTTAAGGACAGAAGTGTTTATTAATAGAGTTTACAGAGTTAAGAATATAAGTAATAGAGCTAAGACAGAGTGTGGGACAGACTGGGACTGAGACGACTGGAGAGTAGACGTGTTCCTTAAGATTACTATAAGTTTATAGACAATAGTGATTGTTAGGCTGTAGATTCCATTCAGTGATTATAGTATCATTATATAGTATCATTATCACCTCTTCATTGCATTTGTGTAACGTACCATGTTGTTTATTGTTAATGAAGTAATCCGCTCGCAGAGCTTGTTTGTAATCAGCTCTAAATAAATTGTACCTTTTGCAAATGACACGAGTTATTATTTCGTGTGGTACAAAACCAGAGAGTGAATGTGAAAGTGTGGCAGTGGTTACTGACATATTAGACTTTAAGAGATGTGACACATGTCACCAGTTTCATGCGGATGGTAAATTGAAATGCGGTCACGTTGTACCATTTTCCAGCGAAGATGCCAATGCAGCTAGTGCCTCCAGAGGTAAACTGAAGTTCTACGATGCACTGGTCAATGATCAACCATGCCATTGTTTACTGGATAGCGGCAGCACTTTACTTGGTTTAAGAAAAGAGCTTGTCAGACCAGAAGATTACACGGGTGAATTTGTCAAATGCCGTACTTTCTCTGGAACCATTGAGAAATACCCACTGGCAAAAGCGCATATTAATACCCCGTTCCTTATCGGCACATTTACTTGCGCAATCCTGCAAGATCCCTGCACGGATCTAATTTTAGGCTGTTTAGCTTCATTGAAGCAATGTACTGACGACGACATATTAGCCTGGAAAGAAACAAACATGGCTAATGCTGTAACAAGGTCAGATACTCAAACACACTATACTGACCTACAAAATGAGATGTTACAGCTGTTAACACCCAGCGATGCCGATAACAACACTACTCGACAAGAATTTATCGAGGCACAACGCACAGATCAAACTATCGCACCTTATTTTAAATTGTTAGGTGAGCGAGGGAAAGTGACTAAAAATGCATCTTGGTATTTTAGAATATACAACGGAATTCTCATGCGTTATTACACAAATAATAACCATGAAATTCAGCAGACGGTGTTACCTGTAACATACCGACAAAATGTGCTAAAGATCGCACATGAGTCACCGTTTGTTGGACATTTGGCCTATGACAAAACCAGAGCCAGAATGTTGTCACACTTCTACTGGCCTAAATTCTGTACTGATATAAAATTTTTCTGTCGTTCATGTAATATTTCTCAACATCTTGTAAGAAAGGGAAAGCATGTGACGGCCGAAGTGCAACGGTCATTATTAGCATCTAGACCACTTGAGTGTGTAGCGGTCGATAATGTTGTTGCTAAAACAATTCATCTTGAACCGAATCAGAAAGTTCTGCTTTTACTACCAGATAAACGTAATTTGTTACTAACATCGTGGCAAAGGCCATTCAACGTTGAACGGAAAATATCAGATGTCGATTATGAAATATCGATAAAGGGAAAATTAAAGATATTTCATATCAACATGCTGAAACCATACTTCTCACGACAAGAACTACCGACAGACGAACAAGATGCACCCACACCAAGTAATCGGACGACAGACGTACACAACACAACTACACTAGGTAGGGCGACGCAGGACAGCGACATCGCAAACACACTTAGCCAGGTAACAGCACACGCAGCTAGTACAACAACAGTACTGAACGAGACAGATGACGACGGAATAGAGTTACCAGTCCCTACAGTAGACTCGACTGGGACCATTGAGAGCATACGGATAGAAAGAAAACTTACAGACGAGCAACGACGACAGATGATAGATTTAGTGACGGAGTACAAAGACATTTTCTCCGACATCCCAGGAAAGACAGACAGAATAGAGCACTCTATTATTCTGACTGATAACACCCCAATCAAGTCTCGACCTTATTCCATCCCACTAAATTATAGGGCTAATCTCGACAAAGAATTACTATCTCTTGAGTCGAGTGGAATAATTCGGAAATCTCAGTCAGAATATTCTTTCCCTATCGTCCTTGTCGCCAAAAAGAACTCTACAATTCGACTCTGCGTCGATTATCGGCGTTTAAATAGAGTAACCAAAATTGATGCAGAACCAATCCCAGCATGCGAGGATTTGATCCTTGATATGTCTACATCTAGTATCTTTTCGAAACTCGACCTCACGAAAGGATATTGGCAAGTCCCGATGCAGGAAAATTCAATTCATTTAACAGCGTTTTCCACACCTTTAGGCCTCTATGAGTGGCGATTCCTTCCTTTTGGCCTTCGTAATGCTCCAGCCACTTTCGTCCGTCTAACTAGGGATCTTCTCCACGGGGTGACAAATACGTCGACATACATAGATGACATATGTATCCATACTGTAGACTGGACGTCACACCTACAGAAACTGCGACATGTCTTCGATAGGTTGCGATTATTAGGGCTTACAGTCAAGCCCACTAAAGTAGAGTTGGGCATGGAAGAAATTGACTTCCTAGGCCATACCATCTGCAGGGGCCAACTCAGAACAGATGAAAAGATTGTGACCAAGATTCTCAATTTGACTATGCCAACGACCAAGAAACAGGTCCGAAGTCTACTTAGTCTTGTGAATTATTATAGTAAATTTATTCCCAATCTGGCGGAAATCACCAGTGTTTTTTCCAATATTTTGAAAGCTTCGGCAAAATTGGATATTCAAGATGCACGGTTAATTAGTGCATTATCAAAATTGAAATATTTATTCAGCGTTCCACCTATTTTGCGTTTGCCTAATCAAAATCTTACCTACTTTTTACGTACAGACGCAAGCGCTATTTCCATATCGGAAGTCCTAGGGCAGTTTTACGAAGGGAAGTTCCACCCAGTAATGTACGTAAGCCGAAAGATCAGCCCAGCTGAATCGAGATACTCAGCATCCGAATTGGAGGGCCTTAGCTTAATCTATTGTGTTAGAAAACTTCATAGGTTTCTGGCAGGAGCACAGTTTGTGATCCAGACCGACAATTCTCCGCTGTCTGTGATGCTGTCTGGCATTCCCCATAACAACAGGGTCTACAGATGGGCCTTGATTCTGCAGAACTATGCCTTTACCATCCAGCATTTAAAGGGGAGTTTGAACTCTTTGGCAGACACTTTGAGTCGACCGTCAAACATTGAAATACCTGAGGTACAGGAAGAGATCGACCAGAGATCACCAGAAACAGTGACACTGTAATTGCTAGTTAGATCAGTGCCGTATGTGGTGAATAAGTTACACTGTAAGTGCGTTATCATCGCCAAGCGTGTAAACTGTGTACGAGTAACAGTGCCATTATGAGTGAAACAAACAGACGCATAAGTAGTATGTCTACATCGCTAACACATATATAAGCCATATTTACATTGAAGTGTTAGATGTGAACCTACATAGACTAGTAGGGAAATATATATATATATATAAACACTATCCAGGGAGGAGAGCATATAAGACTTTGGCTAAATGAACTATGTTATGAAAATAGTCTACAAAGAACATTGCTCCATCATCACACCCGGAAGGACGACATTAGTTAGTGTAATCTTATATATAAATTAGGATGTGCGTATTTATGTATCTCTGTATGTATGTATGTATGTCCTTTATTTGTTCGCGAACGGCCCATCCGATTGAGATGAAATTTTCTACACGCCTTCCTTTCATTCCAGAGCTGTCAACTGTGATATTTTGTTAGTGTGAAATCGCCTGCTTACTCAGTATTATTTCATTTTTCATTTTTCATCATAATTTCATATATCTCAGGGGACCTAACTCTGTAAAAGTTATTTCAAGGGGCATAACTTTTCTGTATAACTTATAGTCATATTGTGGCATCGTTTTCAAAGATTTATAAACTCTTTGTCCATAGTTATGTACCGGCATATGAGTTATAATAAATAATGATACAATCTGTAAGGCATTTTCAAAGTTTTCATAAAAATGATGCACAATGCATAACATTGTAACTCATCTTTTTTTGCTTAAGAGGTTACTGTAGTCATGCAGGTGATTAGAAAGAGTTTTCATTAAAAATAATGGATGGTGTGTGGTAGAACGTTCTTTTAAGTTACATTTTTTTTTTTGTATGAATTTAATGAAGCCGGACAGGGTCAGGCAGACAGATAGACAGACAGACAGACAGATAGACAGTCGGGAACAGGAACTTATATGACTACTTATATAAATTAAATGAGATGCTTCACACCAGGTGCTGGGCGATGTCGGGCCGGGTCAGACAGACAGACAGACAGACAGACAGACAGATAGTCGGTAACGGGAACGGGAACTTATATGACTACTTATATGAATTAAATGAGATGCTTCCCACCAGAGACTGGGCGAAGCCGGGCAGGGTCAGCTAGTTATATATAAACGTAATTGTGATATGTATACATTGTTTTATAAACAGTACGCATAACTTCATTTTTGTATGAATAAATGAATTGCAAAATGTTCAAGTGCATATATAACTTTATTTATGTCATTTGATAATAATAAGTCACCTACATCTAGTTAAGAACCAATTTAACTTAACACCTTTATTAGAAATGCAATTGTTAAATATTACTTTACTTTATCACCGCGCAAACATAATCATTTATAAATTCATTTATTTAAAATATCATTTCTAAACTAACCCAACCATTTAGGAATTAACATCATTTCATATACCAATAACACTTGAATTTAACTAACCCATTTTGCTTAAATGTAAGTAATTAGTTAGATTATTTCCTTTAGGATAAATTTAGAACCGCACACCAAATTACATTAGTTAGTATTACAGGATCGGTAACAAACCATCCTCACAAACTTGTATATTTTGTATAGGCAGGACCCCATTTGCATAGGCATGACACATGCAAAGAAACGGCACAGTCATTTGGCGTGAAGACTTGTATAATTCAGCCAATCGTTTAGTGTAAATATGTAATGTTCATTTACCTGATATTATGAACCATGTTTTAATGACGAATGAATGTTTTAATATAACGATGGTATGAAAGTGAACGGAAGATGTGTAAATGAGAGGAGAGAATGAATACAACAGTAAACATTGAAAGAGAGAGAAGAGAGAGAGAGAGAGAGAGAGAGAGAGAGAGAGAGAGAGAGAGAGAGAGAGAGAGAGAGAGAGAGAGGTAGCGGCAAATTTTTTTTACGGCTTAAAACGTCTTGTTGTGACTTGTCTGTGTCAATCTGTGTATCCAATGTGTTGTCAAATTTTAAGTGTATTACTGCAATACTTTAGTAGTAGTAAATAGAGGAAATACTTTGAGCATCTTGAAACGGAGTTGTGGCCATAAATAAGAATAACAGACATTTGTAGCCACAATAAACCGATTTACGGCGCTCGAAGGAATACACACATGTATAATAGTAACGCATACACATGTTAGCAAAGTAAGTACACTGTAGTTTATTAGAAAACACACAAACAAACAGGAAAACGAACACATACAAGTTGCATACACCATTTGTTTCAAAGAACAGTAACTCAAATCAGGGGACACAATAACTTCTGAAAAACCTTAATGTAACATTGAAAATATTTTTTCACAAGCGGAAGCTAGAAGGTGAAGAGTAGAACTTAATGTATACGAGTTGGGGTTGATATTATTGGGAACATGAACATTTAATGCTCATGTGTTGTACTCATAACAGAGTCGACTTGTATTGGGTTGTCATTTTGGGCAATATGAGGACAGGTCAAAAGACATAAGTCAACGGACGGAAGTCAGAAGACATAGGGTCATAAGACGGAAGTCAGGACATAAGTCATAAGACAACGGTTCCGGATCAAAACAATTCCCAAGAAGATCTATAGCCAACTGTACTGATACGATGGGCTACTCAATTAGCCGAGTGAATTAATAGAACAGTGTGAATATGAAAAAAAGAGAGTTTGTTCTATCCCCAGAAGAGAGATTTACAACTTATAAGATCTTTGACAAAATTGGACAGCCAATTTTTTGTGTGACCATACAACGTGTTACAAGCAATGAGTTAAAAGGTTGCAACACTCCACGGAGAGGAGAGGAGCCTCTCAAAGATCTATAAATAGAGTTTACAGAGTTAAGAATATAAGTAATAGAGCTAAGACAGATTCTATTAAAGGACACCAAGACACTGGGAAACTAGCCGCACCGAGTAACCATGGAGTAGAGGTTACTCGAGTTAACTGACCAGCGTGCTGGGACACCACGCACGCAAGACTCGTCAGTGCACGGAGGATCCAACGTCCGTGTTTGAACACGCAACTAGAAGCGTGGGACAGACTGGGACAGAGACGACTGGAGAGTAGACGTGTTCCTTAAGAATACTATAAGTTTATAGACAATAGTGATTGTTAGGCTGTAGATTCCATTCAGTGATTATAGTATCATTATATAGTATCATTATCACCTCTTCATTGCATCTGTGTAACGTACCATGTTGTTTATTGTTAATGAAGTAATCCGATCGCAGAGCTTGTTTGTAATCAGCTCTAAATAAATTGTACCTTTTGCAAATGACACGAGTTATTATTTCGTGTGGTTCAAAAGTAGGGGAGTCCTGAAATACCTGTCGCAAGTAAGTCGCTGACAATTACGTCTGCTTCCGTCCGCAAAACAATCAAAACAAAAACTAATTAGTGCGGACAAGAACCTTATCTTGTCTTCGCGACTTTGAATGCTTAACAACAGTTGCGCCATATTTACTTCTGGTTGGTTAAGGACAGAAGTGTTTATTATTACTATTAAGGACAGAAGAAGAGAGCTTTTTATCATGCTCGTGTGGTATGATGACGTGCGTAGGCTGTCACTTACACGATCACCTGAGTCTCTGAGTCTACTACTACTACTACTACTACTACTACTACTACTACTACTACTACTACTACTACTACTACTACTACTACTACTACTACTACTACTACTGCTGCTGCTGCTGCTGCTGCTGCTGCTACTACTACTACTACTACTACTACTACTACTGTGACAAGACCGCCGGGGCTTGGACTGGTTTGCCACGATAGATACTATCCCCTGCCTTTGCTCCAACCACCTCAATAGCACTCTACATCTACCAGGCCCCACACAAGCCGGGACAGCTTAACCTCCCCTCCCTCACCTAGGGTTCCAAACCCCAAGGGGGCTCGGACCAGACACCAGTCATATCACTGCACAAAGTCATAGCTAAGAGAACAAATTTAATTCTGAACTACGTCAACCACAACACAGAGAAGGATGGCTGAAAGCCAGACGAGAAGAACTATGTACAAGATCAAAGATGCAGATGAGTATTCATCATGGAGGCGGACGATAGCTCGTGCGGTTGTCCAGTCGTGGTAGCGACTCACCCAGGCTCCTCCAGTGGACTGGAACTCCAAGGTCTGCTGCCTCTCCAAAGTTCCCTCTTCACCCAGAGAACCAAGCAAGGGTTGATCAAGGGCAGTACCACTGCCTGCTTGACACTGCACCGATGCACAAGGATCCTTCCTTGCTGTCGTACTATTTCCCTCGTCACACTCCTGATGAAGTCTGGGCCGACCCTATAACATTAGCGGTCTCCCACTTGCAGAAAAAAAAATACATGTAGCGCCGTCTCAAAATACACAAGAGCCAGGTCACTCTTCTATCTCATCAGTGACCCACACACTGATATGTCACTTACACAATAAGCGGTTGCTCCACACGAACACACAATGTCACTGGGAAAGTCTATCAGGTGACTAAACACTTCACCTTAGTTCCATGTCCTTGGACAATAGATCTTCACACAGTATCATGTACCTACCCTGATCCATGGGTAGTAATCACAACCTAGCATACACTGTCAACAGTTCATCACGTTGGCATGAGGTAGCTCCCTACCTTAACAAACCTGTCACTCTGGTGTTTCCACCAATGTTGTAATCAATGTCCTAGTTCACTAGACCACATGTTGGCTTCATAAAGGTAACCAATGTAAAAACACTATGTAAGCATCAACTGATACATGGTGTCCCATAACCCAGCCGGGCCAGAAGCATATAACACAGGTCATGGCGACCGGTAACAATGATCACTCTGCACAACTTGAAAGGTCACTACCTTGCAATTACCAAGGTTTACACAGAGACTGAATGTCACCAGTGCTTCACTGGCTTGAATCACCAGACGTTTCAGTGTTGGATCCTCTCAGGATCGGATGACACTCGTCGGACTCTTGACGGAGGTCCTAACCTAGACCTACCGACTTATTCAGCACTCAGCTCCTTCCAACATTGATCTCGCAGAACCAGACAACCACTCCCAGTATGGCCTCAATCAACTTCTGGATAGGCCCTGGAATGAGTGGGCCCATAGAGCTCATGGTGCAGCTCTTGAATCTTCTACTGTATAGTAATAACAGATCCTGAAACACGGAGAGGTTGGTGTGAGTACTCAACTACAACAAAGACTACCAGCATCTCCACCCTGTCACCTGCCTCTCAGACATTCCTCATGTCTACCAACATGAGTATGAAATCATCACATCATAGATCTACTTAGTCACTATAATATATAGGCATAATGATGGTAGAAAAAGCAATAGCACACCTGTTCAGTCAAGTAACACTTCTGGGCTACATATAACCCCTAGCACCAGAGTCGACTGTATGACTCTGTCAAGCATCCTTCGCCTGGTGCCAGTCCAATCCGGTTTCATCTTCCATCCTCAATCAACATATACACTTACTTTCCTTTCAGTGTAGGGATTACTGTATCGAGAAGGTGTCCAGCCGGACCTCTCCTTCCTGACAGACTCATCAATTCATCAATCCCTTCACCCATGGACTGATGAATTACACACATTAATAACTATATGTCCATAATGAATTATACTCCTGATAATTCATTACTATAGCATTAACTAAGGAGAACTCAGGACTTGTTACACTTAAATAACAAAATCATATCACAGCCATAGTGTCAGGTCTGGGATCCCTGCCCCAGATCCTGAGTTGCCCTTGTATTCACTGACTATCTTTCAGGTCAGTCATACCTGTGCCGGTCGAGCACAGCTGTGGTGGCCATCCACCACTACACTTTCCCACAGCTACTGTGGGTCTCGTGTACCTTGTCCCGTGACTACTTAAGTCACGTCATCCAATGTAGCAAACCTCCAGACTCCACTACCAAACTCTGGCTCCACCTTTTTTTTTTGGGGGGGGGGGGGGTTATGCCCCTCCCAACTACTACCTCACGGCAGTACTCCAAGTACTCCATGAACCGAGTCAGGGTTCCAGAAGAGTAGAATATTAGAGACAGAAACGGTTAGGTTCAAACCTCGATCTATCTAGACACCTCGGCCTCGAATTACGGAGCGCCGCATCACCCTCGATCGGGTATGTTCATCCATCGGATATGCACGATTGCATTGGGTCGGACCTATTACCGATCGGGTTGGGGGTACCGGCCTACCTCCCGCTGCCTAGACAAACGTAAGATGGAACACGCACGGTCATCCTAGCGTACGGACATGACAACAAGCAGTAACAATAGTATCATGAATACTTCTTATCAATTGTTATCCTACCGATGCAACGCCATTCGGCTTACGCGGAATAACACTGCTATCTGCACACAGCAAATACACCACTGCTGATTTCACCTTGATTCCTCGAAAAATCACCATCACTGATAGAACAAGTACGTTACCATTCTAATGTCACGAAGCACATTACACATTTCTAATAATAAGCTATACCTTATCATTTACAGCGTCTAGCATGTTGATGTCATGACGGACAAACTGTCGCCTTGCCTGCGTAATGAATAAACCAAACCCGTAACTGCTACACACTGTAACGCACATCGTTCGGCCTATTTTATTTACACCCCACTCGCGGTGGAACACGGCTTGTTCCGTCAGGTAACACATTACATTGCTGATCGATAAAGCCTACTTAAAAATGCAACCGCCAACTGTAACGGATAACGCTATGCGACAACTCAATTTTACGACGGCAATTAATTCATTCCGGGAATCAGCACGGCCTCACGACAACAATTAAATAATAGAATAAGTACTCAACTAACCTGTGATTGAAGAATCACAACCTTGACTGTAGATGTCCGCACTGGCCGCGAATATTGACATCAAAATTGCCTCAGCCTCTTGGCTGCGATCTGTCTACGCTGAGGTTTGGTGGGCGACTGCTCACGACAAAGTCAGTGCACCTTCCACTCGCCTACACGGGCCGCGTGACTTTCATGATTCATGAAGAAAACCAGAGTCACGATAAGTTCCACCAACCCCGTGCTGCATGAAGCACTCGTGAACTTAGAGATCTCTACCAGGTACGCACTTGGGAGAACATTCTAGATTTTCCATAAATAACTAGAATAGCTCCGCCCCGCACTATTTTTCGACGGGGAATCCCCTATTAATTGATATTAATTCAAGGGAGACCAACGCATCGCACTCCCTTCAAAGGGATATTATGCAGAGATCTGCCGTTCTTTATCCGTTTCGTCACAACTACTACTACTACTACTACTACTACTACTACTACTGTTGCTGCTGCTGCTACTGCTACTGCTACTACTGCTGTTGATGCTGCAGTTGTTGTTGCTATTACGACTGCTGACGCTACTACTATAACTACTACTACAGTTACTGCTTCTGCTGCTGCCACTACTACAGCTACAACTACAACTTCTATTACTATTACTTGTCCAGGAATCACAAAAGCCAAAAACTTATGGGAGTTGACTGAAACGTTCTGTAAAGGATATACAATTAACTTTATTAACAAACCAACCCAAGAAGCACTGCATTGGTCAATATTTTCCCCCCTTCTTCATTAGCCTTCAGACATAAGTCTGAATCAATCCAAAGAAAGGGACAGTCTTCTATCGTACGTCTGAACATCGACTGTCTGCAATATTATCACTTGAATAAACCTCACTGTCTTGTTTCTTTCACTCGATGGTCCACATAGTTTATCTTCCACTGTTGTGTCTTTAGGCCAGACGTTTTGCCTAGATATGTCGTATTCGTAGCAGTCTTGGAGTGGGTGGCAGCATTCAACTTGAATTTGTTGATATCTCCATAGAGTTTGTCTACAAATAAAGAGAGTGTAGGCCAACATAGTTCTGCATATGTTGGACACTCCTGCAACAGATGTCAACAGATGTTTAGCTCTCATTTTACCAGTTCCACAGTTACATCCATCTGTATCTCCTATCTTTAGTTGCTTAAACATGTGGTATCTCAGACTTTTGTGTCCTTTTCGGTTGAGTTGGTAATGTACATATTATTTTGGTTTCCTGGGTGCTCTTATTTCCACTTGGTTCTAAAATTGCTTCTTATAAATCTGTTGGCCATAACAGGCTGGGGTAACGTTACACCTTCCTTTTTCAGTCTCCTTCTTCATTTTCAGGAATATTATTCCATAAATGTCATCCTTTGCTGTACAAATTTGTGACACTTTGGTAAATAATGTAAATTATTGTGCTTTTGACATGCAGAATAATTAGATACTTCTATAGCAAATGTATATACATATCTGTGTGTAAATGTGTGTGTCTCCGTCTCTCTCTGTATCTTTGTCTTCTCTCTCTCTCTCTTTCTCTCTCTCTCTCTCTCTCTCTCTCTCTCTGATGCCTTGTCTCTCTCTGTATCTTTATCTCGCTCTTAATCTCTCTCTTTGACTCCTTGTCTCTCTCTGTATCCTTGTCTCTAGCTGTATCTTTGTCTCTCTCACTGAATCTTGTCTCTCGCTCTCTCTGTATCTCTGTGTGTGTGCCTCTTTGTCTCTCTCTATCTCTCTCTATCTCTCTGTATCTTTGTCTCTCTCCCTGTATGTATGTATGTATGTATGTATGTATGTATGTATGTATGTATGTATGTATGTATGTATGTCTGTCTCTCTCTCTCTCTCTCTCCATAACTCGTTGTGAGCAGACAAGCAATGCATAAAGTGACTGGTGCAGACAGACAGACAGACAGACAGACAGACAGACAGACGGGCAGACGGGCAGACGGGTGGGCAGACGGACGGACGGACGGACACGGAGAGTGAAAACACACGCAAGAACAAATAAAACGGACATCTAGTGCTGGGGGTGCCAAATGAAAGAATATTGTGTGTGTCATTTCAGGACGAGCGTGCTAAGAATATTCCGTTACAGTTCGTGATCCCAATCGCAGAAATGAAATGAAGAGGCGGAGTAGTAGCACGAGAAATGGCGGGAAGATGAGAAGTGTGGGCGTTTGTCGTTAGTTTGCATAGCTTGTTCTTCTTCTCAGTACACTTTACCATTCAGGGAGGTGCCGTTGTGTTTGGAAGTGATACATTCCAATCCTCAGTATGTTAGCCGATAAGCTTTTGCATTAACTACGTCATGGTATTATGGTATTGGTGACCAGTTGTTTTCCTCGCTCACAAACCTTCTTTCTAAGAAACAATATGATATTCTGTTAGGAGGAGGTTAGCATGACCGAATGGGTAAAAGCTCTCGTTCTTAAACACCCGGTGTGCTAATGCCGAGCTAGCGGGTTTAACTCCCGCAGTGGTCAGTTAGACTAAAATGTTGACTTCTCGTCTTTGCTTTGGGGACGTAAATTACAAGTACCTCAGAAGTCGGAATGGGTTCGCCTGATGGCGAGGGACAATGCTAACGGAGAAA
This sequence comes from Cepaea hortensis, assembly GCA_963921405.1. NCBI lineage: Eukaryota > Metazoa > Mollusca > Gastropoda > Stylommatophora > Helicidae > Cepaea > Cepaea hortensis. The sequence goes on along the minus strand of OY992876.1, from coordinate 211,476,165 downwards.
GCTAATCTACATGCAAAAATCAGTCCAGTGAACTAGAAGTAGTAGCACGTGTATGGATGGACTAAGCTTGAGTTCAAAGCGAGCTAACGACAAAATAAAACAGTGCCATATAAAGTGACTCACTCTGAAGACTGGCTTCTTAAAAAGGTCGCTTTTCTATTCCAGGTTTGCTAACTACTTATGAACGTAATCTTGGGACGATTTTGTAATGGTTTCACCCTAAATTCTACACACCCTCATGTGTGATTTGTGACATACGTTACTACAGAAATATCCACTAGTATCTAGCAAATGTGTCTGCTAATGCAAATGGATACACGGTTCCCCGAACAATCTAAACAACGCGTTACTGCCTACGGCATGTATGCCATACGTGGCTCGTAAAACGAAATTCAGTGGCACACTGTGTGAACTGAATATAATATATGATGTCATTTAAAAAAAAAAAAACTATATATTATAATAAATAGAATTGCATAATTATTTTAAAGCTATTCCTGTTTTTATATCCCTTGAGAACAAAAGATGTTAGGCATTGGCGGTAAGATGTACTATCTGATGCAAACTGAGTGAGCGTGTGTGTGTGTGTGTGTGTGTGTGTGTGTGTGAATGAGTAAGTGAGTGTGTCAGTGAGTGAGTGAGTGAGTGTGTCAGTGAGTGAGTGAGTGAGTGAGTGAGTGAGTGAGTGAGTGTGTGAGTGAGTGAGTGAGTGAGTTTGTGAGTGAGAGAGGAAGGTAGAGGATGAGGAAGGGAGGGAGGAAGGGAGTGAGGAAGGGAGGAGGGAGTGAGTGAGTGAGTCAGTGAGTGAGTGAATAAGTGGGTGGGTGAGTGAGTGAGTGAGTGAGTGAGTGAGTGAGTATGTGAGTGAGTCAGTCAGTGAGTGAGTGAGTGAGTGTTTGGGTTGAGTGAGTGAGTGAGTGAGTGAGTGAGTGGGTGGGTGGGTGGGTGAGTGAGTGAGTGAGTGAGTGAGTGAGTGAGTTAGTGAGTGTGTGAGTGAGTGAGTGAGTGAGTGAGTGAGTGAGTGAGTGAGTTGAGAGCTACAATGACTGATCTTGAGGAAATTTTATTCCCGTTATGTCCTTCAGCTCTGTCCCGACTTTATAAACTCTCCTTTCAACATTAACATGGCTCTGTGGCGAAGGACATTCGAATCCAATTCGCAAATCTCGCATACCGCTTTCGAATCAAAGCTGCGGGTGATTTGGTAGCAGACTGCCATGTGTTATTTTCCCCATTGTTCCCCCGTTCTTCCAGCAGATGAAAGATGTGTCTCAGAGATAAAGAACAGAATACGACAAGTAACACCTGAATTCTATCAAATGAAGAACATTTTATGCAATAAGTCATTGTTCTTGGAAGTTACAACAAGAATTATTGCGTATTACATAGAAGCAGCTTTAAAAAACGGTCGAGAATCCTGGTTAATTAGTAAACAGGCAAGAAAATCCCAAGAAGAAGGCTGAAAATTCATTGGACAGTCAAAAAAGAGTAATGTAGATATTTTGAGCGAGGCTACGTCGCAAAGACGACATACCACAAACATAAGAAGGAGGCAATCATAATGTATGGCCATGTTATGAGAAGAAAACAACTGGAACATGATGTGACGACGGGAAAAATTTGTGAAAAGAGAAATAGCGATGGACAGCAAGAGGAAATTATGAACAGTCTTGTTTCATGGCACAGAAGCGAGTCAACACATGAACTGATCCATGCCGTCGGAGATCGCAATTTTTGGAGAAGCATGATTGTCTGCGTCAGTCGGCAATGCACTTGATGATGATGACGGACTTAGGTTGACAAACAAAGTGACAAAAATGGCAACATTACTTGGGTACAACGCTATAATAAGATATGACGTGCCGATATGACGTGCGGAAGGCTGTCAACCCAGCAAGGCGACGGGGACGACGTGGTGGCCGCAAACAGCTAGGCATGCGTCGTGGGCTAAGACGTTTTGGACTTAAACGTAACCGTCTGGGCCTCAGGAATACTCGTATTCTATATTGGAACTGTGCCAGCGTAAAACAACGAGGCCCTATTCTGGAAAACCTGGTTTACAGAAATGACAGCGTAGCGCTCCGGGAGACGAGACTGGGTGATCAGCTGCTCAAAATTTCCGGCTTCAAATGTTTCTTCAATAGGCGACACCTGGGAATGGCGATTCACATTCGCGACAGTATGGTGGTTTCAGAGCTAGACATGTGAACTACAAACATAACTCAATCGCATAAATACTTGATGTGTTGAAGCTGGGGCAATGGTCAACCCAACAAAGGCAACAGTGACATGGTTCTCTTTGAATAACCATATTGTCAACACTCCAACACCAACGGTAAATCTGTGTTCAGAGACTGTGGAAAGAACGCAGGCAATGAATTACCCGGGGATACGTTTTGATCGAAGCCTTGCTTATAATGAGCACATAGACCAGGTGATAACAAAGGCCAAACGGTGTTTGGCTGCGATGCGAGTGCTGGCGGCAGCAAACTGTGAGCAGCGCCATCTATGTCTTCTATACGAGGGACTGGTCATGTCTGTTTTTGCGTGTGCGATGGTTGACTCTCAGCCGTAAGCAAATAGAAAGGATGGAAAGGATACATAACGAAACTAAGCGCATTATTCTTGGATGTACAAGAGATACAGCATGCAGGACGATGCGCTACCTTCTTGATTTTCCAACTATTGAAACAGAATACAAATTTTCAGAGCACGTGCCTACCTCAGAGTTAACGCAAACACACAACACCCACAGCATAGTGAGATTAGGAACGTGAAGCGCAGCAGGTTAAAAAGAGGAAGGTCGTGGATGGGTCAAGCCGAAGATATTCTTCAACAGGTATGTGCACTTGAGGACTAAGAAATGTCGAGGAGTGGGTACAAGTGCCAACAGATTTCTGTACGTCATTTTTTGTTTGCATCCAACTAGACAGAAAATGCAGACAAGAAAATTCGGCTGCTGTGGAGGCGGAAGTACAAGCGTTGATTTTCGAGTATTCGTTAGACGGTGATGCTGTCATCTACACAGATGGGTCGGTCGTCCGACATGAGAGAAGTTCATAGGTCTTTACGGCTCAGTCCGGAGGGAGAATTGTGAAAGGGGACTCTTGTGCTTTTGTTGAGACCACAAGTAGCCTGACTATGGAAGTCATGGCAGTAAGTAAAGCAATAACATGGCTCGAGACATATTAACTAGGGCATGTGACCTTAGTGCTTCTCAAACTATACAGAAAACAATTAGCCCCTTATGACACAAATCTCTTTCAAATTAATGTCCGAATTGTGGCTACTCGGTCACAGGATTTTTAATCTGAACCAGGCGATGGATCCTAATATAACTTCTCTTCTTAGGTTCAATGGGGTAGGCGTAATGGTAATATGGAGAAATGAATACAGATTTACGATAGTGAGGCCCTTGGTGATCGCAGAATTGGTGGAGATTTTTACATAAAGTCATGGATTTAGAGAAACTTAGCTGTTGTTTTGCTCACACACTAGTGCACTCGCCTGAACTTGCGTCTGCTCTAGGTACAGTATTGGAGACGTTAGAGAATTAGTTGTTGATTCTCACCAGGATATCAACATACTTATTTGTTTAAATCTGACATCTGCACTAATATTTCCTGCAGCTGAACACGGCGTGGCTGAAACGTTAAGAGCATTCTATCTCTTAAACGTCCGATGCGGTGATGGTGAGGTAGGGGGTTCAATCCCTACAGCGGCATTAAGATTGAACTTAAACCTTGACTTCTCGTTCAGAAAACAAAGGAAACGATTGAACCCCAAAAACTTCCTAGAAAAATATCCTGCAGCGGTGGCCTAGTCGCTATCATGTTTGCCTGCCGTTTCCGTGGTCGTGCTTTCGAATTGAGGCGGTTCATTTTTATACTTACCAGGTCGAGCTAGCCTAAACCTGGTACCAAGAATATCTTAGAAAGTGAAGGCGGTCTCTGTGATTGAGGCCACATCGCTCACCGAGTGCCGATTGATCTGTAAAGGATGGGTCTGGCATCGTCTGGACAATGCGTCTAAAGTCGTAAAGGGGACCTTCACTGTACTAACTTACCACATATAGGGTGTATTTTTAATGACTGTGCAGTGTTTGAAAATATTGCCGGTCCACGTTTTGTATTCACCCTCTGTAAAGTTCATGCAAAATATAGGTAAATACAAAACTTGGACCCTGAATATTTTCAAACACTGCACAGTCAATAAAAATACACCCTACACAAAAGTGCCTTAGGGCGTGCACATCGTTATGTACTTCTACTATTACAAGAACGCAATCACAAATTCAAAACAATGTAGTCCTTCGGTGAGTTTAAACACAGAAGTCACAAACAATATGTTGCATGATTTATTGCCTGGCATATTTCGCTGCATCTCATCAGGTGCATACTGCAGAGTTTTATATCACATGAAGCCAATAAATGAGCAATACTTTAGCTGAAACACTTAAAATACAGTCACAGGTATTGTTCTTGGAGCATTTTGTTATCCCCACGTAAATTTCAAATTTACAACGAACTCTTTCTGTTTGCACAAGACTGACTGGAGCTGCCTAATTGCTAAGGCATGGCTATATTTGAGCAAGAGTGTATTACGAGACACGCCAGGGAATTGATCATACAATACAATGTTTGTGACTTTTCTGTTTAAATTTAATAAAGGAACACACTGTGTTTAATGTCCGAAAAGCCGTTTCCCACAGCCATATGTGAAGCCACTGTATGGATTACTTAAGCTGAAATGTAAAATTGCATTACAGGTTTGTAGAGTCATCATCAAATGCATTGCCGGCTGGCGTGGGCGATCATGCCTCTTCACTAATTGCGATCTCCGACGGCATGGATCAGTTCGTGTGTTGACTCCCTTCCGTGCCATGACACAAGACTGTCAAGAATCTTGTCACGCTGTCTTCCTCTATCTCGCTTTTGGAAAATCTTTTTGGTTGTCACGACATATTCCAGTTTTTGTCTTCTCGTAACGTGGTTAAAAAGAAACGATGACTGCCTCTGTTTGATGTTTGTAAGAAGTTGTCTATGCGACTCAGCTTTCCTTAAAATGTCTTGATTTATCATTGATTGATTTCTCATTTTGACTGTCCAGTTAATTTTCAGCATTCTTTTATAGTTTATACAATGCATTCCCTTAAAGAATGCCTCACAGCGGGGAGATTTCCTTACAGTCATTTCAGATCCCCGAGAGCTGATAGAATCTGCCTTACAACCAAGAACCTAAGACAACTAACCTAAAAAAAATCTACACAGAAGATATTCAGTTGCAGCTAACCAACCTAAAACGTATGATATCACGGAGAAATTAAATCTTTACTGCCATCTGAAAGTCACAGAATTCTGTATAGAAAGTTAGAAATACGATTTTCAGTGTTTCAGCTAAAGTATGTTTCATTTATCCACTTCATATGATGTATAACTCTGCAGTATGCACCCGACGAGATGTAGCGAAATGTACCAGGCACTGCCAGGCCAGACCGATGGTTCAGAATGGAGACAGTTGTTTGAGTCAGGATATATTGTGTGAATGGATAGAAATGTGCAGGGTTCTCCGTTTAAGAAAAACATTCAAGAGGCAAGAATTCGATGTGAAAGTCATGATGACCAGCTTTGGGATATCAAATCCCTATATTGGTACATTTAAAGGAAAAGGTGAAACTATGGCTAGTACTCGATACAGTGACATGCTAGTGAATGCTTGAGACGTCTCTCAAAAGGAGGGTTATTGCTGCGCGACAACACCCGTCCTCATACGGCTGCACATACAGTAGATACATTACGTAATCTGAAATTTGAGGTTTTTAAACATTTTGCATACAGTCCAGTCTTGGCGCCATCAGGCTTTCACTTGTTTCGACCCTTGAAAGAACATTTGCAGGGTCAGAGGTTTGCAGAGGACGACGAGGTGATGGAAGCGCTACAAAACTGTTTCATGACCACCCTCAAAACATTTTGTCAGAAGGCTTCAACAAGCTAGTGGACCAGGCGGACCAAGTGTGTTGCTATGAAGGGGGACTACGTTGAGAAATAACACAAACAATTTCTTATTCACACTTTTGTAATTCAGTTATTCGTAAAATTTCCGTTACTTAATGACTTCCTCTCGCACTCTTAGATTTAAAACTATTTAAAATGGCAGTTACATCGGTTTTAAATGAAGTTTTATTGATGTACTAGCTGACCCGGCCCGGCTTCGCCTAGGCCCTGGCGGGGATCTATCTATCTATCTATCTATCTATCTATCTATCTATCTATCTATCTATCTATCTATCTATCTATCTATCTATCTATCTATCTATCTATCTATCTATCTATCTATCTATCTATCTATCTATCTATCTATATATCTATCTATCTATCTATGTATCTATGTATGTATGTATGTATGTATGTATGTATGTATGTATGTATGTATGTATGTATGTATGTATGTATGTATGTATGTATGTATGTATGTATGTATGTATGTATGTATGTATGTATGTATGTATGTATGTATGTATGTATGTATGTATGTATCTATCTATCTATCTATCTATCTATCTATCTATCTATCTATCTATCTATCTATCTATCTATCTATCTATCTATCTATCTATCTATCTATCTATCTATCTATCTATTTATCTGTCTGTCTGTCTGTCTGTCTGTCTGTCTAAGTTCGGCCCGTTCTCGTTAAAAATATAGATAGAATAGAAGAATAGATAGATTGATAGTAGAAAATATGATTGGAAGAGATCTATCTAAAGTAAACTTACCTAGATATCACGAACAGCCAATAAATGGTGGGCGGTGGGTTGACTGCAGAGTACTGCAAGCGATATGCAATTAACTTTCTCTCACATAAAAATAACTTTTTTTTTTTAACGAACGAAAATCTTTATTTTCAAAGGGTTAAGAATTGGGCACGCAGGCCCGTCCTACATTCTGCCCTTCTTCTCTATTTCCTCTCATACATTCTTTCATTCAACATCTCTTATGAAGCAATTCTTTGACAACAAAAGAACAATAAGCATTAAAATGCATGAAACGTAACTCGTTGAGGAAATGTTTAACATGGGCGGGCATCATAAATACCCAACGTTGGTGTAACGCGCCATACATATGGGAATGTTAAAAAAAAATTAATGTGCTGTTGAAGAAAAATAAAAAGATGAGTTAGAAAATGTTCACTATTTAAATAGATGCATTATTTTTATTAAAACTTTGAAAATGCCTTAAAGATTATATCATTATTTATTATAACTCATATGCCTGTAAATAACTGTAGACAAAGAGTTTATAAATCTTTGAAAACAATGCAATAATATGACTATAAAGTATATAGCAATTTTATTAAAAGGTATGCCCCTTGAAATAACTTTTCTTAAATTAAGTCCCCTCGCAATATATATAAATGATAAGATATTAAAATATTAAATTTTAGTAAGTAAATAGCTGATTGTACACTAACAAACTATGACAGTTGGATGCATGGGAATGAGAAGAAGACGTGTAGAAAATTTCATCTCAATCGGATGGACCGTTCGCGAACGCATAAAGAACGGACATACATATATACATACATACATCGTCTTTTATAGATATAGATTTAGGTTATTGCTAGCGTGAGCGGATAAAGGATCACTTGTAATTTTGTTCTAGAAAAACTGATCCTTTCACTTTCCGTATTTATTGATTCATTCATTATTTTCTGATGAAAGACCGAAGAATCGTGTCAAGCCTCCAACCCATTATACTGATAATTTATTTTCTCGTTCCCCCAAGGGTCGTCTCAGAAAACTATGTTAGTCAGCCTGCTAAAATAGATGTTGACAGACATTCTTGCCACTAATACATTAACGATGACATCAGAAATATTCTAGGCGAGGCATAATGCATTGAATCTATCAAGAGACAACAAATATAGTAGTTGGGGTATCTTATGAACATTTTATTCTTGTTCATCTTTGGACGTTCTATACTTTTCCGTTGTTTTGAATGCAATTGTTTTGTACCTGTTTACAGCCGAGATGCGATATTTTCACTTTCTTTGTTGCATTTGTTGACTGGGCGGTCCTATCAGATAGTTTCACGGGGCAGCACCGATACATGTGATGCAAATTTAAACCAAATGCTCAGTCTACAGTAGTCTCGTGTCATAGACACTTGAGGCTCCCGATTATCAGAAGATTCCTCCCTTCCCTTTTCGCCAAATGATTTGGCCTCTTTCCCTTCTTTACTTTTGGGAGACAAGCCCGCCTGGGTCTTGACACCCATATTTTTTGACTACTAATACTTATTACAAAAGTCTTCACTAAACCATGTTATTCCCTACACCTAGCTCTAGGTCCTAAGATGTCTCACAGCACAACTAAAGGGTGGTTTAGGTGGGGGTAGGAATAATAGAATACAACACATATAGAAAGGAATACAATATTACAATTGGCCTGTCAGAAGGAATTATCTTTAAAGTCCTGACTCCACGCGGATCGACGCTCTTAGGAAACTAATTTACACAGACAACTGATAAGAACGTGAAACCGCATTACTAAATAATTAAAGCAGACAGCCATTTCTAAAGAAGCAAATCTACAACAAGAGAGTTTAACTGAGTGGCTATTTGCAGGTGGTCTTAGTTTTCTGTATGAGAATGATGCGGATCTCCAGCACCATATAATTTGCCTTGACAACTGCTGTAAAATTTTTAATATGATAAGATTAACATACAGAAAATCCTGAAAGTGTGACAAATCGATGAACAGCAGTGCAGTATAACGTAAATATAAATGGAAAATCGTTAAAACAAGTTAGAGAGTATAAATATCTGGGGAGTGTTCAACGACGATTGAAGACTAGATACAGAAATAGAAATAAGAAAAAAAAGGAAGCAAACAACGCCAACTATCAAATAGCACCTATTCTAAAATATCAAATTTCAACATGCATACAAACAAAGCAGCTGATATCCCAACCCTATGTTACCAATGCCAGACATGGGCAGTCTCAGAAACACACAGGCGTAACATCCCATCATGTGAAATTAGATGCATCAGAAACGCGTCTGGAAAAACATGAAGAGATAGACAGATAACTAAGAAACTAAGAACAAGTGTAGAAATAACACCGATTACTGACGTTATATGGTGAGTAACTACCAACATTGCCTGAAAGAGGCTAATGAAACCAGCACATTATATACAACAATAAGAAAGAGGCAAACAGCTTTCTTTAGTCATGTGATGAGAAGAGAGGCATTGGAGAACATCATGACAACTGGAAAGATCAAAAGGAAGAGAGGCAGAGGCCGACCAAGAGAAATGATGCTGGATGGATTGAGACGGTGGCATGGAGGAATATCATCAGCAGAGTTGATCCAGAAAACAGAAGACCGAGATCTGTGGAGAGAGATGAATGCCAACGCCAGCTGGCAGGGTCCTTAAAGATGATGACTGCCGTTATAGAACTCCAATGAATTAAATGTTTTGGGAGAATAGGGGGTTGGTCTTTCCCTCACACAGTGAGACGACGAGTGCAGGTCTCGAACACTCATCCGACATGCTCATTTATGATAATGATGTTCTTCCATGCCATGATATCCAAATGCCCAGCATCTTCTTTGTTAGTCTCCATCTGCCTCTTTTTCCCTCCAGCTTTCCCGTTGTGACGACACACTCCAGCTTTCCCCTTCTCATGACATGCCCAAAGAATGTGGACAGTCTTCTTCTGGTGCGAGTAGCCAGTTCTATTTGTGAGTTAACTTCTTTCATGATGTCTTAATTTCTCTTTCTATCCGTCCATGGTTTTCTCATTATTTTTCTATAAAACCACATCTCTGTAGCTTCCACATAATTCCTCTTGTCTGCTAATTGTCAAAGATTCCCTTCCGTACGTTAGGTATGAGTCAAAATTGCTCTTAAGAACGCTTTTCTCACCTTTATGACAAAGATGCATTGCAAACAATATGCTTCATCTTCTTACATTCTGCTTTGCCGTTGGCAAATTCAATATTTAATCTCCATTATATCGAAAAGAATGGGTATATCTAAGAAAAAGGTGACACTAAAATATGAGATGACAATAGAAGGGAAGATATTTAACAAAAGTTGAAAAATTTAAATACCTAGGGGCAATTATAAGAAGAGAGGCATTGGAAAACATCGTAACAAGTGGACAGATCAATGGAAAAAAGAGACAGAGGCAGACCAAGATGGACTGATACTGACCAAGATTATGCTGGATAGACTGAGACGGTGACATGTCTGAATATCATCAGCAGAGTTGATCCTAAACACCAAAGAACAAGATATGTGGAGAGACATGAACGCCTACGCCAGCCGGCACGGCACTTGATGATGATGATACCGAAAATGAGCAGCAGATTTGATTTAAACGACAGTAAGCATGTGTAGATTAATCACCATATACCTCAGAGATTTATAACAACGCTCTGTAATATACTCTTTCAGCATTCTGATGTCAAAATGAGGCATAAATGCTTAAGTATTGATGGGCAAGCATATAAGAACATGACACAAGTAGCGCAGGGACAAACCGAACACAACAAGCACTGAAAGCTACCGATGTATGAGGGTATGAGGGTTGGGACTTGCTGTTTCCTAATGTGTTCACGTCACGATAATCGGCTAATTGGTGACGTCAGAGCTGTCTAAGTTGGCATCAGCTTGCGTGTACCTCTGCACGCCCGGTCAGATTAAGAGAAGTTATGTGGATTCTGTCTATGTGTCTGGCTGTGTGTCTGTATATCAGTCTCGGTATCTGTATACGTAGCTGTCTGTCTGTGTGTCTGGCTGTGTGTCTGTGTATCAGTCTGTGTATTTGTCTGTCTGTGTATCTATATGTCTGTGTATCTATGGCTGTATGTATGTGTATATATATATATATATATATATATATATGTGTGTGTCTGTGTATCCATATGTCTGTGTATCTATATGTCTGTATCCATATTCTGTGTATCTGTATATCTGTGTATCTATATGTATGTGTATTTATATGTCTGTACCTATATGTCTGTGTATCTGTGTGTCTGTGTATCCATATGTCTGTGTATCTATATGTCTGTATCTATATGTCTGTGTATATGTGCGTCTGTTCGTTTATCAATCTGTCTGTGTATCTGTTCGTCTTTCTGTGTATCTTTGTGTCTGTGTATCTGTGCGTTTGTCTGTGTATCTGTGTATCTGTGGATCTGTCTGTGTATCCGTCTGTCTGTATATCCATGTGTTTGTGTGTATATGGGTATGTTTACTTATTTGTCTGTGTGTCTTTTTCTGTCTGTTTAGGTATTTATTTATTCATGTGTCTGTCTCTCGGTCTGTCTGTCTGTGTTTATCCCTGTTTATCTCTCTGTTCGACAATGTATCTACCTATTTATCTATCTATTTATCTGTCTATGTATCTGTTTTCTTTTCTATCTTCAAATCCGTCTGTCTGCCATTCGGTTTCAATCTTACTAAATTTGTTGGGCTGTCACACACAGACGCGCCGCACCGCGGCAAAGGGCGTTACCGACGCAGTTCGTAATCCCGCATACCCGTATTCGAAACATAGCTACGGACAATTTGGCAGTAGACTGCCTTGCGTTAGATTTTTACGAAACGGCGTGTGTGTCGGTCGTTCGAAAAGCAATGGCAAACTACTGAACGTAAACTTGCAAAGAGATCATAACAGCAAAAAATGCTGGTGTTGACTGCGACGTCCTATAAAGGATATGCAACTAACTTTATTTTGTTTTAACTGAGACGCACGCTCACAGCACACACTCACAGCACACACTCCCAACACACACTCACAGCACACACTCCCACCACACACTCACAGCACACACTCACAACAGAGACTCACGCTCCAGCACACAGTCACGCTCACAGCACACACTCACAGCACACACTCACAGCACACACTCACAGCACACACTCACAGCACACACTCACGCTCCCAGCACACACTCACTCTCACAGCAGACACTCACAGCACACACTCCTAACACATACTCCCAGCACACACTCACAGCACACAGTCACAGCACACACTCACAGCACACACTCACAGCACACACTCACAGCACACACTCACAGCACACACTCACAGCACACAGTCACAGCACACACTCACAGCACACACTCACAGCACACACTCACAGCACACACTCCCAGCACACACTCACAGCACACACTCACAGCACACACTCACGCTCCCAGCACACACTCACTCTCACAGCAGACACTCACAGCACACACTCCTAACACATACTCCCAGCACACACTCACAGCACACACTCACAGCACACACTCCCAGCACACACTCACAGCACACACTCACAGCACACACTCACAGCACACACTCACAGCACACACTCACAGCACACACTCCCAGCACACACTCACAGCACACACTCACAGCACACACTCCCAGCACACACTCACAGCACACACTCACAGCATACACTCACAGCACACACTCACAGCACACACTCACACACATAATCCATTTATCAACATTAATTGTGCAACACACTGCCATTCTCACAAAACAGTCCTATTTCTGTCCCATTCTATCTCCCACTCTGTCTGCCTCAATTTGCATTGCTTTGTTTGTTTATTAGATTTCACAACAAACAACATGCCTCCTTTCATATCTTTTCTTTTTATCTATATCGTTTTACACGTCTGTCTAGCTTAACGTTATATATAGATACTCACAGGCATTTCTCTTCGCATCCATGGGGATTCAAATCCATGCCAACAGGCTTGCGACTAGCCACTACGCTACCACCAGTCTCTGACTCTCAAGTTGCTGCCTCCACACGCGGTCATATGGGGGTAATCAGCCAACTGGTGACGTCAGAGTTGTCAAAAATGGCATCAGCTTAAGTTTATCACTGCACGCCCTGTCAGATTAGGCACACGCATGTCTCTGTGGGTCTGTTTATATGTCTGTGTGTCTGTCTGTGGGTCCATGTATCTGTCTGTCTGTGTGTCTGTCTGTGGGTCCATGTATCTGTCTGTCTCATGTGTCTGTCTGTCTGTTTGTTTGTCTCTGTCTGTGTGTCGGTCTCTCTGTACACGACTGTCGTTTTATGCCTGTCTGTTTATCTATCTATTTAATTATGTGTCTGTCTGTCTCTTATTCTATCTGTATATCCGCATGTCTACCTACCTACCTACGTACTTACCTATATACCTATCTACATACCTATCTACCTACATATTGTTCTTTATTTTTCTTTTGTTGTTAAAGAATTGCTTCATAAGAGATGTTGAATGAAAGAATGTATGAGAGGAAATATAGAAGAAGGGCAGAATGTCAGACGGGCCTGCGTGCCCAATTCTTAACCCTTTGAAAATAAAGATTTCGTTCGTTCGTTCGTTCATATCTACTTTCCCTCCTCCTCCTCCTCCTCTCTCCGCTTATCTCTTCCTCCCTCCTCCTCCTTCCTTCTCTTCTTTGGGTTCCTGCGTAGTGTTCTTGTTTGGCCACACCTCTTTTAACTTACTGTTCTCGCAGCCTAACCATGGTTGTAGATTCACAGTCATCGCTTGGTTCTCGTAAACGACTTACTTCTCGTAGAGCATTCAGAATGTCTGCCTGGTCCATGGCTCGTCCGCCTTCCACAGTAGCCCTACCTGCAAGCCTGTCAGCCTGATCATTTCCCTGTACACCGGCATGCACTAGCACGAAGATGAAACTAATTTTTGCCAGCCGAAACCGCTCCAGAGACAGTAGTTACTCTCTTCGGACCCACCCCATCTCTATCCTCTTGAGCATACTCACTGAGTCACTAAGGACACATGCCCAATTGAATGTCTGTGTCTCGAGCCATGTTATTGCTTTACTTACTGCCATGACTTCCATAGTCAGGCTAGATGTGGTCAAAGCAAAATACGCCAGACTCTCTCGCAATTTTCCCTCCGGCCTGAGCCGTAAAGACCCATGAACTTCTCACTCCTCGGACGAACGACCAATCTGTGTAAATAACTGCATCATCCTCTGAAGAATTCTCGAAGATCAGAGGCTGTACTTCCGCCTGCACATCAGCTGGATCTTCATGTCTGCATTTCCTGTCTAGTTGGATGCACACTGAAAAGGATGTATAGAACTCTGGTGGCACTTGTACCCACTCCTCGCCAGGTTCTAAGTCCTCAAGTCCTGCTGATGAATGTCTTCGGCTTGACAAATCCACGACTTTCCTCTTTTTAACCTGCTGCCCTTTGCCTTCTTAATCTTGCAATGCAGTGGATGGTGTGTGTTTTCGTTGACTCTGAAATAGGCACGTGCTTGACAAATTTGTATTCTGTCCCTCATGGTTGGAAAATCAAGAAGTTAGCGCATCGCCCTACATGCTGTATCTCTTGTATATCCAAGAATAATGCGCATAAATTTGTTCTGTATCCTTTCCATCCTTTCTATCTGCTTATGGCTGAGAGGCGGGATCGCATCGCATACTCCAAAACAAAAAGGACCAGACTCTTGTAAAGAAGACATAGATGGCGCTGCTCACAGTTTACCGCCGCCATCACCCGCTCGCAGCCCAAACCTGCTTGGCCTTTGTTATCACGTTGATACGTGCTCAATATAAGCTAGGCTTCAATCAAATCGTATCCCCAGGTAATTCATTGCCTGCGTTCTTTCCACCGTCTCTGAACCTAGATTTACAGTTGGCGTTGGGGTGTTGACAACCATTGCCTCAGCTTCAACACACTAAGTGCTTATGCGATTGAGTTCGGTTTGTAGTTCCACAGCAACCTGATCTCTATCCTTGCCCTGACGATACACTAAAACATCGTCTGCATACGACAATGTCCTCCTCAGTCCTATGATTTGCTTGCTGGTGATTCTCACAGTGTAGGTGTTGAACAACACATAGATAATGGTGATCCCTGTGGTAGGCCGGATATATTGTTGTTGGTTCCGAAGTCCAACTGCCACATCTAAAACCTACTTTCTGTTGGAAGAGGGCTGCAGAGATCCAACTAAGGAGGAATGGACTTATCTTGAGTTCAAGAAGCTGAAGCATTAAAAAATCTAATGGTACTCTGTAGTACGCGTCCTCAAGATCAATCGCTGCAGCAAATGTTTCAATACCTGAGTGGAAACCTTCATAGACATCATGGGCAAAAACTGCTGCATTAGTCCAGGTTTCTCTTTTTGGACGGTACCATCCCAGGGTAGGTGGGAAAACACCTTGCCTCTCTAGCTGGCTTGATATTTTTCTGGCAATTAACTTCACCAGCAGCTTGAATATTGTATTCTGCATGTTTATTACTCGATATCCCTGCATTTTTGTGTGGTCTTTGCCAGGCTTCGGCAAGGAAATCAGATAGCTGTGTAACCACTCCTCCTTGATCCTAGCACTCCCCATACTGTTGTTGTACATGTCTGCTAGTTTCTCTAGCTCGTTGTCGGTACACCTATTGATGTCGTCATATCTTATCTCAGCTGGCCGTGAAGTGCTGTTTTTTTATCGTCGAAGCACTGCCTTGATTTCTTTCACTGTCACTGTGTCATCATCCGAAATTTTCTGCGCCTTGCACCTATCTGTGGTGATCTCCTTGTCCTTGGCAAGATTTCGGCCTCTCATGTCTGCCTAGTTGCTCTGTTCTACATAGCGTTCAAAGAGGGCTTTGCCCCTGTTTTCGTCAGTCCTCTGCCAGCTGAGGTCAACTCCTTGGAAGTCAGAAATGCTCTTATTCTTGACAATCCCGCTCATGCTTTTATGTAGTCACCAGAAAAATGTCAGTGACTTGTCTGTGCTACTCTGTGACATACCACTGCCCATTATTCACTTTTAACCACCTTAACCAAATTTTTTTTTTTTTTTTTAAATTTAAATAGCTTACTGTTGTGTGAATCTCTCTTTTTAAGTGCATGCAGGGACTATAATGGACAACTCTGTTCTTCTTAGCATTTTGCCATTTCTTTACAGCACTACTCTTATCCACCCAGGCTTTTTCCACCTCAAAATTCCACCAAGGTGGCTGCTCCCAGCTTTTTTTTTCCTGCCATGAAGCTTTCTGTGCTTGTCGCGCCTTATTTTACTCACCACATCTTGCCCTATACTTTCATTCTGGAAAGTCTTCACCGTTGACTTGTGCTGCCTGCTTCTGCCTTTCTCCACGAATATGCTGCAAGGGTGGTGGTCGCTGCCGTGGTACCCCAGGACACCCCATCTACACACTATAGTGAGTGAAGGAAAAACCAGCCCCAGATCAATAACACTGTCCTCATCACCTTGACGACTTGCTGTCCTGGTGACACACCCACTGTTGATACAAACCAGGCCAATGATTCCAAGTGCAGTCTCGAGCTCCTTCCCCCTGTATGTTGGAGGAAATATTTCCCCATGATCTGCCTTTAGCGTTGAAATCGCCACAGAAAATAACATTTCTCTCGTGACCTAATATATCACTTAAGCACTGCCACTTCTGGGAATCCACACTCGGGTTACGGGCATAAACATTAACCAACACGAATGGTAGACTGGATTGAACTCTAAATTCTGAACATCTAACCTCTCTAAACTTCTAAACTAAGTTCTAAACTCTGAACATCTACAACCGAGAATATGCTAAGATTGTGACAGACAGATGCATACATAGATATATAGACAGATAGACAGAGATGGACTTACAATCATACAGACTGATAGGCAGGCAGGTAGGTCACTAGGTGGGTATGTCGGCAGGTAGGTATTAGGTAAGTAGTTCGGTTAATGGGTAGGTAGATAGATAGGTAAGTAGATAGGAGGTAGATACGTGGTAGATAAACGCATAGCTGGTAGATAGATAATTAAGTAAGTAGATATGTAAGTAGGTAGGCAGTTAGGTAGATAGGTAGGTCGGTAGGAAGTTAGGTCGGTAGATATGTAGGTAGGTTGGTAGATAAACCAACACAAAACTGGTGTCGTGAGCACCACGCTGTGGGATTTGCTGAGGAGGGGATCCGAGCACTTATGGACTGAATGGTTCGATGTGCAATGAGGATGATCTGTCGACTAACTCGGTTGTAGATGTGTCACATAACAGAGATAATATTGTTGGTCTGCCTACACCCGCTCCATTTGAGTTGAGTTAAGTTGAGTTGAGTTGAGCTAGGAAACGACATCACTGCACTCAGGACATTCCCACACGCGCACCGACCCCTCGTTCAACAGCAGGCGAAGAGTCATACTGCTAACCGTCCCAACAGCCATTTGATTGAAAGTTCTCTTGGTCTTCCCTTTAGGTTTTGAGATCCCCACAGAACTCCTGCCGAACCCCCCCCCCCCCTTCCCCGCCATATCTTTCTTTCCACAATCGTTTACTCAGTCTGTTCCATCACTTTCTCCACCTGGTCCAACAGGCGCCGACCACCTCTCCCTTGTCCATAGGTAATCTACCACCAAGAGGTGCATTCCCTGCCAGCCTATCAGCCTGTTCATTGCACCGCAAGACCTCTGTTATAAACGACGCCCCAGAAGCCGGTTGAACGAGGCCGAATTTTTATTTTTTCCCTCCCATAAATATTCTATTGCAAAGTAAACTTGCAGCTGGTGTTATGGTAACATTGTCCTGGTTATTAATTTAACACCTTGTGTTACAAATAATTATTATGGAAGCTTCTTTTGTCCTACGCATTCCCGCATGACCAGGGCAGAAAATCCATCCAATTCTCACAAGTTGTGACGTCCGTAGCGAGGCAAGCCATTCTACACGAAACATTCCTTTCTCCACCTTACTTAGCATACTCCGTGAGTCCGTAATGAATTACAATGTGTGTTGCATCGGTCTTCTCCAACCATCGGAAGGCTATTGTTACTGCATCCTCCTCCATTCTCATACTGGAGGTTATAGTCTATATGCTAGAATCTTCCTTTTCAAGCATTGTCCATTAGCCTTCGCAATAAAACCACTAACCAATAGCCACTAATCTGTTTGATGTATGTTGCCCTGGATCAGTTGTTGCACCTCAAACTCTGTGCGGCCTACTGCTCCATTGAAGCACATACTCTGTGGAGATGGTAACAAGCTTAAATAGACTGCTGCATTTTTAAGATTTATTCATACCGACATCCCAGCGCAGGAGAGAAATATTACACACACGCGCGCGCGCAGGCACACACAAACGCACACACACCTCTTATATATATTCAATTTATCACACTCTCCCATTCTCCCCCAGTGTTTCTATTTATGTCTCGTTTTCATTTTCGATCGCTCGTTTTCAGTTCGAGCGTAGTCCACACTGGACTGATTGTTGTGTGTGGATGAGCTTTCCCTTTTACGATTGTCCCTCGCCATCAATTGAACCCACTCCGAATTCAGAAGTACTTGTAATTTATGTCCCCAAGTCAAAAACGAGAATATACATCGTATATATATTCGATTTTTATCATACTCCCCCATTCTCCCCCAGTGTTTCTATATATGTCTCGTTTTCTTTTTCATTCGTTCGTTTTCAGATCGAGCGTCGTCCACGCTGGACTGATTGTTGTGTGTGGATTAGCTTTCCCTGTTACAAGTGTCCCTCGCCATCAATTGAACCCACCCCGACTTCAGAAGTACTTGTAATATACGTCCCCTAGTCAGGAACAATAAGAGTAGTTAGAAAAGCGCAATTCGGGTAGGATTTGGAGGATTGCGGAGGATTGACCTTGACCTCGGTTGATTTTCACTCCCCCTCGGTCATGAAGTTGGGTGGGTATGTAGGGGTGGTATCTAGGTCATATCTAAGGGCGATAATTCTATCAAGACAACGTCATGAACACAAACCACTAAAGAAATTCAACAAAAATCTTGGTTTCAATATTTATTCATCAAAACAGTTTAGTGGTATATCGTAAGAAAGAATAAAAAAAAAATATTCTGCCAGAAACCTACTCGTGGCACCCAGCCAGCTTTAGATGTGCCAGAGACAACCTTTGGTTGGGGTGATGATTCGTCTTCAGATGAAGATATTGACCTTTTGGATAGTAGTCATGCCCCAGAGTCTCTCAAGAAAATTAATGTGATGTGGAACGAAAAATATCCTACTGATGGTGTCCGAAGGTGTTCCTCTTCAACGAATAAGGTGTGTATGGGTAGTAATGAGCATAATTCACATGTGTATTTTTGTAAACATGTCTAATACAGAAGACCTAGCTGGTATACATGTTTTCTATGTACATCTCTCTATACTACAAACCATCAGTGACTGTACCTTTACCTTTTCTCAAGACGTGACCAATAGAATTTCGACAGTATGTTTTTTGATGCCTTTTACCACTTCTCATCATGAATTTTTTACTGTTTTTTCTTTAGTGAAGTTGTATGTGTGGCCGTCTTGTAAGTTTCAATGTGTTTTATTTACCTCCAAAGGTTAATTTTGCACCAGAACCTCACTTCTTGACAGTCCATACTGTTGGCACCGAAGAACGCAATGGTAACTGGCACCATGTAATCAGAGAACGTGAGCCTTTTGAAAGGCGTATATAAGACTTGAAAAAAAAATAATTTTTGAATCCAGTCCTGAAGGACAAGCACAGAAGAAAAGTCATCGAACAAAGGACAACAGTGAAGAAGGCAGATATAGTTTAATTACCATGTTTCTCTCTGCGATATTAAAACAGTTATAAACAGAAATAAACTAGTATGCTTTTCCTTAATATCGTTATGTTTTGAGTTCTAGTAGTACTTGTTGGGTGGTTCATCTGATATAGTTTAAGTTTTAGTTTGTGAATTGTTTTGTATGATATGTTCTTGTTGTCTTGGTGTATCTCATACGTATTCTTTAATAGATCCTGTGTGAGTGTAGATTCTACGAGCCACAATTCTGGACTGGTGTAATGGTTTTCACTAACAACTGACAAGAGGGTGTTTTTGTGAAACGGGGATTCGACACCAGTGATATGTTACTAGTAGGGGATTTAAATCCAATGTCTGAGAATGTGTAAGTATGCGTTTCCTTAATATCGTTATGTTTTGAGTTCTAGTAGTACTTGTTGGGTGGTTCATCTGATATGGTTTAAGTTTTAGTTCTAAGTCTGGTTTGTGAGTTGTTTTGTCTGATATGTTCTTGGTGTCTTTGTGTATCTCATTACGTATTCTTTAATAGATCCCCAAATTTGGGAAATTTCATGTAAAGTATATGTTAGAATAAGATTTGGTAGAGCAAGTTGAAGATGTCAGCCATGGGAAATGGTTCTTTGGTGACGAATACTCGGATGAACTATCCCCGATGGACTCACAGATTACATGGCCATACATGTTGTTAACTGTCATGGGTGTTTCAATGGAGCACGTGTACAATGGAGGTTTGAAGTTCTTGGTGCTGTGACTACTTTGTATTAGAAAGAAACCAAGAGTGTGGAGAGATGAGTGAAATATAAGGGTTTCTATACCAGATACGGTGAAGGCCTTCGGTAACGTAAAACAAGGAAAGTGGTGCCATTGATAGCGTCTTTTCAGATAAGACACATTTGACTACAGAAGTTACATTTTTTTCTTAGTTTTGTGGACTTACTTTTTCCATAGCTATTTCTGTACTTGACCTTTTCCCTTTTGGTGACTTATTTATAAGTTTAGTTGAAATATTTCTGTCTTTGGACGATATTTTTCACATTTCGTTATTTTTATAATGTTTTGGATTTATAATTTTTGATCAACTTTTTAGTTGTAATATTTTTTCCTAGATTTTTATAAGCTTGGTCGAGACATTTCGTATTTTGGCCTTTTCGCCTTTGGTTAACTCGTACATTTTATAAGTTCGGATGCGATATTTCATTACTTGGCCAATATTTTTCACCTTTATCTAACAAATTTTCATACATGTTATAAGTTTAAACAAGACATCTATAAGTTTGACCGATACTTTTTCCTATTTGGCCAAGATATTTTCCATTTGGTTAACATATGTTCCTACTTTTTAAAAGTTTGGGTGATATATTTCTCTGTTTGGTCGATACATTTTCATACTTGCTTAACAAAGTTTCGCACTTTTCATAAGTTTGGTGGGGATATTTCGTTACTTGGTCAATCTTTTTTTTTTTCTCATTTGACTAACAAATTTCCCTACTTTTCATAAGTGTGGACAAGATATATCGTTACGTGGTCAATATTTTTTCTATTTGACTAACAAACTTTCCTACTTGATTGATATTTTTCCAAATAGGTTAACAAAGGTTCGTACTTTTTATAAGTTTGGACGAGATATTTCTGTATTTGACCAATAATTTTAATATTTTGTCTAACATATTTTCTTATTTGATGGTTGAAGTGGTACATAGAAGGTGTACTTTTGTCTGGTTGTGAAGTGTGACACTGAGCAGGTACACTGAAAAAACATATATTGGTCTTGGAAATGGCTTTCTGGAGAAAGATGTAAAGACACTATGGCCACATAGAAAGGAAATGAAAGTGTGGATGTCTAATTTGATACGTGATAACGTCGCTGGTTATGACGGCGGACATGTGACCTGTCATGTTACGTGCATTGCCTAAGGTTGAATCGGGGCAGTTTGTTGTGTTGATGCCCTGGTGTCCTTTGGTGTAACCGGATAACACTAGGACTACACGGTTATAGAAAAAGAGAGAGATAGGGTGACCATTTTACCCTTTGGATGGAGTGTTGATGATGCAGTGTATTCACTCCTATACACAGTGATCATCATAAGTTAGGTTCCCTGACTCGACAACCGATAGGACACCCTTTTTCTATAGTTTCCCTCTTAACCACGTGTCTCAGATGTCCCATTACCCATGTGACCGGATGTGACGCCATATTTGACCAGTTTTAGTGAATGAGATGTAGTTTGGTTGTAGCAATTACCCATGTGTGATAGGGTGCGACGCCATCCTTGACCGGCTGTATCTATTATCCATGTGTGTCGACTGTACCACTAGGTGCTATTGATCAATACAAAATCAGTGCTCGAGGCGTTCCTGTCAAGGAAATTACCAATACTAAGGACATTACTTTCTGAACTTAAAAGTCCGCATAACGTCTTGATCATTTCATCGATCACTTTAACCATCATCATGTCACTACACATACCATACCCTACAATTTAAGTGATCCTTCGACCACTTGACCACTACTTGACCAGTACTTGACCACTATTTGACTATGTCCTTACTTATTTTACCATCACCGTTTCACTACACGTACCATACCCTATAATTTAAGTGGTCATTCGACTACTTGACCTCTACTTGACCACTATTTGAGCACCACTTGACCAGCTCTTGATCATCACCATGTCACTATACCTACTTTCACCGACAATTTAAGTAGTCACTCGACCATTTACCACTACTTGGCCACTACTTGAGCACGTCATCGATCACTTTAACCAACACAGGTTCACTACACGTACTTTCCCTTACAATTTAAGTGGTCACTCGACCATTTGACCAGTACTTGCCCACTACTTGATCACTACTTGACAACGTCACTACTTAATTTATCCATCTCTGTTTCACAACACGTACCATACCCTACAATTTTCTCACTTGATTGCTTGACCACTGGTTGAGCACTACTTGACCACTGGTTGACCACGTCGTCGACCCTTTTACCATCACCGTTTCAATATACGTACTTTTCTCTACCTTTTAAGTGTTCACTCGACCACTTGACTACTGGTTGACCGCTATTTGACCACGTCATCGATCACTTTAACCACTACCATAATATTAGGGACATCGTTCTCTACAATTTAAGTTGTCACTCGACCACTTGACCACTACTGACCATTGGTTGACCACTACTTTTCCACTAATTTACCACCCTTTAATCATCACCATGTCGCTACTACCAATTTTTCCTAAAATTTTCCTCACTTAACCACCACTTGACCAGTGCTTGGCCACTGCTTGACCACTAATTTACCATCCTTTAATCATCACCATATCATTACAACTACTTTTTCCCTAAAATTTTCTCACTTGACCACCACCTGACCACTGGTTGACCACTAATTTACCACCCTTTAATCATCACCATGTCGCTACGACAAATTTTCCATAAAATTTTGTCACTTGACCCCTACTTGACCACTACTTGACCACTAATTTATCACCCTTTATTCATCACCATATCATTACAATCACTTTTCCCTAAAAATTTTCCTTACTTGACCACCACTTGACCACTAATTTACCATCCTTTAAACATCACCATATCATTACAACTACTTTTCCCCTAAAATTTTCTCACTTGACCACCACCTGACCACTGGTTGACCACTGCTTGACCACTAATTTACCACTCTTTAATCGTCACCATATCATTACAACTACTTTTCCCTAACATTTCCTCACTTGACCACCACTTGACCACTGCTTGACCACTACTTGACCACTAATACCTGGTACCCACCCCTTACCACCGAATGACACTACACCATATCCATTGCAATCAACGATCTTTAGCTTTCAAGGTTTCATTTGTAACACGTGTGATGTTAGTGAATAAGCTACTATGAACATCTACATAGCACTAATAACCACCCTTATCAACTAATTGCACTAACCCATACCCACTACTATCCCCACCGCACCTTTTATTCGTACTAATGTACACCGCCAATGTGCTAACAGTTCAAAATACTTTAACATACCACTCACCCACGTTTTTACAACCCTTTACTTAATGACTTTTCCGTATGCACCCCCTCCACGTCTGTTATGAACCGACCACCGTCACACTCGCCGGAGATTTTCCCACACTTGCCGACGTATAACTCCCCGGTACTACCTTCCAGAATTTTCCACTATGCCGCTACTTATTTAATATGCATTGTATTGTTTATACATGATTTAATAAAAAATTATTATATACCTGATAGTGTTTAAACCCGAACCGCCTAGCCTCACCCCACGCGCCCATCCCCTCGCCACCACCCCGCACCCCGTGGTTATTTATTTTTATTTTTTATTTATTTTATTTTATTTTTTAATAATTAATTTAAAAATGTATACACCCACTCAATAGTTATCTGCCCTTAGAGACATAAAATCTTAGAATTATCGCCCTTAGATATGACCTAGATACCACCCCTACATACCCACCCAACTTTCATGACCGAGGGGGAGTGAAAATCAACCGAGGTCAAGGTCAATCCTCCGCAATCCTCCAAATCCTACCCGAATTGCGCTTTTCTAACTACTAATAAGTCAGCATTTTAGTCCAACTGTGTAGTGTAGGGGTTGAAACCGCTACCTCGCCACCATCCCACCAGAAGTTTAAGCGCTCGCGATCTTATCCATTCGGCCATGTTATCCACATTCCCTTTCTTGCCTCACTATACATCGCTTTATTTATTTACTAGCTGACCCGGCCCGGCTTCGCCCAGTCCTTGGTGGGGAGCATCTCATTTAATTCATATAAGTAGTCATATAAGCTCCCGTTCCCGTTCCCGACTGTCTGTCTGTCTGTCTGTCTGTCTGTCTGTCTGTCTGTCTGTCTGTCTGTCTGTCTGTCTGTCTGTCTGTCTGACCCGGCCCGGTTTCGCCCAGCTCCTGATGGGGAGCATCTCATTTAATTCATATAAGTTCCCGTTCCCGACTATCTATCTGTCTGTCTGTCTGTCTGTCTGTCTGTCTGTCTGTCTGTCTGTCTGTCTGTCTGTCTGTCTGTCCCTCCCTCTCTGTCTGTCTGTCTGTCTGCCTGTCTGTCTAATCATTTATTGGTTGCGGTTAGAACAACCTTAGATAAATGAAGACCAACTTACAAAAAGCATTAGAAAGAGCACTTGAAAGATCTTTACATATTCCCCCAAAAATTAACTTGGGTAAATGG
>OY992876.1:211367332-211451189 GCA_963921405.1 Cepaea hortensis | reverse complement strand
GGAAGGAGGAGGAGGGAAGAGGTAGAGGGAGGAGGAGGAGGGGAGGAAAAGGAGGAGGAGGAAGGAGGAGAGAGGAGGAGGGAGGAGGTAGGAGGAGGACGAAGAGGGGAGGGAGGATGGAGGAGGAGGAAGAGGGAGGAAGAGGGAGGAGGAGGATGGAGGATGGAGGAACAGAAGGGAGAGCGAGGAGGGAGAGAGGAAGAGGAAGAGGATAGGAGGAGGAGGGGAGAGGAGGAGGAGGGATGTGGAGGAAGGAGGAAGAAGGAGGATGTAGAGGGGAGGAAAAGGGAGGAGGAGAGAGGAGGAGGAGGGAGGAGGTAGGAGGAGGAAGAGGGAGGAGGAGGGAGGAGGAGGAAGGAGGAGAGGAGGAAGAGGGAGGAGGAGGATGGAGGAGGAAGAGGAGGGAGAGGGAGGATGGAGAGGGGAAGAGGAAGAGGGGAGGAGGAGGCGGGGAGAGGAGGAGGAGGAGGGGAGAGGAGGAGGAGGGAGGTGGAGAAGGGAGGAGGATAGAGGAGGGAAAGGAGGGAGGAGGAGGGAAGAGGAGAAGAAGAGAGGAGGTGGAGGGAAAAAGGAGGAAGGAGGGAGGAGGAGGGAGGAGGGAGAGGAAGGAGGGAGGAGGAGGAGGAGAATGAGGAGGGGAGGAAGGGAAATGGAGGTGGAAGAGGGAGGAGGAGGGAGGAGGAGGAGGGAGATGAAGGAGGGAGGAGGAGGGAGAATGAGGAGGGGAGGAAGGTAAGGGGGAAGGAGGAGGAGGAGGGAGGAGGAAGAGGAGGAGAAGGGAGGAGGAGGAGGGTGGAGGGAGGAGGTAGAGGGAGGAGGAGGAGGTAGAGGGAGGAGGAGGAAGGAAGAGGAGGAAGGGAGGAGGAGGGAGTAGGATGGAGGAGGAAGAGGGAGAAGGGAGGAGAAGGAGGAGGAGTGAGAAGGAGAAGGAGTAGGAGGGAGGAGGATGGAGGAGGAGGGGAGAGGAAGAGGGAAAAGGAGGAGGGAGAGGGAGGGAGGAGGGTGGAGAGAGGATGTAGAGGGAGGAGGAGGAGAGGAGGAAGAGAGGAGGAGGGAGTTCGCCATTCCGAATTCATACTCGTCTAGGTTCTTTGATTTCGGTCCTTCCATTGATTGTTCTTCCCTTCAACATGACTGTAGATAACTTCCTTACACATAAAAAGATGAATTGTTATTGATATTGCCGTGGCATGGAGGAATATCAGCAGCAGAGTTGATCCAGAAAATCAAAGACCGAGATCTATGGAGAGCCATGAATGCTTACGCCAGCCGGCACGGCACTTGATGATGATGATGATTGCCGTGTGACGATTCTGTGTAGTCACGTCATTTTCTTCGCTTTTCCTAGCGTTGTGGTTCGGGGATTCTTTCATCATCATTATCATATATTTACGTACGTATTTAGGGAGGGGGAGGAGGGAGGAGGAGGAAGAAGAAACAAAACTATGACAGTTGGCAGCACTGGATTGAGAGGAAGACGTGTAGAAAAATTTCATCTCAATCGGATGGGCCGTTCGCGAACGCATAAAGGACATACAGACATACAGACATACAGACGGAGATTGCCTTTTATATATAAGACTAGCTGACCCTGCCCGGCTTCGCCCAGACCCTGGTGGGGAGCATCTCATTTAATTCATATAAGTAGTCATATAAGTTCTCGTTCCCGTTACCGACTGTCTGTCTGTCTGTCTGTCTGTCTGTCTGTCTGTCTGACCCGGCCCGGCATTGCCCAGCTCCTGGTGTGAAGCATCTCATTTAATTTATATAAGTAGTCATATAAGTTCCTGTTCCCGACTGTCTATCTGTCTGTCTGTCTGTCTATCTGTCTGCCTGACCCTGTCCGGCTTCATTAAATTCATACAACAAAAAAAGTAACTTAAAAGAACTTTCTTCCACACACCATCCATTATTTTTAATGAAAACTCTTTCTAATCACCTGCATGACTACAGTAACTTCTTAAGCAAAAAAAGATGAGTTACAATGTTATGCAATGTGCATTATTTTTATGAAAACTTTGAAAATGCCTTACAGATTGTATCATTATTTATTATAACTCATATGCCGGTACATAACTATGGACAAAGAGTTTATAAATCTTTGAAAACGATGCCACAATATGACTATAAGTTATACAGAAAAGTTATGCCCCTTGAAATAACTTTTACAGAGTTAGGTCCCCTGAAATATATGAAATTATGATGAAAAATGAAAAATGAAATAATACTGAGTAAGCAGGCGATTTCACACTAACAAAATATCACACTTGGCAGCTCTGGGATGAAAGGAAGGCGTGTAGAAAATTTCATCTCAATCGGATGGGCCGTTCGCAAGCGCACAAAGGACAGACGGACATACAGACAGACATACAGACAGACAGACGGACGGAGATCCTTTTTTATATATAAGACTAGCTGACCCGGCCCGGCTTCGCCCAGTCCTTGGTGGGGAGCATCTCATTTAATTCATATAATTAGTCATATAAGCTCCCGTTCCCGTTACCGACTATCTGTCTGTCTGTCTGTCTGTCTGTCTGTCTGTCTGTCTGTCTGTCTGTCTGACCCGGCATCGCCCAGTCCTTGGTGGGGAGCATCTCATTTAATTCATATAAGTAGTCATATAAGTTCCCGTTCCCGTTACCGACTATCTGTCTGTCTGTCTGTCTGTCTGTCTGTCTGTCTGTCTGTCTGTCTGTCTGTCTGTCTGTCTGTCTGTCTGTCCGTCCCTCCCTCTCTGTCTGTCTGTCTGCCTGTCTGTCTAATCATTTATTGGTTGCAGTTAGAACAACCTTAGATAAACGAAGACCAACTTACAAAAAGCATTTGAAAGAGCACTTGAAAGATCTTTACATCTTCCCCCAACAATTAACTTGGGTAAATGGAGCGGCGGCAGCAGCATCAGCAGAAGAAGGAAAAGGAGGAGTAGACAACTGCAGCGAAAAGGTGGGTCTGTCTATCTATCTGACCCGGCGTGACTTCGCCCAGCTCCTGGAGTGTAGCGTCTCATTAAATTCATACAACAAAAAAAGTAACTTAAAAAAATGCCCTTCTACACACCATCCATTATTTTTAATGAAAACGCTTTCTAATCACCTGCATGACTACAGTAACTTCTTAAGCAAAAAAAGATGAGTTACAATGTTATGCATTGTGCATTATTTTTATGAAAACTTTGAAAATGCCTTACAGATTGTATCATTATTTATTATAACCCATATGCCGGTACATAACTATGGACAAAGAGTTTATAAATCTTTGAAAACGATGCCACAATATGACTATAAGTTATACAGAAAAGTTATGCCCCTTGAAATAACTTTTATAGAGTTAGGTCCCCTGAGATATATGAAATTATGATGAAAAGTGAAAAATGAAATAATACTGGGTAAGCATGCGATTTCACACTAAAAAAATATGACAGTGGGCTGCACTGGAATGAAAAAAAGGCGTGTAGAAAATTTCATCTCAATCGGATGGGCCGTTCGCGAGCGCACAAAGGACAGACGGACATACAGACATACAGACAGACAGACGGAGATCCTAATTTATATATAAGACTAGCTGACACGGCCCGGCTTCGCCCAGACTCTGGTGGGGAGCATCTCATTTAATTCATATAAGTAGTCATATAAGCTCCCGTTCCCGACTGTCTGTCTGTCTGTCTGTCTATCTATCTGTCTGTCTGTCTGTCTGTCTGTCTGACCCGGCCCAGCCCATGGTGGAGAGCATCTCATTTAAATCATATAAGTAGTCATATAAGATCCCGTTCCCGACTATCTGTATGTCTGTCTGTCTTGGGTAAATGGAGGAGGGAGGGGGAAGAGGGAGGTGGAGGAGGGAAGAGGAGGGAGGAGGAGACAGGAGGAATAGGAGGGAGGAGGAGGGATTAGGAAGAGGAGGGAGGAGTAGGGTGGAGGAGGAGGGGGAGGAGGAGGGAGAAGGAGGGAGGAGGAGATCGCAGGAGGAGGAGGAGAGGGAGGAGGAGGAGGGAGAGGGAGGAGGAGGGAGGAGGAGGAGAGAGTAGGCGGAGGGAGGAGGAAGAGGGAGGCGGAGGGAGGAGAAGGAGGAGGGAGGAGTAGAGAGTGGGAGGAGGCGGAGGGAGGAAGAGGGAGGAGGAAGAGGGAGAAGGAGGAGGGAGGAGAAGGAGGGAGGAGAAGGAGGGAAGAGGATGAGAGGGAGGAGGAGAACGTAGGTGGGGGAGGATGAGAAGGGAGGAGGGAGAGGGAGGAGGAGGGAGGAGGTGTAGGGAGAAGGAGGAGGGAGGAAGAGGTAGAAGGAGGAGGGAGAAGGAGGGAGGAGGAGACAGGAGGAATAGGAGGGAGGAGGAGGGATTAGGAAGAGGAGGGAGGAGTAGGGTGGAGGAGGAGGGGGAGGAGGAAGAGGGAGAAGGAGGGAGGAGGAGAGAGGAGGAGGAGAAGGGAGTAGGAGGAGGGAGAGGGAGGAGGAGGGAGGAGGAGGAGAGAGTAGGCAGAGGGAGCAGGAAGAGGGAGGAAGAGGGAGGAGGAAGAGGGAGAAGGAGGGAGGAGAAGGAGGAAGGAGGAGTAGAGAGTGGGAGGAGGGAGGAGGCGGAGGGAGGAAGAGGGAGGAGGAGGAGGAGAAGGGAGGAGGAGGGAGGAGGTAGTAGGATGATTGATTGCCATCCCACCAGGTTAATATGTTATCGCGGACCTCAGAGAGAAGTGTCTATGTAGAAGACCATTTCCTGGACGTACGTCTTTTGGGAGGGGGAGGAGGGAGGAGGGAGGAGGAGGAAGAAGAAAAAAAAAATACGACAGTGGGCTGCTCTGGAATGAAAGGAAGGCGTGTAGAAAATTTCATCTCAATCGGATGGGCCGTTCGCGAGCGCATAAAGGACAGACGGACATACAGACATACGGACAGACAGACAGACAGACAGACAGACATACGGACAGACAGACAGACAGACAGACAGACGGAGATCCTTTTTTATATATAAGATTAGATCCGACAGCAAACTACTTTCTTGTTTCAACTCCAGGCCTGTCTTAATTAAATGACCTAGCTATAAATTCCACAAGATCGTGGGTTTACCTGTTTAGTGAGAATCTTAACCACGTTGTATATTGATCAACTTCATGGCTAAAACTTCGATCTAGATCATGATATTCACATAAACGGCTACTACGGTAAAAGTACATGGCTGGTTAGGGAATCATGTGTATATATATATATATAATTTACAAAAATGTTTTTCTCTTAATAGGCAATTTCTGCCTGTCTGTCGTCCTAATTGCCTATCTGCTTGCCTCTCTCTGCATATCTCTGTCTCTCTATCTCATTGTCTCCTTGTCTCTCTGTCTCTTTCTCTGTCTCACTCTGAGTCTCCCTATCTCTCTGTCTCTCCCTCTGTCTCTCTTCTTTTCCTCTGTCTCCCTCTCTCCCTGTCTCTCCCAATTTCCTCTGCCTATCTCTGTCTCTCTCCATTATTCTCCCTCTCGCTCTGTTTCTCCCTTTCTCTCTCTATGTTACTCTTATTATTTTCTCTCTCTCTCGCTGTCTCTCTCTCTCTCTCTCTCATCTTTTCTCTCTCTCTCTCTCTCATCTTCTCTCTCTCTCTCTCTCTCTCTCTCTCTCTCTCTCTCTCTCTCTCTCTCTCTCTCTCTCTCTCTGAACGATTGCATGGAGGAATACATCAGTAAAATTCTCCAGAACACCAAGGACCGAGAACTGCGGAGAGACAAGAAGAACGTGTAAGTCATATGATGTTGATAATGATGATGATGCCATGTTGATAATGATGATGATGATGATGATGATGATGATGATGATGATGATGATGATGATGATGATGATGATGATGATGATGATGATGACACGCTTGCATATAATGTCTTTAATATTTAACTGCGGCTCCAACAGTTATTTGACTACACCAGACAGAGCGAAAAAGCAGTACACGCCCCCGCTGTGTTGTACACTATGAGAGACTGCTATAAATCAATCGATCGATGTAATCTTCTATTTTCTTTCTGGTTTAGTGTTTTCTGTCTTGTCTCTAATTGAGCATTGTTTGCCTTAACTTACACTGATGCCACTTTAATTCTTTCTTTCTCAAACATTTGTTATTTTAACTCTTTCTATCCCTGGTTCTTTCTTTCTGGTTTAGTGTTTTCTGTCTTGTCTCTAATTGAGCATTGTTTGCCTTAACTTACACTGATGGCACTTTAATTCTTTCTTTCTCAAACATTTGTTATTTTACCTCTTTCTATCCTAAACTGTTGTTACTTTAATCCTTCTTTATCTCAAACGGTTGTTATTTTAACGCTTTCGATCTCAAAGAGTTGTTATTTTAATCCTTCTGTATCACAATCAGTTGTTACTTTAATCCGTCTGTGTCACAAACAGTTGTTACTTTAATATTTCTGTATCTCAAACAGTTGTTACTTTCATTTTTCTGTATCTCAAACAGTTGTTACATTAATCCTTCTATATCTCAAACAGTTGTGACATTAATCCATCTGTATCTCAAACAGTTGTTACTTTAATGATTCTGTATCACAAACACTTGTTACTTTAATTCTTCTGTATCTCACACAGTTGTTATTTTAATTCTTATGTATCTCAAACAGTTGTTACTTTAATTCTTCTGTATCTCAAATAGTTTTTACTGTAATCCTTCTTTATCTCAAACAGTTGCTACTTTAATACTTGTTTATCTTAAACAGTTGTTACTTTAATCCCTCTTTATCTCACGCAGTTGTTACTTTAATCCTTCTTTATCTCAAACAGTTGTTACTTTAATCCTTCTTTATCTCAAACAGTTGTTACTTTAATCCTTCTTTATCTTAAACAGTTGTGACTTTAATCCTTCTTTATCTCAAACAGTTGTTACTATAATCCTTCTTTATCTCAAACAGTTGTTGCACCAACTCTTACTTTGGTAACAATTGTTGCTGAAGCCCTTTCTTTCTCAAACATGTGTAAATTTAACCATGTATATCTCAAACAATTGTTAATTTAAACATTTATATTTCAAACATGTTAATTAAACATTTATAGCTCAAACAATTGTTAATTTAACCAGTTATAACCCAAACATATGTTAGTTAACATTTATATCTCAAACAATTGTTAATTTAACCATGTACATCTCAAGCAATTGTTAATCTTACCATTTCTATCTCAAACAGTTGTTAATGTAAATATTGAGCACAACCCACTACTGGCAACGCTGATCATATTCTGGTATGAACCTAAGGCCTATCCACGTCAATATGGAAGCACCAAGTTAGTGCTTCCATATTGACGTGGATAGGCCTTAGGTTCATACCAGAATATGATCAGCGTTGCCAGTAGTGGGTTGTGCTCAATATTTAAATTTCAAATCCCGGAACAACCAAATAATCAATTGTTAATGTAATCATTTCTTCTCAAGCAATTGTTAATTTAACCATTTATATCTAAACCAATTGTTAATGTGACCTGTTACGAGGACAAGTCAATAAGTAAGTCACACAGTTCTGTGGGATGACAGGTAAATGTAGTTGGTGTTTTCTACAGGTGTCATTAGGTGACAGCAACATCGAACTTAAATTTCCCTTTCATCAGGTGGCGCTAGGTGTCTCATGCACATGCGCAGCGCATAAATAAAATGGCGACTGTACTTACGAAGTGTACAACCAAAGAGCAACGTGCTGTTGTGCGTTTTTTTTTTATGTGTGTGTGGGAAAAAGGACTGCCTGCGAAGGACATTGATAGGGAAATGCTTCATGTTTATGCTATCAAATGTTTGTCCCGTAAAGCGGTGCATAGCTGGGTAGAAACGTTTTCTCAAGGACGCTCTAAAATTGTTGATAAAATCCGATCTGGTCGTCCTGTTGAGATTGCAACAGAAACATCCGTGCAGCGGTGGAGGAGATGATTAGAGGTGACAGGCGAGTAACGATAGACTCTGCAGCATCTGCAATCGGGTGCTAAAATGGTTCAGCATACAGCATAATGCATGTTCAATTGAAATTTAAGAAAGTGTGCTCAAGGTGGGTCCCAGACAATTGAAGGAGGAACACAAAATGAACCGATTTGGCCTGTCCTTGCATCATCTCTGTCGATACGAAGATGAAGGAGAAGACATGCTGAACAGAATTGTTACTGGGGACGAATCATGAGTGCATCACTACCAGCCCGAATCAAAGCGTGCTTCAATGCAATGAAAACATCCTTCTTCGCATTGTGTCCAAAAATGCAAGGTTACGCCATCAGCAGGGAAGGTTATGATGACAGTGTTCTGTGATTGTCAAAGAGTGCTTTTAACAAATTTCAAGAAGAAAGGTGACAATGTGAATTCTGAATCGTACTGTGAAGTTCTATCGATGCTCCATGATGCAATTCGAAGAAAACATCCAGGACTGCTGACTAGAGGAGTGTTGCTTCTTCATGACAATGCCAGACCACATACGGCTCGATTAACTCAGGAGAAAATTAACCAACTAAGGTGGGAAGTTCTGGAACATCCACTTTACAGCCCCGACTTAGCATCTAGCGATTTCAACCTTTTTGGTCCACTGAAAACCTACCTTGGCGGGAGACATTTCGTAAATTACGCCGAAGTTGAATGTGAAATGAAAACGTAGTTTAGAAAACAGAGCACGCAGTTCTATGCAGCCGGTTTGGGAGGCCTGATAAAACGATGTGATAAGTGCATCAATGTTGGTGGAAATTATGTTTAGAAATAAAGCGGCAACGTATGTTTAAAAATAAACTGGTTTTAAGTTGTTATCATAGTTAGTTATTTTTCCTACAGCCATGTGTGGCTTATTTATTGACTTCACTTCGTATATCTCAAACAGGCTTTACTTTAACCCTGCCTTCCTCAAACAGATATTACTTTATCCTTTTACATTCTAAGCAGTTACTACTTTATAGGAATATGCGTTTGGGTCTGCAGATTTTAAAACAGTGTCACCATGAAGCCCGCTTCGTGGCTTAGAGGTTAGCGACTTCTCTCCGTAATCTCGTATACTCTCATATGTAACGTGATGACGGTGAGAATCAGCAGTGGTTCGAATCGCATCGGCAACTTACGGGGTATGTGAGCCGGCCGCTCAGAAAGCAATGTCAAACTACTGAGCGTAATCTTGCCAAGAAATCAACATACAGCTGAAAGATGCTGGTGTTGACAGCGATGTCCTGTAAAGGATATGCAAAACATTTATTTATCATCATGAACAGGAGTCATGGTAACAATTTGGATATAATATGTTATTGTAACAATAAGTTACACGAAACCAATTAAGAAAGCACAGCACGAAATCAGTAACCAATAGACACATGTTGAGTCGCTTAGTGCAGAATGAGCTACTGCGTTTTTTAAAATCCTTATCGTGGTCTTTATCTCTAAGGAGGCTTCCACTTCTAATTAACGCAATTATGATTTCCCCTGCGAAGCACATTCTAATTGTCAATTATAATTCAGTAACCATGCGACGTGCTAAGTTCTCGCCAGTCAACGAATTTTACAACTTTAACCGTTGCTTTTGAATGTTAAATTGTATTCCTCTGGGTTTCCTCTAAAAGCTCCTTTGTTTTTTAACGTTAAATTTTACTACTCTGGGTTTTCTCTCCTCCTGTTTTATCTTTACTTTGACTGTTCCACTCTTCGATAATTTGCGCTTTCAATTTTTCTTTTCGTGACACGCTACAGTTTTTAAATGTTACTCGTTGTTTTATGCTCTGCCGATTGTTCAATTAGCGGGTGCCTTAGTGTTGTAGATAGGGAGTTACGCTGATTACGGTCATTTGACAATGTTTTTTTCCCTGTGTGAATGTGACATACACAATAGATAACTGATGTACGAAAGATGAGTGACTGGAAGGGCCGAATGTCAGACGCGTCTGCGTGCCCAATGTACAACCCTTCGAAAATAAATTCCGTTCGTTTGTCGTTCCTACACTATGCGAGATTGCTATACATCAATCTCTTGACGCGAACTTCTATCTTCTTTCTGTCAAGTTTCTTCTGGTTTCTTTTTGATTTTGTGTTTTCTGTCTTGTCTCTGATTTGGCATTGCTTGTGTTAACTTAAACTGATGCCACTTTAATTCTTTCTTTCTCAAACAATTATCACTGTAACTCTTTCTATCTCAGACAGCGAGGTCTGATGAGGGTTCTTCTTCTTCATCTTTTTCTTTGTGTCTCTTTCGTGAGGAGTGCCCCACAATTAGTCATGCACTTCAAATGTCAGTGTGTTCGACTTCCTCAAGAATTTCGGTCAGATTTGCTTCCTCTAGACAGATTCAGTCCAAGCTAACAGACCCGTGGGTCGGTTTACTTTTCCTAACAATTTTGCCAGGACGGTGACTAACGGCCTACTCTTTGCGATTTTCAAATTTTTAACGTGCACATCTATCACGCAGGACATCCCGTGTGTTTTTTCCCGCCCATATCCGAGAAGGCTATGTATCCGATGCCACTGCCCAGGACATCAAGGTGCCGTGTGATGTCATTAGTTACAAACAGCTCTTGGTAAAATGCTGAGCCTCATGCAGGGATCGAACTCGGTACATTCTTAGCTTGAGTTGGATACCGTAAGCTCTCAGCCACGGAGTTGCGATTGGTTTGTACAACTATGAGACAAGCACCATATACCTAGTTCACTACAGCGCGTTGAAATGAATCCTTCACGTACTACACGTATATTACAGGTTGTATTTTTAATGACTGTGCAGTGTTTGAAAATAGTGTCGGTCCAAGTTTTGTATTTACCTATTATGTTGCATGAACTTTACAGAGGGTGAATACAAAACTTGGGCCAGCAATATTTTCAAACACTACACAGTCATTAAAAATACACCCTATATTATGTAGCTAGGTCAAGGCTACAAGCATTCAATTATTGGTGCCTGCGCAAAACAGAAGGAATAAAATAGTTTGACATAGTCGCCAATGTGGAGCTCATGGAGAGAACTAGACAAATACCAGGGAACCAATGTGGAGCTCATGGAGAGAACTAGACAAATACCAGGGAACCAATGTGGAGCTCATGGAGAGAACTAGACAAATACCAGGGAACCAATGTGGAGCTCATGGAGAGAACTAGACAAATACCAGGGAACCAATGTGGAGCTCATGGAGAGAAC
Organism: Cepaea hortensis; assembly: GCA_963921405.1. Taxonomy (NCBI): domain Eukaryota; kingdom Metazoa; phylum Mollusca; class Gastropoda; order Stylommatophora; family Helicidae; genus Cepaea; species Cepaea hortensis. The sequence continues at coordinate 211,440,093 of OY992876.1, read as the reverse complement.
TAGACAAACACCAGGGAACCAATGTGGAGCTCATGGAGAGAACTAGACAAATACCAGGGAACCAATGTGGAGCTCATGGAGAGAACTAGACAAATACCAGGGAACCAATGTGGAGCTCATGGAGAGAACTAGACAAATACCAGGGAACCAATGTGGAGCTCATGGAGAGAACTAGACAAACACCAGGGAACCAATGTGGAGCTCATGGAGAGAACTAGACAAATACCAGGCAACCAATGTGGAGCTCGTGGAGAGAACTAGACAAATACCAGGGAACCAATGTGGAGCTCATGGAGAGAACTAGACAAATACCAGGGAACCAATGTGGAGCTCATGGAGAGAACTAGACAAACACCAGGCAACCAATGTGGAGCTCATGGAGAGAACTAGACAAATACCACGGAACGAAAGAGGTGAAAAAAGACACAGGCGCTTTTAAAAAAAAATAGTTGCATGTCTTTCACAGAACGCAGCGGTCAACCCCAGAATTTCGGCTGTTCGTGATTCCTGGGCAAGTTTTACGTTCAGTAGTTTGCCATTGCTTTCTGAAAGACCGGCACCTATACCTTTTCGGAAAGAAAAAAAAAACCAGCATCGCTGTGTTTCGAACCAGGGTATACGGGATAACGAATCGCTTCCGTAATTCCTTCACCACATAGGCCATAATATACATAAAGTGGAAGACAGCGTGAGAAGATTCTTGATAGTCTTGTGCCTTGGCATGGAAGGGAGTCACCACACGACGTCGGAGATCATAATTTATGGAGATGCATGATCGCCAAATCCAGCCAGCAAAACACTGGATGATGTCACGTGCAGAAAAACCCGAGAATAGCATAACTAGAAAAGTTGTAGTCTCGAATCCACAGAGCCAAGCAAAAGAAATAGAGGAAGACTGAAAAACTCATGGATAAGAGAAGTAGAAACGGAAATGAACAAACTGGGATGGCCATGGACAGAGATGCATGGGATAGCTAAAGATTGGGGGAATTTCAGTGAGTTGGTTGATGGCCTATGCCACAATTGTGGAAAGTTGACAACAGAAGAAGATCATGAAGCTGCACATGGACTGGACAGGCTGTGAGTACGTCTGTCATGTCTCCTCAACAGTTTTAAGATCTGTCATTGTCAACAGATCCCACCCCAATGACCAGAGGATACGGCCGCATTTAAACCAGATCGCACCCCTCCTAGCCAGCCTTATCCGCCATGTTTGATTGATGACAATATTGTATCGCTTTGTTTACCACAGATGGAATAGCAGAGTCCATGGAAATCTCGATACATGAAGCTCATAAACGGGCACTCTCCCGCTGTTTATACTTCACCTCAACACCGCAAGGAACATGAGGAGTAACATGAGATGAAATGAGATGTTTACAGCATTTCAGCACTGTTTACACCATTTCGTTTTACACACACACACAAGTTAAATTTATGTTCGTGTAACATTTAGAAAGTCGATGCCAGTTACATCAAAGTATTGGATTTTTCCCCAGTTAGAAACATGATGCTCATGGTTCATGGAGGAAACTGGAGACAATTCGCTAGTCACATGGGCTGGAACTTCAATGGCTCCTCTCCTCGACGCCTAACGGTATAAATGGAAGGTGACGACGACGACGACGACGACGACGACGACGACGACGACGACGACGACGACGACGACAACAACAACAACAACAACAACAACAACAACAACAACAGCAACTACAACTGCAGCAGCACCAAATAATAACAACAACAGCAGCAACAACAAGAACCACAACAACGGCAACAGCAACAGTAGAAGGAACAGCAGCAATAGCAGCAGCAAAAAGAACAATAAAAACAACAGCAATAACAACAACAACAACAACCATGCATATCGCCAGAAGTCCATCTGTTTCGTGCACTATTTACCGGAGTTGCACTCTGTTTTACGTGCTTTGTCAGATGGAGCGATTTGGCCGTTACCGTTTCATGTCCGATCAATCGAGGGAAACGTGCTTGCTTTAATGTGCCTTGTTAAACATGGGATGGGTTTTAATTATCAGAACACTTTGTGATGAAGGTAACTGATAAAATAATGGAGAAAGTAATGAAACTTGAAAGATTACTAGCGATATTCCTGGGTTATCAGAGAATACCATTATCTAACCATTTAATTTAATTATTGTCCGAACATTGTCTGCACCTGGCATTTTCTTTAACACCGCCATCATTTACCCCTCCGTCTGTCATTACGACCACGTCCATCTCTATTACTTTCGTCGTAGATTTCATCATCGATATCTATTGAACATCTGAACAGATTTGTGGAAAAAGAGATAGAGGAGGACAGCGAGAGAAGATTCTTGATAGCCCCATGTTATTATACGGACTGGTGAAACTACACAAATTGATACGTGCTGTTGCAGATCGCTAAGTGTGGAGAAGCGTTATCGCCAAAGCAAACAAAATTAGTTGCATATCCTTTACAGGATGTGGCAGTCAACCTCAGTTGTTTTCGCTGTTTGTAATTTCTTGACAAGTATACGTTCAGTACTTTGCCATTGCTTTCTGAACGACCGGCACCCATACCTTTGTATGGAAAACCAACGCAAGGCGGTCTGCTTCCAAATCGCCCGCAGCTGGGTTTCGAAATGCGGGATACGAAATGCATTCGTAACCTCTCGTCACAAAATAATAATAATTAAAAATTAAACCAAAAAAAAAAACTCCGTAAAGCACGTTATAATAATGATAATGATGATATTGTAAACTCTGTGAGTCCCTAACAACGCGTTGTATGTTATGGAACCGTTCGTGTAAATCACAAATATCGCCCACTGTGTTCTTTTGGTCTGAGGACATTTGAGATACCTGGTGCCCTCAGTGACCTTGTCCATTGTATCCTTATCGTCTATACAAGATTGATTGATTGATTGATTGATTGATTGATTGATTAAGAGGGAGCCGTGGTGGCGCAGTTGCTCGCATGCAAACCTGTCGGATCTGCGTTTATGGGTTCGAATTCGCATTCAAACAATTTTTTTTTAATGTTCCAAAGTCGACCCAGCCTAATATGGGTACAAGAAAGTATATTAAGGAAACACAGCGCTATATTGACCATATCCTAGTCAAAATCCACCTGGCCTTTAAAAATATGGTATTAACACCATATAAACAATACATGTAAGAATGCTTTACTTACTCTTTTACTTGTCACTACTGCACTCGGTGATGTTTCATGGCATTTATCCTGCCCTGAGAGTTGGCATCTGTTTTAAGGAAAGCTGAGTCGCAAAGACAACTTATCACAAACATCAGAAAGAGGCAGTCATCATTTTTTTTTTGGTGGGGCCACGTTTTGAGAAGACAAAAACTGGAACATTGTGCGACAACCGGAATGATTTGCGGAAAGAGAGATAGGGGAAGACAGCGTGAAAAGATTCTTGACCGTCTTGTGTCATGGCAAAGAAGGAAGTCACAACACCAATTGATCTGCGATGTCGGAGATCGTAATTTGTGGAGAGGTATTATCGCCAACGCCAGCCGGCAAGACACTGGAGATGATGATGACATATTGTAAATAGCAACTAAGGCGTTTATACTCTAAATTCCTCACTCAGCACGAACTCCATATTTCCAGCGACGACCCCCAGGAGTCTCTGAGAATATTGCTTTCGTGAACCGAAAGACGAAGACAGGAATCAAACCTATAACCTCTGGAGCGCGAGGAGTTGAACTGAGTTGAGTGGAGTTGAGTTGAGTTGAGTTGAGTAGAATTGAGTGGAGTGGAGTTGAGTTGATTTGAATGCAGTTGAGTTGAGGTGAGGTGTGGAGTGGAGTAGAGTGGAGTTGAATGGAGTTGAGTTGAGTTGAGGTGAGGTGTGTAGTGGAGTAGAGTGGAGTTGAGTTGAGTGGAGTGGAGTTGAGTTGAGTGGAGTGGAGTGGAGTTGAGTGGAGTGGAGTGGAGTTGAGTTGAGTGGAGTGAAGTTGAGTTGAGTGGAGTGGAATTGAGTTGAGTTGAGCTGAGTTGAGTTGAGTACTGTTGAGTTGAGTTGAGTTGAGTTGAATTGGGATGAGTTGAGCTGAGTCAAGAACCGACATCATTACACTCGGGGCATTCCCATAAGCGCTACAACAGCCAGCGGAGAGTTCCAATGCTAATGGTACCCCTTGCAATCTAATTATGTGTCCATCTTACTTTATCTCTGAGTGACGACTATCTACCACATCCTCTGACCACCCCCAGCTGCCGCATTATCTCTAGACCGTGATAATCCATCTGTTCTTCTGCATTATTCACGCGCTTCCAGAGGGCCTTCACCACATCCGCCTTATCATACCTCACCCCCCCCCCTCACCCCATGATGCTGCACCAGCCAATCTGTCTGCTTGTTCATTACCAACCACACCAGTGTTCTGGAGAAAAGATCCAGCGAATGCTCACAACGCCTGACCTCTGGCGTAACCGCTTGCCCACTGAAACCAAAGTTTTGAGGGTGTGCTTGGCAAAGCGTTCAACCGCCTGGCTGGTGCTCAAAAGGTCGTGAATCAATTGTCGGACTTCGTCATTCAGTTCACGGGCGCATTTTCCCTCAAGCATCTTTGAAGTCGTCGCTTGAGCTACGGAGTTCGCGCTGTGTCCGACGCTGTAGGCAGGCAGTTAGATTTTGAATAACGAAGACACAAACAATAGATTGCACGATTTATTGCCTGGTATATTTCGCTGCGTCTCGTCAGGTACATACTTCAGAAATCACACAACATAAACTAAAATAATTAGATACATCCTTGAAGCTGCAATATACACATATTCGCACATAAATTTCAATTGAAACCACGATAATTTTAAACTTATTATCATGTCTTTTCTGTTTGCACAAAACTGACTTATGTAGATTAATGGTAATCGCTTCTGCAATCTTTAACATGCGACTATTTGTGTGTTAAGCAACAGACGAAACGCATTGTCTCTATCAATCACGTGGCGGGTTTCCAAAATGTGTCGTGCAATCGATGACTCAGGTGTGGTGTGTCAGCTTGGCCAGGTTCCCATCGCCTTTGTGTATTATTCTGTCAATCCAATTGGATATGTGTTCGACGACCATGTTGTTTAACTGCTTATCTGCTCTGTCGATGTAGGTAGTCTGACAACTGCAAGTAAATTTATAAATATTGTTCAATTTTGTGTACGAGCGTTCGGGTTCTTTTACTGATGGGGTGGGAATATGTGTGGTTCTGTATCTAATAATTGTAGTTGCAGCATAGCATTTTCGGCCGACTGCTGTAATGACCCGGTCCTTACATCATCCCATCTAAAGATTAGCTGGATAAATAAATACCTTTAGTTTACTTACTGATTGAGAAGATAGCCAGATGATAAATCCTGTTGCCTTGAAGTCGATTTTCTTCCTTTTAAACGGGTTTGCATATTCCATCCAATGTAGTGTGTTTCCTTTTTTTTATATTTGAGATAAGTACCACACATCTCAAATCATTTTGCCTTCTTATTTTTATTTCACAAAGTTTTATAATAGTATGTATTAATGTGGTTACGTTCGTGTCTTTTCCGTTGTTTATGTTGTGTTGGGATTTATTTCTTGTTTGTTGAATAATGCTTATTGTCGCAACTCTGTCTCTTTCTCTCTCTCTCTCTCTCTCTCTCTCTCTCTCTCTCTCTCTCTCTCTCTCTCTCTCTCTCTCTCTCTCTCTCTCTGTTTACACACAAATCTTTTCTCTCACTCCCTCTCTCTTTCACTTTCTCTTTCTTTCCCTCATTCTGTCTTTCGTCATCTCTCTCTCTCTCTCTCTCTCTCTCTCTCTCTCTCTCTCTCTCTCTCTCTCTCTCTCTCTCTCTCTCTCTCTCTCTCTCAATATAAAGTTTATAACTTAGACTTCATGTTATCCAATTGTTTACATTTCCTTGGCTTTACCTCAGTTACACCCGTGTCACGTAATCATAAAATTTACTTTTCTAGAAGTGCATCGAGATTTCCAGAACTCCTTGCTAGCTTCACTGTGATCAAAATAAAACATCCCATGCTCCTATATTTCTGTCTACAATTTGTCAATTTCCCACTCACAGTGATTGTCTTCATTACCGCTCCAGGCCTGTCTTACATTTTCTTCCCATCTGCAATTCTCCCTCTGCAAATCCAATCTGGCTTCTCTAACAAATAGCCGTGTTTTGGCCTGCTAGTTATTCTGCTTTGGCTCACAATTTTTTATCTGCCAATTTATTATATATGTATACATTTCGCCGACTGTTGTTATCGTATGCGAGGAAGAACCATGAAAATCCCTGGTCTGTATATATGGAGGTATTATGGATTCTGTTATTTCGTTTCTTGTTAGTGGCACGGCATTCTTTATTGTACAGGCGTCAAGAATGTGTCTTCGCGTCAAGACAAAAACTGAGTTGTCGTTGTCTGCTAGATGTGCGCGACTTTTTACAATTTATGAGATTATAGCGCGTAGGCTGATATCACTGAATTAGACTGAGCTGGGAACAAAGAAACATAATATAATAAAGGACTGAAACAGGAGAGGGGAACCTCTCTTAAGGGCCATTTGAATATTTATAACATCATTAGACGACCTCACACAATTATAAAATTGAAATTTGGCCAGCTATATTTGGTCAAAGATTCAATTAGTTGATTCCGTGCCAAAAAGTCGGGTTGAACAAGACAATGTTCATTCATGCATTCATTAAAATGTCCACTGCAGAACCTCGCTCCCATAACAACCTTCCGGAAAACCTCTTGATTATAAGCAAGATTTCCCGCGCCGGATACACCCATCTAGAGATCATCCGCCACATCCTACACCCATCTTATCTCTGGCCTTCCTCTTCCCAGTTACCAGACAAGGTACACAATCAAATAAACAAGTATTATAATGTAAAATTCCATTCACTGAGTATAGACATTCCGGAGATACAACAAGATATAAAACATATAACACAATGACTCTAGTAAGGCGATATATCGTCCTTGTTCCGAATGAAAGGTTACATTTGGCGGTATAATATCCGTCGGCACTGAATCAGGTAACTCACTCTGTGATGGCTGAAACCGCTTCTATCTGATAAAGTGTGTGATGCTAAATGGTGTTGATGATGTTGCTACTCTAACTTCTTCCAGGTTTGCGTCCATCAATCTGGAGCGTACTCGAATCTTTGCGTTGGTCAGTTTTGAAAATAACTTCCAGCAGCAGTATGTTGCTACGAAAACAGCTCCTAGATTGATTGAATTTCGAGACACGCCTGAGGTTGCTCTCGCAGAGCCAGACTAAATGATTTTCCGGGCCATATAAGGCCCGCGTGCTGCTCGTTCCCCGCCTAGAACTAAAATATATCTACATAACCTCATTAAGCCTGTGACATGGAAAATGTAATTTGCTACATCGGAAATGTAATTTGTACGAGGGAAAATACATTATAAATTCTTCCATTTAACTTGTTTTTTTGTTGTTTTTTTTAAATTTGTGTGGAAGCAGTTTCCAGCTCTCAGTTTGTGATGGGATACAGAATCACATTTTTGTATTTATAGACCTGAATTCGGGGAAGAATAGGTGGCCAGTCGTCCCTCACTTAGCGAGACGACGAACCCTCGTCCTACCGCGAGCATGACATTATGAGCATCTATTAAGCAGGCTCAAATCCTCTGCAACAACGTTCTACGTGTCCTTTCCAAATATCTGGTATCCACACTTGAATCAAGTATTTAAACACAGACGCAACAAACAATATATTGCACGATTTCTTGCCTGGCATAATTCGCTGTATCTCGTCACGTGCATACTGCAGAGTTATACCGTGTGTTTTTAAAGTCTCAATACACTTTGTATGTAGAACAAATTTGAAAAATGAAGTACATGATGTCATAAAAAAAATGTGCCCCACAGTCCGTCGTGAAGAAATATGCAGAGAATGACTGTCGCCTGCTGGAGTAATTCTTTGCACTCCAAACAAAATGGTGTTATCAACGGAAGAACTTCATTTTTCAAACGTGTTCTACATACAAAGTGTGGTGAGACTTTACAAACCCCCGGTATATTGTATGAATTGAATAAACAAAAACAACGTTGGTTGAAATACTTAATACATAGTGACTGAGTTAATAAAGAGAAAACATTTCGTATACACTATTCGACGAACAATAAACGATTCCTTAAATATATCGAAGCATTATCGATTAATCGATTTCAGTCATTGCTGTGCAAACAGGCGGACTTCCTTTTAAATCTTTGACTTGGGGATAACATATCCACATTCGGACAATATGACTGACTATTTATTATGTATAACGACATCCAAACTCGCAAAACTACTACTACTGTGTACATCTAATATTAAATTCAATTGTCTTTAACAAGCTCACCGCCAAATAGACGGCGTGGCCATGGGGAGCCCTCTAAGTAAGTCCCATTCTAGCGGACATCTTTATGGCGCACTTAGAAGAACATAGATCATCGAATATTAAAGACCTTGCTCTATATCGCAGGTATGTGGACGATATTCTTCACAGAGACAGACAACAAGTATAATCACTCCACTCCATCCTGAACCAAACCTACAAGAACATTTCCTTGACTATTGACCACAAACATAACGACAATTTACCGTTCTTAGACATTCTTTCTGACCCGACGTCGAGAGGATGGTACTATCCAAGGAGCAGTCTATCGAAAGGGAACATGGACGGATCAATACCTGTGAATTTCAATTGCTTTGCACCCATCCAATATAAGCGTGGGTTGGTGGGGACCCTATTTAATGGTTCCGTCGCCTTGCTACTGAGTTGAGTGCGTGGAGCGATTTTGTGAACTGTGGATTTCATGTGGAGTGCCTTTACATCTGTCCGCTGTTGTTCGAGACGTGAACTACATATTCGGAAAAATGGCGGCCGCCGGTTGCTGAACTAACTGGGTTTACCTTATGCAGTGACGTGTGGCTGCTGATTTTCTAGTGACTGCAGCTTCCATCGAAAATGAACTGTATTTTTCGTGGTAGACTTTTGTGTTGGCATTCTCAGCGCTATGCGTGGTGTACCTGTGCGGGTTGTTGGTTTGTCGAAACTTCTGTATTTTTCATTTTTCACAAAGTGCAGTGAGTAACATTTTGTCTGATGTTTACTGGCACAGGAATGGAGCATAGTGGGGCAACCCTTTGCCTTGAAGTTGTAACCGCGACCAACTAACTGACTATTTAATTGAGCTGAAATGATTTGTGCTGACGACACACTAAAGGAAGAACAAGACAATATTAGAGAACCAATTTCTTCAAGTATGTCACTCATTTTTCTCCCCAGAAATTTCAGATACATGCTGTTTACAATCTGATCAACATTGTGAGAAGATTTTAACGAAAACCAAACAAGTTAACACATTGCAAACACTGTCAACATTTAGGGAATGAGAGATATCGTAAAACAGTAACTGAAGACTCTTTGTATTCTTTAATGATCAGAAATTTCAGATACATGCTGTTTACAATCTGATCAACATTGTGAGAAGATTTTAACGAAAACCAAACAAGTTAACACATTGCAAACATTGTCAACATTTAGGGAATGAGAGATATCGTAAAACAGTAACTGAAGACTCTTTGTATTCTTTAATGATGCCATGAGGAAATGTCAGCACAAGAAATAATAATTTTGATTGGATCAAAATACGCGGAGAAACATGATCGCCTTGCTAGTCGGCAAAACTCTGATAATGATGATATAATTTAACCATGTGTGTTCCAGCCATCAGTTACATTAACCCTCTCTGCCAAGATCATACTTTACATCCTTGTGTCCCACACAGTTGTTATATCTGAGTTTATTGCGATATATATTTGGTTACTTGATTATATATGTATAAGTATGTGTGATATTCACTGGCACAGGAACGGAGCATAATAAGGCGACCCTTTGCCGTGAAGTTGGAACCACGACTAACGGCTAACACATGTATGAGGAGCGGCTGGCCTGGTGGCTAACAATTCTGGGTTCACATTTGGGTGACCCAGGTTCGAATCCTCGGTAAAGTGGAAAGTTTTTCTGTCGGGTGTAAAAAGAAAGACCCTAACCTTTTTGTGGCGAACTCACTAGCCAGGCGGTCTTAAATCCTCAGACTCAACACCCTCCTGTACTACACCGCAAGGTACTATAGGCAGTAGATGATAGACCGACTATATATGTATAGTTAAACATAAGACAACAATAGTAAAACACATGACAACAATGTTTAGAGTAAGTTGCGTATCCTTTAATGGACGTCGCAGTCAAGACTAGCATCTTTTTTACTGTGCTTTCTTGGCAAGTTTACCTTCAGTAATTTGTCATTGCTATCTGAACGAACGGCACTGACACCATGTTATCAAAATCAACGCAAGACGGTCTGCTGCCAAATCGCCCGCAGCTGTGTTTCGAACGAGATATCTTCTTTTTCTTCTGCGTTCATTCAGAGGTTTTTTCCGGACGTGATAGCGTTGTGCCTGTTTACAGTAGAGCTGCGTTCTTGAGCCGTTAGGCCGACACATCCGACTTCTGCGGCATTTGTTGACGGGGTTAACCTTCCCGAGGAACGAGGTATGAGGGACAGCGAATTGCGGTCGTAACCGTCAAGTGCTATATACGTTTATAGCATAAGCTTTATTATATCATAATTATCTTCATCATCATCTTCATCATCATCTACATCATCATCCAGTGACTTGCCGGCTGGCGTATGTGATCATGCATCTCCACAAATTGCGATCTTCGACGACATGGATCAATTTGTGAGTTGACACCCTCCCCCGCCATGACTCAAGACTGTCAAGAATTTTCTCACGTTGTCTTCCTCTATCTTCCTTTCCACTTATCTTTTCGGTTGTCACATGTGTGAGTTTTTGTCTTCTCATAATGTGGCCAAAAATGCTGACTGCTTCTTTCCGATGTGTGTGATAAGTTGTCTTTGCGACGTAGTTAAAGTTATTTGCATATCTTTTACATGACGTCTCAGTCCATTACAGCATTTTTGGCTGCTTATAATTCCTGGGCAAGTTTATGTTCAGCAGTTTGCCATTGCTTTCTGAACGACCGGCGCCCATACCATTGTATATAAACGAACGCAAGACAGTCTGCTTTCAAATTGCCTGCAGCTGTGCGTGGTATTCGGAATTACGATTTTCATTCGCATCCCCTTCGCCACAGAGCCTGTTCTTTGCGACGTAGCCTCCCTCAAAATGTCCAGATTGCTAATTTTGACTGTCCAGTTTATTATATATGTACAGAAAAACAAACGTCATAACAATACATTAACGAAAGATTAGATAGGTTTCAGAGAAGTATCATTTAAGTATTATTCATTTAATTACTTCCTATGCCATAAGTTAATGAATGAATCAACACAACAACAAAAAAACGAGAAGTAGATTTTGAAATTTACTACAACACGATTACAAGAAACAAAATGAATGTTGCGGCTAAAGCCTTCGTCAGCACAGAACAAACAAACACAAACCGACACACAACTACTCGAAAAACATTACGTAAAAATACAAAGGTTATTTATTTGAAGCCTTGTTTGGTTGAATGCGTCTTAAGCTTCTTTCCTATGCTATATAACGTTACAGTAAGCACCTGACGAGATGCAGCGAAATATGCCAGGCAATAAATCGTGCAACATACTGTTTGTGGTTTCTGTATTTAATGACAGCATTTCTCTAGAGTTATTCAAAGCACAACTAATCGTTGTTGTTTTTCCCAGAGTGTCGTAGAGAATAAAGATGGGGAACTGAGCAAATATGGCGAGATCCAGAGGGACAACCTGGAGCCCAACATGCTGTTTACCGGTCCCGGAGATCCGGAGCGAGCCAACTGGGGCGGAAAGATGGAGTTCCTCATGACCTGCATCGGGTATGCTGTTGGTCTCGGGAACGTGTGGCGGTTTCCTTACCTGTGTTACAAAAACGGGGGAGGTGAGTTTTAACAGATTAGTTGTTACTTGTGTTACAAAAGTTGGGGGAGGTGAGTTTCAAACAGAATAAACTATCTTAAAATCTTCATCTGTCTTAATCCCTGCTTCTTTCCATTTCTTATCGCACTTTCCTAATATATTAATCTTCTCTCTTTCTATTTCTTGTTTGATGTTATCTAATTTTCCGTCGTCGCTTAATGCCCAAACATTCCATGTTTCAGTGTCCTTTTCTTGTGATGATCTGTAATTAGTCGAATCATGATAAACTATGCAACTTTAAAGAAGGTAGTTTGCTGTTGCTATCCTTCTTGGCAGTGACCATATTGGACGGGGACCGTAGCCATTGTCTCGTGAAAGAGATCATCTGCCTGCCGTCGCGAAACTTGAGATCATAACCAACAACTATCTGTCGGCTGCCTTCAAAATTTCATCCACCACCTGCTGCAGCTGTATTAAGGAAGTAAATATAGAATAGCACAGGCGACGGCAGCATTTCACTAGATGGACAATATTCTCTTAAATTTATTGTGTCTACCGAGGTGAGGAAAGGAGCTTTTAAGAGCTACATCGAGTCAATCCTGATGTACGGAAACGAATCATGGACAATTATCACGCAAGTGGGGAATTATGTGGAAGCTGCTGAGATGTAGTTTTATAGAAGAATGATGAGTAGATCCTGGAATGATAAAAAGAGTAATGAAGATATCTCGAAAGAAGTTAACTCACACAGAGAACTAGTTACATGCATCAGAAGTAGACAATCCACATTCTTTGGGCATGTCATGAGAAGGGGAAAGATGGGGAATCTCGTAACAACGAGGAAGATGGAGGAGAGGAGAGGCAGTGGGCGACCATGAAAGAAGATGCTGAACAGACTGACGCTATGGCATCGAGGAACATTAATATCAGAATGATTGGCTGTATACGTGACATGGGGTTGTGGACAGATAAACGCAACACGGCGTCGACTACATAAGAATAGTTCCATTCCACTGTTTCTGTTAGTCACTTGTGACATTACAAGATGTGGGCTGCGTCTGGCCCTACAACCTGTAAGGTTAAAATAGGCTTGTCTCTCTCAGGAGGGGTAAAAAGCGAAAATTAGCAGCCTGCCAATAACCTGCAGCCTAAGCATGGCATCTTCACCTCCATGTGACGTAGACCGGGAAACTATTCCTGCGTGGTCATGGGTCAAGGGGGTTCCGTCTCGCCAGGGGGGACGGACGGACTCCCTTTGGTCAAATTTTCTTGTCCTAAACCTGCAGCTGGCCTAGCAAGCCGGTTGTGAATTTGTCCTACTGCTCAAAGAAAAAGAAAGTAACATAATCGGACTGACCCAAATGGAAACAGACCCGGTAATATTAAAGGACATGTGGCCCTTCCTGTTGCCATCTGGTGAACTCTTCTGTTATCAATCGATCTGGAACAATGAACTTCATATGACAATGAGCAACCATCTGCCAACAAATACTCCCAACAGTGAGCCTGTGAAGCTGTGGGTTTTGAGCACCCACACAACGGGTGAACCATCATTTAATGAGTTGTGTTACAGTTTCGTCACGTCTTGGCTCAATACATCCGAATTCGATAAGCATATATTCAGGTTTGCTTTCAGTAGCCCTTTGACTGTCCCCAGTCTACCTACAAGGCAGTAGGTTTGAATGTGTCTATGTCTAGTTCATATCCCTTGACCTGTCAGACACGGGAGACTCCACCAGTAGCTCTGCTACCGTCGGCATAACTCTTGGGGTCATTGGAACACGCAAACTTCGCTACCAATGCAAGGTGGAGGTACAGCAGTATCATAATCGCTGGGCTGGTCACTTGACTCGCATGCCAGATCACAGTATCAGAATCGCTGGGCTGGTCACTTGACTCGCATGCCAGATCACAGTATCAGAATCGCTGGGCTGGTCACTTGACTCGCATGCCAGATCACAGTATCAGAATCGCTGGGCTGGTCACTTGACTCGCATGCCAGATCACAGTATCAGAATCGCTGGGCTGGTCACTTGACTCGCATGCCAGATCACAGTATCAGAATCGCTGGGCTGGTCACTTGACTCGCATGCCAGATCACAGTATCAGAATCGCTGGGCTGGTCACTTGACTCGCATGCCAGATCACAGTATCAGAATCGCTGGGCTGGTCACTTGACTCGCATGCCAGATCACAGTATCAGAATCGCTGGGCTGGTCACTTGACTCGCATGCCAGATCACAGTATCAGAATCGCTGGGCTGGTCACTTGACTCGCATGCCAGATCACAGTATCAGAATCGCTGGGCTGGTCACTTGACTCGCATGCCAGATCACAGTATCAGAATCGCTGGGCTGGTCACTTGACTCGCATGCCAGATCACAGTATCAGAATCGCTGGGCTGGTCACTTGACTCGCATGCCAGATCACAGTATCAGAATCGCTGGGCTGGTCACTTGACTCGCATGCCAGATCACAGTATCAGAATCGCTGGGCTGGTCACTTGACTCGCATGCCAGATCACAGTATCAGAATCGCTGGGCTGGTCACTTGACTCGCATGCCAGATCACAGTATCAGAATCGCTGGGCTGGTCACTTGACTCGCATGCCAGATCACAGTATCAGAATCGCTGGGCTGGTCACTTGACTCGCATGCCAGATCACAGTATCAGAATCGCTGGGCTGGTCACTTGACTCGCATGCCAGATCACAGTATCAGAATCGCTGGGCTGGTCACTTGACTCGCATGCCAGATCACAGTATCAGAATCGCTGGGCTGGTCACTTGACTCGCATGCCAGATCACAGTATCAGAATCGCTGGGCTGGTCACTTGACTCGCATGCCAGATCACAGTATCAGAATCGCTGGGCTGGTCACTTGACTCGCATGCCAGATCACAGTATCAGAATCGCTGGGCTGGTCACTTGACTCGCATGCCAGATCACAGTATCAGAATCGCTGGGCTGGTCACTTGACTCGCATGCCAGATCACAGTATCAGAATCGCTGGGCTGGTCACTTGACTCGCATGCCAGATCACAGTATCAGAATCGCTGGGCTGGTCACTTGACTCGCATGCCAGATCACAGTATCAGAATCGCTGGGCTGGTCACTTGACTCGCATGCCAGATCACAGTATCAGAATCGCTGGGCTGGTCACTTGACTCGCATGCCAGATCACAGTATCAGAATCGCTGGGCTGGTCACTTGACTCGCATGCCAGATCACAGTATCAGAATCGCTGGGCTGGTCACTTGACTCGCATGCCAGATCACAGTATCAGAATCGCTGGGCTGGTCACTTGACTCGCATGCCAGATCACAGTATCAGAATCGCTGGGCTGGTCACTTGACTCGCATGCCAGATCACAGTATCAGAATCGCTGGGCTGGTCACTTGACTCGCATGCCAGATCACAGTATCAGAATCGCTGGGCTGGTCACTTGACTCGCATGCCAGATCACAGGTTCCCTAAATGATTTTTTTTTTTAACGGTAAGCTGCGCTGCGGTAAACGCTCCAAGGCGGCCATAGGACACGCTTGAAAGACACTGGAGATCTTACTAAAAGCTTTTGAAATTCATCATGACACTTGGGAGACTGCTGCCAAAGATCGAAATTCGTGACGAAAATCATTACGCAAGGGTGTAGTCACCTGTGAAGCAAACAGGACTGCAAGACCTGCGTGAAAAAAAAAAGGTTGGAAAAAAAGAAACACCGCAGGAGATCCTCATGGAACGTCAAACATTCCTTTCCTACATTTTCAAAGAACATTTAGAGCCAAAATAAGCCTTACCAAACCATCTTTGAACTCACGGCTCCAGACTTCCAACCCCACAGGATGAAATGAATGGTCATCATCATTCTTGATGGACAAACTTTCAACCCCATTGGATGAAATGAATAGTCATCATCAGTGTTGATGGACAAACTTTCAACCCCACTGGATGAAATTAATGGTCATCACCATTCTTGATGGATAAACACTACAGCCTAGGGGAGACACAGTGAGTTATCTCTGACATACCCAGAAGAGAAGGAATGTGAAAGGGCTGTGGTATCATCAATCACGAGATGTTCGGAAGAGATTAGACAGTTTAAAGAAAAGACAGTGTACTGGATAGACACATTAAAAACAATGAATTGCACAACCGGAACATTCGCTTCCTCGAGTACTTCAAAAGGCAAATGTGAAAATACAATTAGTTAAGCTATGGAAATGTAAATAATGTTTTAAAAAAAAAAAAACACTAAGTGTGGGCAGCTTTACAAACCGCAATTACGGAAAAGAAAAGACATTGCGGCGACAAAGCTTCATAAACAAACACACACAAAACAAACAAACAAACTGTACGTCTTGGGAAAGTAATGTATGAAGGATAAACGTCAAAAAAGAATTTTATTGATTACTATTCTTCGCTGACTGTTGCAGATGAGGACGGAGCACGTGTGGAAATGTCCCGAGTGCTATGATGTCGGTTCTTGACAGGACTCATTGATTGTGAAAATTAGGATATTCACTTTATAATGTTTTCGTCATTATGAAAATAATGATGTTAACTTTATAATGTTTTTCGCGGTTGTGAAAATTATGATATTCACTTCATCATGCTTTCGTGATTGTGAAAAGTATGATATTCACTTTATACTGTTTTCGTGATTATGAAAAGTATGATATTCACTTTATAATGTTTTCGTGATTGTGAAAATTATGATATTCACTTTATCATGTTTTCGTCATTGTAACAATGTTGGTGATGTGTGTAACATGTTTTCGTGATTGTAAAAATTATTATTTTCACTTTATCACGTTTACATGATTATAAAAGTTATGATGTTCACGTTATCACGTGTTCGCGATTGCGAACAATTAGAATATTCACTTTATCATGTTTTCGTGATTGTAAAAATTACGATATCCACTCTATTATGTTGTCTATTATGCACGTAAACAAATCCCTTGGCAGTTGGAAATCGAAACAGGGTAGTCTAACGGCGCTGCCCGGGCAAAATTTCGAGTTAAAAATCTACCCAAAGTATTTCAGGATCCTCGCCGATGCTACGGAGTTAGTGCACTGAGCTGAGTTTCTCTGGACTCAGGCTTGAGTTAGGAGTAGAACGGAGCACTTATAGGTTACACCCGTGTGCCGTGATATTGGTCCGTCGACTAAGCTAAACTATTATGTTGTCATGATTGTAAAACTTATTATATTCACTTTATCATGTTTTTGTGATTGTAAAAGTGTATTATATACAGGACCTGCAAAATTTAGTAGATGCGATCGTTACACACAGTGAACAACTAGGGTTAGAATTAAATTGTAAAAAGACACAGATTATGGTCGTCACTAGGAAGGACGAAATACCACAATCTAATATACAAGTAAATGGGAATATTCTTCAACAAGTGAGCAGGTACAATTATCTCGGAACAGTAATAACATCTGATGGGAGATGCCTTGAAGAGATTAGAATAAGAATCGCCATGGCAAAAGTAGCCTTTAGCAAGATGAAAAACATATTGACGAATAAAAAGATGTCAATTGAAACGAGAAAAAGAGTGTTGAGATGCTACATTGAACCTGTACTTTTGTATGGATGTGAAGCGTGGACAATGAGCAGTCAGGCTGAAAAACATCTGATGGCTGTAGAGATGTGGTTTCTGAGGAAAATGCAAAGAATACCATGGACAGCCAGAAAGACCAATGAACAAGTCCTTCAAGAAACAAATGAAGATCGTAAATTGATTAGAGAAATTAGACGTAGACAGTCAAAATTTTTTGGGCATGTTATGAGAAGAAATGGATTGGAGAATTTGGTGACAACTGGTAAGATCGAGGGGAACAGACCAAGGGGAAGACCTAGAAGCAAGTACCTGGATGGCTTGGTCTTGTGGCATGGTCGAGACAGAAACACGGAGCTGATCCACGACTCTGGTGATCGAGTGAGATGGCAGAACATGACCGCCCACGCTTACCGGCATGGCACATGATGGATGGATTATATTCACGTTAACACGTTTTAGTGATTGTAAACACTATGATATTCACTTTATCACGCTGTCTTGATTAAAAATATTAGGATATTAACTGTATCATGTTGTCGTGATTGTTACAATTATTATATTCACTTTATCATGTTTTCATGATTGCAAAAAATTATGATATTCACTGTATAATGCTCTCGTGATTGTAAAAATTATGATATTCACGTTATCATGTGTTCGTGTCTCGTTGTTTCAGGCGCATTTCTAGTACCTTACATTCTGATGCTGCTGCTGGTCGGTCTTCCTCTCTTCTTCATGGAGCTGGCCTTTGGGCAGTTTGCCAGTTTAGGCCCTATCACAGTCTGGAGAATCAACCCGCTCTTTAAAGGTACAACAAATATTGTGTCGCGAATCATTTACAAGACGGCGCAGTCATCTCCACCATTTTTGGCTGTTTGTGATTTCTTGGCAAGTTTACGTTCAGTAGTTTGCCATTGATTTTTGAACGACCGGTAATCATACCCTTGTATGAAAACCAATGCTAGGCTGTCTGGTGTGAAATCACATGCAGCTGTATTTCGAACAAGGTATGCGGGATTGCGAATTGCGTTCGGAACTCCATTGCCACAGAGGTGGTAAAGAGTCAATGTTTTCCCGGTTGGTGCTATTGTGACCTGTAGAATTGTTTGCTAAAGTTTTCAGTTGTTTAAATAATGAATTCCCTAATAAAAGAGGAGTAAACAGCGACTTGTTGAAGTCGATGCTTTGAAAAGTAAAATAGATAAGAGAAGTAGAGGCAACAGAATATAACAATAGAAAATAATAACAGTTCGGCACGTGTCACTCCTGCGAAAGAGTGGGAGACAATAAACACGGGCACAGCGTAAACACCATACTCTCTTTCATACATTATTTCATTCACACATCATTCAAGGCTAACAGAGAACAGCAACAATATAAAAGATATGCATTATAAAGGCATGGGCAAAATGCGAACATCAAAACTACACGACACAGTAAAATTAGATAATGGTCTGACACTTGTTATTAGCCATGTGGAATATACTGGCCTACCAAAAGGGGACTGGCTGTTATACTAGGGTTTTGTTATTATTATTATTATTATTATTATCTCTATTATTAAGGGGGAAGATAATCCGTACTGAGATAGTGTTCGAGTAATTTGCGATTATATGAATAGGGATTGGTGATGTCTTTGATTTCTTGTGGAAGATTGTTCCACAGCTGAGCTGCAGAGTACGTTAAGCTTGTTTTATATAAGTCAATCCTAGGCTTCGGAATGTGTAATATATTTAAACGTTTACTGTGTCTAGAATTATATTTAAACAGAGAGAGAGAGAGAGAGAGAGAGAGAGAGAGAGAGAGAGAGAGAGAGAGAGAGAGAGAGAGAGAGAGAGAGAGAACGAACGAATGAACGAACAAACTTTATTTTAAAAGGGTAACAAATTGGGCACGCAGGCCCGTCTTACATTCGGCCCTTTCAATCACTCATCTTTCATTCATCAAATGTGCATGTTACATTAACATAGGGGAAAAAACATTGTCAAATGGATTTTGTAAGCATAAACAATGCATATTACGCATGATACATTCACATGAGAAAACAAAACAAAAAAAAACATTATCAAATGAAAGATGTAAACATAACAATGCATATTGCAATGTTGTGAGACACATCCCCCATCCACCCTCATATCCCGCAGCCACCAACACATCCCCCACCCACCAAACCTCTCCCCACCCACCCACACATACCTCCACGCACTCATACAGAACCAGGCGAACATACATGCCGCCACACACCCACTGATCCCCCACCAACACACATTTCCCCAAGAAGAAGAAGAGAAGAAGAAGAAGAAGAAGAAGAAGAAGAAGAAGAAGAAGAAGAAGAAGAAGAAGAAGAAGAAGAAGAAGAAGAAGAAGAAGAAGAAGAAGAAGAAGAAGAAGAAGAAGAAGAAGAAGAAACCATACACACATACCCCCGCCAACCCACACATCCCGCACCTATCCACACACATATCCCGCACTCTCACAATTTTCCCCACCCACCCACAAACACATCAGCCAACCTACACCCACTCACCCACCCAACATTCGCCACCTCTCAACTACACACCCCCCACCTATACACACATCCCCACCCATAAACACATCTCCCCACCTGCCCACACATCCCCCACCCATAACCCCAAAACACACACCTCCCACCCACACACACCCCGCCACCCACATATACCCCACCCACACAAAATCGCCGCTCACACACATCTTCTCACAACTACACACCTCCCCCCACCCATACACGCATCTCTCACACACATCCACCCACTCACGAACTCATCCAGAGAGAGAGAGCTTATTTATTAAAATACCATCATCGATTTGTCCCCTGTGTTTTACGTTTGCGGTAGTGGAGTTTGTTGTAAGGTATGTACACTGTGTGTGTGTGTGTGTTTATTATCTCTCACCTTTTCGCAGGAGTTACACTTACCTAGTTTTATTTCCTTTTTGAAAAGTGCAGACATCGACAATCGTGTAACCAAAAATTGTCAGAGTTGTTACTTAATATTGATGACGGAGTTAATATTGGCGATGTTACCAAGGTCGGAGTGGGACAGATAGAACTACAAAAATTAGATTTTTAAGAGCATGCATCTTTCCCATTGCAACCTGTGAGACCTGGACACTTACTAAACAAACTGAACAGCGCATAAACGCCTTTGAATATAAATGTTATAGACGAGTTCTAAGAATATCTTGGATAAAGAAAAGAACAAATACATCGAACGAACGAACGAACGAACAAACTTTATTTTCAAAGGGTTAAGAATTGGGCACGCAGGCCCGTCTAACATTCTGCCCTTCTATCACTCTCTTTCATACATTATTTCATTCACACATCATTCAAGGCTAACAGAGAACAGCAACAATATAAAACATATGCATTATAAAGGCATGGGCAAAATGCGAACATCAAAACTACACGACACAGTAAAATTAGATAATGGTCTGAAACTTGTTATTAGCCATGTGGAATATACTGGCCTACCAAAAGGGGACTGGCTGTTATACTAGGGTTTTGTTATTATTATTATTATCTCTATTATTAAGGGGGAAGATAATCCGTACTGAGATAGTGTTCGAGTAATTTGCGATTATATGAATAGGGATTGGTGATATCTTTGATTTCTTGTGGAAGATTGTTCCACAGCTGAGCTGCAGAGTACGTTAAGCTTGTTTTGTATAAGTCAATCCTAGGCTTCGGAATTTGTAATATATTTAAACGTTTACTGTGTCTAGCATTATATTTAAACAATGGTCAAAGGTAATTTGGGGCATTCCGATGCAGGATTTTGTGAATTAGTTTAGCTTTATTGAAAAGCAGGCGTTTGCGGAATGGTAGTAACTGAAGGCGTTTATACAGGCTAGGATTGTCAGATAAATGTTTGTTATAAATTAGACTCATGGCCCGTTTCTGGAGTGAGTAAAGTCGCTTGGTGTTTAAATTAGAACAACCGTCCCAGATTGTAGAGCAGTAGTCAAAGTGTGTCTGTATATGAGAAGTATAGAATAGTTTCCTTGTGTCCTCATCAAGGAAGTTTTTAATTTTGGCGAGTTGGTAGACTTTTTTCGCTGTTTGTTTAATAAGCGCTTGAACGTGGGAATTAAAGGTTAGGTTTCTATCAATGATTATGCCTAATGTTTTGTGCTTAATTACACTTTCTACTGGCATGTTATCGATGTGAAGTTGAAGTGATGTGTGTGAGCTTAGAGTTTGAAGTCTTTGTCTGGTTGTTAGTAACATTGATTTTGTTTTAGTGATGTTAATTTGCATACGGTTTGAATAGCTCCACCTAACTACATTATTTAATTCTTGTTGTAAAGACGACTCCAATAAAATACAGTTTTCAGCATTTGTGTACACTGTACAGTCGTCTGCAAATAGATCGCAGGACGACGAAAGATGCAAAGGTAAATCGTTAATATATATGGCAAACAATAGACGGCCAAGAATAGAGAATACTCCAATATTGAAGGTAGTGGTATGAGACAGACATTTATTATGTGATACTACTTGCTTTCTGTTTGATAGAAAAGATGATATTAGAGTGACTACATTAGGGCCAATTTTCATTGTCTCAAGTTTTTTAATTAAAATAACATGGTCTATCATATCAAATGCTTTCTTGAAATCAATAAACACAGTTCCACATAGACTGTTGTTTATATTCTGGTGCTAATTTTCTATCATGTTTGTTAGGGCCGTATGGCAAGAATATTTTGGTCGAAATCCTGATTGGTTGTCAACAATAAGCTTGTTGCGAACTAAATACTGTAATGTTACTTTATGGATGTGTTTTTCTAGTGGCTTAGATAGTGATGATAGTAAGGAAATGGGTCTGTAATTGTTCGGGAGATCATTGTCCAATGAACCAGATTTAAGAAGAGGGTAAACTTTAGCGATTTTGAGAGCTGATGGAAAGTGGCCTTTGGTGAGACACTGATTATATACATAGGTTAGTGATATACAGATCACTGGCGCAGCACAACGGAGAATCCGGTTGCTGATTCCATCTAACCCAGATGAGGATGTGTTTTTTTAGGTTACTGAGGTAAGTGAATACCTCAGTGATTGTCATTAGCGGAAAGAATATCGCATGAGCATCTATTCTCGCAAAACGATGACAGTAAAGATAAGTTGCAAGGAGAATTAGGTATTGAAGCCTTCAACTGGTCTATGTCAGTTTGAAAAAAATTACTGAATTGGTCGCATGTAATATGATTTGATGGTAAAGAATTTCGGAAGTTATACTTGTTTGTCAAGGTGTTAATTGCCTTCCATATATCCTTACTATTTGTTTTATCCATTACTAAGTTCTTAAAGTAATTTTTCTTTTCCCGTCGTATGGTATATTGAACTTTGTTTCTAAGAGTACGGTATGCGCTGAGATCCCGCTTTTTATGTGCTTTATCTCTGTCTCTCATAATTTCAAGTATTTCCTGGGTGATCCAAGGTGGCTTGACGTGGTGTTTTACTCGAACTTCCTTGATTGGCACATGTCTATCAAAAACATCAATAAATGTTTTCATCCAGAATTCCAGAGCATCATCCGGGTCAGGAAGCTGATAAACATTGTCTAGAGGTGAACTGAGCAAGTCCTGTAAAAATGCGTTTTGGTTGAAATGTTTGTAACTTCTATATTTTACATTTATGTGTTTATGTTTAGGAGTTTTAAGTCCTTGGTTAGACCACGTGCAGCATATTGGGTAGTGATCGCTCATTGCACATTTTGGGTACAGCGCATTCTATGATGTTGTCTGAGCAAGTTACATAAATGTGATCTATGACTGTTAAAGATGACTTTGTTACTCTAGAAGCCTGTTGTACTATTTGTTGGAAATTGTATGATGCAATTATATTTCCCCATATTATGTTGGATTTGTTGGTGTCAATGTTAAAGTCTCCGAGTAGTATAATTTCCTTCCCGGAAGCGAAAACCACATCCATCATGGTAGTGAAGTTTTCGTACCAGACGTGTCCAGCACTGGGATTTCGATAGAGGTAGCCAATTATCAGGGGTGTGCGATTTTGAAGTTTTAGCTCTAACCACATACATTCTATTTCGCAAGTTTCAAAGTCTAGCCTACGGTGAGCATTTAGTAAATTAGAAGCATAGGTTACTATGCCTGTCTCTTGTTTCCTACAGGGATCCCTTCTAAAAACTTTGTACCCTTTAATAGATATGTCCTCATCTGAAATGTTATCATTAAGTCTACTTTCACTAAGGCCGAATAAATGAAAATTTTGATTAAGAATAGAAGATAACTCTGGTAGCTTGTTAAATAATCTGCAAATGTTTAAGTGTCCAAGTCGTATTCCTGACTTATTGAGCCAGTGTTGCCACTTCTCAGACATTTCATCCATGAAGAAAGTGTAAATTAGTCAAAGTTAAACAAAAATACAAGATCATAATAAAATCACAATTACATTAACTTACAAAATATCAGTAATACAAATCGATATGTAAATGACAATATTATAACGATATAACTAATTAGACCAACGAATATAATGCAAACACGGAACAAAACGAATTAAAGAACATACAACAAATAATTAACCTGAAAAGAACTACTTCACAAGCATCCATACTTCAAGAGCTGAATATTGAAGAAGGTTGGCTAATAAAGATGATAAAACAAAGAAAATTGAAATATTTTTGTCACTTGAAACGTCACGAAAGTTTGGAGAGAACAATAATGGAGGGGCATATGCCTGGGAAGAGAGGATGAGAACGGCCAAAGAGAAGATGGGTGCAGGACATGGCGGGTGATCTCCAGATGGGTGTATCGGACGCGGGACATCTTGCTAATGATCGAGAGGTTTCCGGAATGTTGTTATGAGAGAGAGGTTCTGCAAAGGATATGCTACTGAATGTGTGCGTGCGTGCATGCGTGCGTGCGCGCGCGCGCGCGTGTGTGTGTGATATTAATTAGTTACTTATTATAGGAAGACATCGCCTGTCATAAACAGATATATAATTTGACATGGGCAGAAACATAACTTGATATATCCAGAGGCATAACTTATCGTAGAGACATAAATTAGTACACACATAATTTAACATGACAATGGGGAGCTCATGGAGAGAACTAAACAAATCCCAGTGAACCAAGCGGTGGAGAAATGACGACGTCGCTGGACAGGACACACACTGAGAAAGCCCGGAGACAATATAACTAGACACTCTCTTGTCTGGAACCCACAAGACAAACAAAAAAAACGAGAGAAGAGAATTACAGAGATGCATAATATTGGGAGGACACAGAGGGAGCTGCAGGAGAAAGCAAAAGATAAAACGGTTTGGCTTGATTTGGTTGAAGGTCTATGCCTCAATGGGTCATAAAGAGCAGAAGACAAGAAGAAGAGTTTGATAATCATGTGTATAATGTTTAATTCCTTTAGATAGATTGTGTTCCACTCAAGGCAGTAGGCTCTGTTTAACCATACGTAGTTCATATTCTGTAACAATTTCGCTAGGGCAGTAACAATAGGGCCTGCCTATTTTTTTCACATTTTTTGTTGTTGACAGGTCACAGCGTAAACAGCTTACAAAGAACTCCCCTATGGCAAACGTAAATCACGGGGGGGGGGGGGGGACATAGAGAGAGAGAGAGAGAGAGAGAGAGAGAGAGACAGACAGACAGACAGACAGACAGACAGACAGAGACAGAGACAGAGACAGAGAGAGACACAGAGAGAGACATTGTACTTCCGGTACAATGGCGACAAAATTACGCGTTACTTTTCGGGGGGACGCTATTTAGTGTTTTCCTTTGGATTTCGTGTGATTTCCTATGGATTTCCTGTGAATAGTGTTTTCCTGTGGATTATGTGATGTTATTTTGTGTTCTTTTATTGGAAGTTTTCAAAAGAAGCCACGGAAGGCAGGTGGTGGATAAAATTTTGAGGGCAGCCGACAGATATTTGTTGGTCATGGTCTCGAGTTCACGACGGCAGGCAGAGGAGCTCTTCTTGAGTCAATGGCGGCGGTCTCCGACCAGTAAGGTCACTGCCATAGAGGAAAGCAACGGCAAACTACCTCTTTAAAAGTGCCTAGTATATCATGATTCGCTTAAAGACTGATCATCGCAAGACAAGGACAGAGGTGTAAACTTAGCAACGTGGAACGTTAGGACGATAAACGACGACGAAAAATTAGAGAACATAAAACAAGAAATTGAAAAGGGAAAAATTTAATATTTTAGGTATGTGCGAAACGAGATGGACAGGATCAGGCATCAAGATAGATGAAGATTTCAAGATTATTTATTCTGGAGGTGAAGATCGTCATAGGGGAGTGGCAATTATTTTGGACCGGAAAACATCAAAATCTGTTCAAGGATATTGGGCCGTGTCGGACAGAGTTCTACTAGTTAAATTAAGTGGTAGACCTTTTAGCATAAATATTATTCAAGTATATGCCCCAACAGGAGAATCCAGTGAAGATAGAGTATAATGACATAGAGTCTGCCTTAAAGAAATGTAAAAATTCAGAAATAAACATCATAATAGGGGACTTCAATGCAAAAGTAGGAAATCAAAGGGATAGATACACAGTAGGAAACTATGGTTTAGGAGAAAGAAATGAAAGAGGATACAGACTCGTGGAGTGGGCACAAGAACAGGAGATGATTGTAGGAAACACCTGGTTTAAGCAACACTCTAGAAGATTATGGACATGGAGGAGTCCTGATAGCAGGATTAGAAACCAGATTGACTACATTCTCATTAGCAGAAGATTTAGAAACGCGCTAACAGTAGCAAAAACAGTTCCCAGTGCTGATTGTTATAGTGACCACAGATTACTCACAGGAACATTGAGGATAAAGTTGAAGAAAGTCAAGTATATAACAAGAAACACTAAATATGATTTGTGTACATTGAGTAATGACAAGGAAATACAAAACAAATTCAACATAGAAGTACAGAACAGATTTGAAATATTGTCTGATCTAGAGATATTATTCCAGGATGTGGATGATCAATGGGAAACGTTGCAGAATTCAATCAATGTGGTTGAAGAAACAACTATTCCAAAATTAAAGAAGGTGGGTCGTAAGAAATGGATGACTGAAGAAATTTTACACCTCATGGAAACAAGAAGACTCAACAAAAATAATTCTGTCAAATATGAAGAAATTCACAGACAAGTCAGAATATTATGTAAGGAGGCAATAGAATCATGGCTTGAGGAAAAGTGCTTAAAAATTGAAAACCAACACAACAGTAAAAATACCAAATTAGCGCACAAAAGAATTCAGGAACTTACTAATAAAAGAACAAGTACATCAACAGGCTGTCTAAAAACTAAAGATGGCAAAATCATAATAGAAAAAGACCAGATTCTACATGTAAGAACAGATTATGTGAAACACCTTTATGATGATAACAGAGACGAACAGTATGATATTAGATTTAATAATGAAGGACAGCCAATTTTGGAGATGGAGGTTCAAAATGTTCTTAAGCATATGAAAGCGTGCAAGGCCCCCGGTGCAGATAACATCACAACAGAAATGATTAAAGCTTTAGAAGAATTTGGACTAGAGCAAGTCACCAGACTGCTGAACACATTATATGATACTGGAGATATACCTCCTGAATTATGTAACTCTGTATTTATTGCAATCCCAAAGAAATCAGGAACCTTGGAATGTGATCAACATAGAACAATTATTATAATGAGTCACATCACAAAGATTTTGCTAAGAATTATCATGCAAAGAGTGAGGAAGAAGATACAACCTGACATAGGGGAAGAACAATGTGGGTTTATAGAAGGAAAGGGTACAGTAAATGCTGTGTATATGCTGCGAACAGTTATTAGACGTGCTATAGAAGTAAACAAGGATATACATCTTTGCTTTATTGACTATACAAAGGCTTTTGATAGAGTTAGACATGTCAACATGGTGGATATGCTTGCAGATCTACAAATTGATGGGAAAGACATTAGACTTATAAAAAACATATATTGGAAACAACAAGCTGCAATAAGGATTGATAATGAAGTGGGACAGTATCAGCCAATTAAGAGAGGTGTTAGGTAGGGTTGTGTGATGTCTCCAGATCTTTATTTTTCCTATACAGTGAAAATATTTTCAGAAATGTAGAGGATATAAATGGAATCAGGATTGGAGGACCAAACATCAATAACATTAGATATGCAGATGATACAGTATTAATTGCAGACAATGCGCAGGACCTGCAACAATTAGTAGATGCGGTTGTTGTACACAGTGAGCAACTGGGGTTAGAATTAAATTGTAAAAAGACTCAGGTTATGGTCGTCACTGGAAGGAAGAAGTGCCACAATGTAATATACAAGTAAATGGAAATATTCTTCAACAAATGAATCGGTACAATTATCTTGGAACAGTCATAACATCTGATGGGAGATGCCTTGAAGAGATTAGAACAAGTATCGCCATGGCGAAAGTAGCCTTTAGCAAGATGAAAAACATTCTGACCAATAAAAAGATGTCAATTGAAACGAGAAAAAGAGTGTTGAGGGGATACGTGGAGCCTGTTCTTTTGTATGGATGTGAAACTTGGACAATGAGCAGTCAAGCTGAAAAACATCTGATGGCTGCAGAAATGTGGTTTCTGAGGAAAATGCAAAGAATACCATGGACAGACAGAAAAACCAATTACCAAGTACTACAAGAGACAAATGAACATCGTAAACTGATTAGAGAAATTAGACGTAGACTGTCAAAATTTTTTGGACATGATATGAGAAAAAATGGATTGGAGAACTTGGTGACAACTGGCAAGATCGAAGGGAACAGACCAAGAGGAAGGCCGAGAGGAAAATACCTGGATGGCTTGGCCACATGGCATGGACGAGACAGGAACACTGAGCTGATCCACGACACTGGTGATCGAGTGAAATGGCGAGTCATGACCGCCCACGCTTTCCGGCATGGCACATGATTGATTGATTGATTGATATTTTTTTTCTTCTAACTTTCGATTTCTGTCATAGAATTGTTAACTTGTATGTCTTGGACACTGGATTTTGTGGTTTTCGTCTTGATCCGAGAGGACTAAGTATCCTAGCTCACTTGTGTTTGTCCATCAAGAATGATGACCATTCATGTCATCCATTGGGGTTGAAAATTTGGAAGGGTGAGCTCTAAGCTGGCTGGTCTGGCCTATTTTGGCTCGAAGGGTTTTCTGAAAATGTGGGGCAAGGTATGTCTGATGTTCCAGGCCTTTTCCCCCACAGCTCTTGCAGTCCTGTTTGCTTGACAAGTGACTACATCCTTGCGTAATGATGTACGCAACAAATTTGCATCCTTGGCAGCAGTCTCCAATGTGCCGTGATGAATTCCAAAAACTTTTAGTGAGATCTTCAGAGTGTCTTTAAAGCATTTCCCCTGGCCGCCTTGGGAGCGTTTACCACAGCGCAGCTGGCCGTAAAAAAAAATTCGTTTAGGGAGCCTGTGATCTGGCATGCGAGTCAAGTGACCAAACCAGCGAATCTGATTCTTCATTACTAGAGTGTGGATACTGGGCATGGATGCTCTTTCTAGGACTTCAGTGTATGGGATCTTGTCTTGCCATTTAATCTTCAGCAACTTCCTAAGGCAGACTGTGGAATTGGTTTGATTTCCTGGCGTGTCGCTGAAAAACAGTCCAGGTTTCACAAGCATATAGTTTCACAAGCATATATCACTATGGACAATAGTCTGCTTTGCAGACTTTCAGCTTTGTTTGCAGGCTTATTCCATTTCTGTCCTACAAATTGTTGTACAGTCTGCCAAAGGCCGCGCTGGCCTTGGAGATTCTTGCATTCACTTCATCATCAACTGTCACAGCTTGTGACACAGTGCTGCCAAGATAGCCAACTACCAAAACGAACAAGAGGTTGTGTGATATTTTCTTCTTGCTAACCCTAAACCAACAGTAAACCAAGTTAGGTCTGGGTCCTGCACGTACACTGCAAGCCCTTTGCACGTCATCCTATGTGAGCGTCTACTGCGGGTTAGAGATTGTTGTTAAACAAATTGTTCTTATTTTGCCTGCCACTGTTCTGAGCCGGCACAGTGACGAAGGATTACTGACGTAGTTCGTAACGCCGCATACCGCGTTCGAAACACAGCTGCGGGCTATTTAGTCGCAGACCGTCTTGCGTTGGTTTTTATAAAATGGTATGAGTGGCTGTCGTTCAGAAAGCAATGGCAAACTACTGAACGTAAACTTGCCAAGAAATCACAGCCAAAAAAGGATGGGTTTGACTGCAACGTTCTGGAAAGGATATACAACTGTCCTGATAGAAACAGTGTTTCTGTTAAGTTT
This sequence comes from Cepaea hortensis, assembly GCA_963921405.1. Classification (NCBI taxonomy): domain Eukaryota; kingdom Metazoa; phylum Mollusca; class Gastropoda; order Stylommatophora; family Helicidae; genus Cepaea; species Cepaea hortensis. Next base: position 211,410,311 of record OY992876.1, on the reverse strand, counting down.
AATATCATAGTCATCATCATAGTCATCATCATCATCATAATCATCATCATCATCATCATCATCATCATCATTATCTTTGTGTTATTTTCTCTTCCTCTTCATCATCCTCGTCCTCCTCCACTATCTTCTCTATCTTCTCATCTCATTCTTCTCTGCTCCTCCACCTCCACCTCTGTTTTCTCCATCTCCTCCTCTTCTTCACATCCTTCTTCTTCCTCCTTCTTCTTCCTCATACTTTCATCCTTTTCTTCTGCCTATTCTTCTCCTCGTCTGCCCCATGCACCTCCTCCCCCTTATTCCACTTTTCTTCTTCCGTATCGCTGTAAAATCCATTGTTAACATTGCACCAACTTCCATCATTAGACCCCAACAATGCACATTTCTCAACATCATGAATGTTAAGACCCAACTATCAACGTCACATCCGACAATTACACAGGTCTGGGCTATGCCATGGTGATCGTCTCCTGGCTCATCAGCCTCTATTACAACGTGATCATTGCCCAGGTGCTGTTCTACCTGATCGCTTCCTTCACCGACAGGCTCCCGTGGACGATCTGTTACACCAATACCTGCCTCCCACAGAACCACAGTCAAAACAACCAGGAGATCAACGGTGTGTGTGTGTTTGTCTATGTGTTTATTGACGTAAACAATATAATAAAACGATGTATAGGGCAGCTTTACAAAACACAATTACAAAAAAAACAATGGACGTGGCTGTGACAAGCTTTCATCTTCTTCTTCCTCATCCTTCTCTTCATTTTTCTCCTCCTTCTTCTTGTTCTTCTTCTACTGCCTCTCCTCCTCCTTCTTTTTCTTCTTCTTCTTCTTCTTCTTCTTCTTCTTCTTCTTCTTCTTCTTCTTCTTCTTCTTCTTCTTCTTCTTCTTCTTCTTCTTCTTCTTCTTCTTCTTCTTCTTCTTCTTCTTCTTCTTTTCTTTCTTCAGTTACCCTGGATGTGACGGTGACATTTGTTCATCTTCCTCCTCCTCATCCTCCTCCTCATTCTTCTCCTCTTTCTCCTCCTCCTCCGCCTCTTCTTTCTTTGTGTTCTTCTTCTAATTAGATCGGCAAACAAGAAGACTTGTATTTAATATTCATATCTATATGAGTGTAACGGTACGCAGTTCACTTTAGTGACACCTTTGGAGTTTCCGAACATGCACACAAACGCATTTTTGTTAAGTAAAGTGATGGTTTTCCTTTGACTACCACATCCACATGGGTGATACGTAACCTCAAGCTGTACAAAGAACGTGAAATCTACCAGAACAACTAGACCAGTGGTTCTCAACCTTTTTTGGCCCGTGCCCCCCTTCACCATATTTTCAGAACGTCATTCCCCCCCCCCTTTCCTATCAAAAATTTGGCCCGCCCCCCCCCCCCATCACCATATTTTCAGAACGTCATCCCCCCCCCCCTTTCATATTTCCTATCTAAAAATCCCCCACCCCTACACAGTATACGTAAAAATGTAAGGTAAATTTAATAGCACATACTAAAACAAGTCTAGACATCCACATAAAACATGATTTGTGGGTCTACTGACTTTATAAAATGAATTTTAGAAGGATGAGACGTACTTAACAGTAAAGTATGAAGGGAAAAACAATATCAAGTAATCGGTTCTTGTACTAACGCGATCTTGAAATGGTCTTCATTCCCCCCCCCCCTGGAAACCCTAAAATTCCCCCCCCCCGGGGGGGGGGGAATTCCCCACCGGTTGAGAACCACTGAACTAAACAATTTTGCTCTTGGGCAGAGTAGGACTGTCCTGGTCCTGGCAACCGGAAATGTTGGCAGCAATATCCAGCTGTTTAGTAAAGTGCCCGAAATTCCTCAGGGCAGAAGTGTCTAATTATTCTGGTGGATCCTTAGTTTCTGAACTGTTGTCGGCACATTCGTGTGCTGTTTGTGGTCTACCCTTAAAAGTTTGAGGTGGGAGTTCTCCAGAGTTCCAGAGTTAAGTCCTCATTGTTGCTAATTATGGAGTAAAGGAATGTACATTTAAAAAAAAATATCTTCATTATTGATTACAGTTGTTGTTTCACATGTAGTTATATTTGTAGATCTCCATGCCGAAGTGGATAAACCTTCTGCCCTGTACTAGGGGAAGTCAGGGTTTTGTTTTAGGATTCCGTCATTCGTTTTTTTTAGTGCAGACCTAGATACGGAGATCGTTCTCTGTAATATAATAAGGGGTAGAGAAGCTGTAGGCACACGTGTGGGGATAACACCATTACTGACTTTACAGACCATGAAAGAATTAAATTGTGAAGACATTTAGTTAGAATGGAACAATATCAACCTGATAATCTAGAGCGTTCTACGTGAGATCATCGGGATACAAGGCGAGAGGACGAAGCAGGAATATTTTGCTAGATGGGGTAAAAGAGACTTTGATTAAATCAGTATGAAGTTAATACAAGCAAGAAGACAAGCAAAACAGAAAAAGTGATAACTGCATCCTCTCTGCGACGCTTTAAGGCAAAAACACGTTGAGAAAGATCGAGTATATTGTATACATAAATACAATTGTTTGACGCTCATGGAAGTAGGGGTAAGAATTAGAGACTGGAAGACGCACTAGATAACATAAAGATTCTAATCTATAGTTACTGACCGGGATTCGAACCTGTTACCTCCAAATGACGACAGCGCCCACCGGTGTCTAGTTGGTCATCCGTCGAAGTACACTTGTTCCTGCAGTGAGGCACCATAGTCATTTTGGTTCAAATCCCGATCGGTAACTACAGCTTTAACTATTTATATTGTCTAGTGCATGCCCTAGTCTATAATTCTTACCCCTACGTCAATTAGCGCCAAAACAATAAGTGTGTATTTATTTATGAACTATCTCAGAGGCCTCAAAGAGTTCTCCAATTGATATTTATATTGCATAAAACCTGGAGGAATTAATTCGCATTTTAATATTGTTTTTGATATTGGTAACACAATATGTGTTCTTTATTATATTCACACTTAGTTATAGACTGTATTATAGTCACATTTAGTTATAGACTGTATTATTTTCACATTTAGATATAGACTGTTTCATTTTCACATTTAGATATAGACTGTTTCATATTCACATTTAGATATAGACTGTTTTATATTCACATTTAGATATAGAATATATTATTATATTATTCCCATTTAGATATAGACTGTATTATATTCACATTTAGATATCGACAATTTCATATTCACATTTAGATATAAACTCTTTCATATTCACATTTAGATATAAACTCTTTCATATTCATATTTAGATATAGATAGTTTTATATTTACATTTAGATATAGATTGTATTATATTCACATGTACATATAGTTTGTTTTATATTCACATTTAGATATAGACTGTATTTAATTCGCAGAAACCATCGCAAGTACTGTACGATTTTATTTAACTAACGCGGCTGTCAATTTAACCAACTCTACCTCGATTGCCGTCTCTGGCATGTCTGAAAATGTCATAGTGAAAACTACAACAGCGGCATCTGCCACATTTGATGCTGAGATGTCAACATTTTCTCCACAACGTTTGAACTCACCTGCAGAGGATTATTACAGGTAAATGATTAAGCAGTTATTGTTGTTGTTTTGTTTTATTTTCCCTTCGCTCTCTTTGAACTCAACCATAGTCCACACATAAGCTATTACTTCTAATGCACTGGACTTAATTTTGCTTGTGGGTTAGTTTTTCCTATTACCAGTGTCTCTCGCCATCAGGTGAACCAACTCCGACTCCTGAGGTATTTGTAATTTACGTCCCCAAGTCAAGGGTGAGAGGTCAACATATTAGTCCACCTAACCTTGTTGGGGTTGAACCCGCTACCTCGGCATCAGCACGCCGAAAGTTTAAGTTCGAGCCTTCTTATCCATTCATACAATCTGGGACAGTTGTTCTAATTCAAGCATAAAGTGACATTATTCAGTCCAGAAACGGGCCATGAGTTTAATTTATAGCAAACACTTATCTGACAACCCTAGCCTGCATAAGCGCCTTCAGTTACTACCACTCCGCAAACGCCTGCTTTTCAATAAGGCCAAACTAATTCACAAAATCTACATTGGAATGCCCCAAATTACCTTTGGCCATTGTTTAAATATAATCCTAGACACAGTAAACGATTAAACATATTACACATTTCGAAGCCCAGGATTGATTTATACAAAACAAGCTTAACGTACTCTGCAGCTCAGCTGTAGAACAATCTTCCACAAGAAATCAAAGACATTACCAATCCCTATACATATAATCGCAAATTATTCGAACACTGTCTCAGTACATATTACTTTCCCTCTTAATGATAGAAATAATAATAATAACAAAACCCTAGTTTAACAGCCAGTCCCCTTTTGGTAGACCAGTATATTCCACATAGCTAATAACAAGTGTCACACTATTATCTAATATTATTGAGTCGTGTAGTATTGATGTTCTCATTTTTGCCCATGCCATTTTTATTGTTGCTGCTCTCTGTTAGCCTTGAAAGATGTATGAATGAAATAATGTATGAAAGTGAGTGATAGAAGGGCAGAATGTAAGACGGGCCTGCATGCCCAATTCTTAACTCTTTTAAAACAGTTCGTTCGTTCGTTCATCCATGATCCCCAAAGCAGGTGGTACAAAAGCAATGTTACAGGTATGAGAGAGGATCCTGCAGCTTGGATCCATAAGGACTGACCCCCATATCTGGCTGCAAGCAGTCACACTGAAAACTAACTTTAAAAAAAGTCTTAAACGTCGAGATGATGGACTTCATTGCCCCGGGTATTATCCCATATGGCTCGGGTTCTTATGGTAGGACGGCCTGCCGAAAGCGTTGCACAAAGCACGAACTCCGTAGCTTCAGCGACGACCTCCAGGAGTCGCCGAGAAAAATGCACCCGTGAACCGAAAGACGTGCCTAGAATCGAACCCACAACCTTCGGAGCGCGAGGCTGACAGCTTGACCACATCGACATGGAGATTCCCTGAAAACTATCTTATGGGATATAATGCGGGATTGCTTCTGCCTTTAACCTCCAAATTGAGTTGTGGCCCTTAGCCAGTTAACAACGCCAATTTCCTTTATAGATTTTCTTCATCGTTGATGGGGATTTGCAGCTAAAGTTTTCTAACAGATGGCTTGGTTAATCTAGTGCCAACACTCCGTGGTCGCCTCCTACGGTATGCATGATATGTTGTGTTAGCCTTCTTGGCTTTTCTCGTGAGCCCCGAAAAAAGTGGCGGGCGGTAACAGATTGTACACATACATTGGATGTTGAAATCTGAGCCTAGAAACCATGGAGCAGGGAATATGAAGAGCAGGAGATTATGAGGTGAGGTGACTGTTACTCTTTCTTCTCACCTTTCCTTCCAAAGCCGGCGCTGTGACGAAGGGGTTAGAAACGCAATTCGTAATCCCGCATTCCGCGTTCGAAACACAGCTGTTGTCGATTTGGAATAAGACCGCTTTGCGTTGGTTTTTATACAATGGTATGAGTGTTGGTCGTTCAGGAAGCAATGGAAACTTCTGGGCGTAAATTTGACAAGAAATCACAAACGGCCATAAAAAATGTTCGGGTTGACTGCGACGTCCTGGAAAGGATAGGCAACTCACTTTTTTTTTCGTTTACCAAACGAATTATATTTTACCTTTTAATGAATCTACGAGGAACAGGGTGTTCCCATTGTTTTACTTGAATGTAAGAGTTGGATTCGCACTATACATACTGAACGAAAGGTTCATGCTTTTTGAATATATGCCTGAAACAGTCACATTATTCCTGTAAGATAACACTCTATTATTATTATTATTATTATTATTATTATTATTATTATTATTATTATTATTATTATTATTATTATTATTATTATTATTATTATGACTGTTGCTGAAGTTGTTGCCTCTGCTGCTACAACAACAACAACAACAGAAAAAACAACAGCAACAACAACAACAACAACAACAACAACAACATCAACTACTACTACTACTACTACTACTACTACTACTACTACTACTACTACTACTACTACTACTACTACTACTACTACTACTACTACTACTACTACTACTAATACTACTACTACTACTACTACTACTACTACTACTACTACTACTACTACTACTACTGTTGCTGCTGCTGCTGCTGATGCTACTACTACTACTACTACTACTACTACTACTACTACTACTACTACTACTACTACTACTACTACTACTACTACTACTACTACTACTACTACTACTACTTCTAGTAGTAGTAGTAATAGTAGCAGCAGCAGCAGCAGCAGCAGTAGTAGTAGTGCTATTATTATTATTACTAGTTTTAGCATTACTATCGTTTCTGGTTTTTTTTTTTTTTAAATTAAAGATAAACATACGTAAACAGCATCTTTATAACAAGCATGTTATTTGAAATATGTCCTTGTCTTATATAAATATGCCCTTGTCTTACAATAGATACGTCATTGTCTTACAATAGATACGTCATTGTCTTACAATAAATACGTCATTGTCTTACAATAAATACGTCATTGTCTTACAATAAATACGTCATTGTCTTACAATAAATACGTCTTTGTCTTACATAAATACGTCATTTTCTTACATAAATACGTCCTTGTCTTACATAAATAGTCTTTGTCTTACATAAATACCTCATTTTCTTACATAAATACGTCCTTGTCTTACAATAAATACGTCTTTGTTTTACATAAATAAGCACTTGTCTAACATAAATACGTCATTGTCTTGCAATATATACGTCATTATCTTATATAAATATGTCATAGTTTTACATAAATACGTCCGTGTCTTACATAAATACGTCCTTGTCTTACGTACATTAAAGTACCTCAGAAGATTTCAGAGGTACTTGTAATTTATGTCAAAAATTCAAGGACGAGAAGTCAATATTTTAGTCTAATTGACCGGTGTAGTGGTTGAACCCGCTACCTCGGCATAAGCACACCTGGTGTTTAAGAACGAGCACTCTTATCCATACTGACCTACGGATTCTGACATACACACTCGTAATTTTTGGTTTTCGTCGTTTTGAACTATAGCGTAATCTGCACATTTGCTATAACTACTATAGTGTGTGTTTTTTTGGTTGCCTCAATATAAAATTCAATATCTCAGTAACCAACTGAGGTAAAATGATGAGATATATCATTATGTCCACCCAAAAAAAAAAATTTTGTTCTGGAGATTTTACAGCAGATTTCAAAGTTAGTTTATATGCGGTATATTAATTACGATTTAGAGATTACGTCCATGATTTTAACAGTATTACAGCTTCACCAAGAGACGTCCCGGCAGATTTTGAAATTTTCACGTGATTTCCGTTTTGAAACAAACAGCGCGAAGATTCAGAGGTGTCTCCAAATGGGGGTTCTTTCATGAAACGTGATTATATAAATAAACAAGCTGACAAGGCCCAGCTTCTGCCTGCTTATCTATCTATCTATCTATCTATCTATCTATCTATCTATCTATCTATCTATCTATCTATCTATCTATCTATCTATCTATCTATCTATCTATCTATCTATCTATCTGCCCGCCCGCCCGCTCGCCCGCCCGCCTGCCTGCCTGCCTGCCTGCTTATCTATCTATCTATTATCTATCTATCTATCTATCTATCTATCTATCTATCTATCTATCTATCTATCTATCTATCTATCTATCTATCTATCTATCTATCTATCTACCTATCTATCTATCTGCCTACCTGCCTGCCGGCCGGCCGACCAACCAACCGACCCACCCACCTAGTCAGCCAGCCAGCCATCCACCCACCCACCTACCTTTCTGCCTACCTACCTACCTACCTACCTACCTATCTGTCTGTCTGTCTGTCTGTCTGTCTGTCTGTCTGTCCGTCCGTCCGTCCGCCAGACTGCCTGCTTATCTATCTATCTATCTATCTATCTATCTATCTATCTATCTATCTATCTATCTATCTATCTATCTATCTATCTATCTGCCCGCCCGCCCGCCCGCCTGCCTGCCTGCCTGCTTATCTATCTATCCAACTATCTATCTATCTATCTATCTATCCATCTATCTATCTATCTATCTATCTATCTATCTATCTATCTATCTATCTATCTATCTATCTATCTATCTGCCTACCCGCCTGCCTGCCTGCCTGCCGACCGACCGACCGACCGACCGACCGATATTTATCTATCTATCTATCTATCTATCTATCTATCTATCTATCTATCTATCTATCTATCTATCTATCTATCTATCTATCTATCTATCTATCTATCTATCTATCTATCTATCTGCCTGCCTGCATGCCTGCCCGCCCGCTTGCCTGCCTGCCTGCCTGCTTATCTATCTATCTATCTATCTATTTATCTATCTATCTATCTATCCATCTGCCTACCTGCCTGCCGGCCGACCGACCGACCGACCTATATCTATCTATCTATCTATCTATCTATCTATCTATCTATCTATCTATCTATCTATCTATCTATCTATCTATCTATCTATCTATCTATCTGCCTGCCTGCCTGCCTGACTGCCTGCCTGCCCACCCGCCCGCCCGCCTGCCTGCATGCTTATCTATCTATCTATCTATCTATCTATCTATCTATCTATCTATCTATCTATCTATCTATCTATCTATCTATCTATCTATCTATCTATCTATCTATCTATCTATCTGCCTACCTGCCTGCCTGCTCGCCCGCCTGCCTGCCTGCCTGCCTGCTTATCTATCTATCTATCTATCTATCTATCTATCTATCTATCTATCTATCTATCTATCTATCTATCTATCTATCTATCTATCTATCTATCTATCTATCTATCTTTCTATCTATCTATCTGGCTAGCTGGCTATCTATCTATCTATCTATCTATCTATCTATCTATCTATCTATCTATCTATCTATCTATCTATCTATCTATCTATCTATCTATATATCTATCTATCTATCTATCTATCTGGCTATCTATCTATCTATCTATCTATCTATCTATCTATCTATCTATCTATCTATCTATCTATCTATCTATCTATCTATCTATCTATCTAATCTACCTACCTGCCTGCCTGCCTGCCTGCCTGCCGGCCGGCCCACCGACCGACCGACCCACCGACCGACCCACCGACCCACCGACCCACCGACCCACCGACTCACCCAGCCAGCCAGCCAGCCAGCCAGCCAGCCAGCCAGCCACCCACCCACCTACCTTTCTGCCTACCTACCTACCTACCTACCTACCTACCTACCTTTCTGTCTGTCTGTCTGTCTGTCTGTCCGTCTGTCAGCGCTATTAAATATTGATACAAGTTACTGGAAAAAACGTCAGGACCATGTGTTGAAAGAGGAAGAGGACTATTGGTGAAAGGATGGATTGACTTTTATGCAACCGAGAGCAATCATCAACCTACTGGAATCGTCCGACACAGATTAAGGTATGAGCAGATCGCAGACCTTAATCTACGTACACACTTACTGGGATAGATAAACTCCAGCAAGCAATAATCAAATTAATTTATTATTTGGCCGTGTCCAGTGTGTGCTGCATGGTCTAGTGGTTACACACCCGCTTCACACGCCAGTGATCCGGGGTTTGTTTCCGGGTCCGGTCAATGATATGCACTACTGATGAGCTCAGACGAGAGCGAGACTCGAGTCTAGTGCTTCCACATTGACGTGGATAGGCCTTGGGTTCGTACCAGATTACGATCAGCGTTGCTAGTAGTGGGTTGTGCTCAATATTTAATTCTAAAATCCCGAAACAACCAAATAAATCAATTTGACTATTGCTTGCTGGACTTTAGGCGGCCTGATGTGCCTTGCCAGTGAGAAGACCTGATCGTTCGGGTCCACATCGATTGACGGACGTTAGTCGCGCCGATCGGGCATATGTTGAGCTACAGCCTACGATGGGAGACGTTGTAATGTTCTGTTGTGATAATTTGGCCGTGTCTAGCGTGTGCCGCCGTGGTCTAGTGGTTACACACACGCTTCACACGCCAGTGATCCGGGGTTTGTTTCCGGGTCTGGTCAAGGATATGCACTACTGATGAGCTCAGACGAGAGCGAGACTCGAGTCTAGTGCTTCCACATTGACGTGGATAGGCCTTGGGTTCGTACCAGAATACGATCAGCGTTGCCAGTAGTGGGTTGTGCTCAATAGTTATAACTACTAGTGTTTGTTACTTCTAGTCAGTGCACTGAACTGATTTTGCATGAGGGTTAGCTCCTCTATTATTGTTGTCTTCCCGCCTTCAGACTTCTGAAATACTTCCAGTATACGTCCACAATTGCAGGACGAGAAGTCAGTGTTTCATAAACATGTTATAACATACCAGCAACGTGACTGAGGTTTCTGACTGGCTATTTATTCTTACAGCAACTTCGTCCTACAGAAATCGGCCAGTATAGAAGACTTCGGTACCGTCAACTGGCGGCTTGCCCTTTGTCTCCTGTTGAGCTGGATCATCGTTGGAGCAGCGCTGGCTAAAGGAGTACAGTCCCTAGGAAAGGTAGGTTTATGTCGCCAAGTTCAAGGCTGTGTCTTGAACTTAACATTAGGAGATCAGCAGGTTAAATGAATAAGAGCGTTCGCTCTTGAACATCCAGTTGACTTATGCCGAGATAGCTGGTTCAACCCATACAATGCTCAGTTAAACAATATGTTGACTTCTCGTTCTTGACCTTGGGACGTAAATTACAAGTACCTCAGACATCAGAGTGGGATCGCCTATGCAAGAGATATTGATAATAGGGAAAGCTAATCCACACGCAAACATCCGTCCAGTGCACTGGAAGTAAGAACACATGTATGGACTACGCTTGGGTTCAAGGCGAATGAGTACCCCTGCCCCCGAAAAAAAGAACAAGAAGGTGAGGAAGAAGGAGGAGGAAAGGGAGAACAAGAGGGAGAAGAGAAAGAAAAAGTAGAAGATGAAGATGAAGAAGAAGGAAGAGGAGGCAAATGAGGATTAGAAGAGGGAGGGGAAAGAAGAAGAAGAAGAAGAAGAAGAAGAAGAAGAAGAAGAAGAAGAAGAAGAAGAAGAAGAAGAAGAAGAAGAAGAAGAAGAAGAAGAAGAAGAAGAAGAAGAAGAAGAAGAAGAAGGGAGACGAGGAGGAGAAGGAGGAGTGGAGAAGGGGGAGGGGAAACAGAAGAAGGAGAAACAGAAGAAGAAGGGAGACGAGGAGGAGAAGGAGAAGTGGAGAAGGAGGAGGGGAAACAGAAGAAGGAGAAACAGAAAAAGGAGAAGAAGAGTGTAGTGACATTAACTCAGTTAACAAATACACATTGGCTGTCTCCACAGGTTGTCTACTTCACAGCTATATTCCCATATCTTATGCTGACCATCCTACTGATTCGTGGGCTGACATTAGACGGCGCTGTCAAGGGAATCATTTACTACCTGAAACCAGAGTTCCATAGACTGGCTGACCCAAGGGTAACCTTGACTGATAGCTGCTGCTTCTTGCTTGTGTAATGTTACATATCCATCTGTTCTGTGTAATGTTACATGTCCCTATGTCCTATGAATTGTTACATGTTCTTCTGTCCTGTGTAATGTTACATGTCCTTCTGTCCTGTGTAATGTTACATGTCCTTCTGTCCTGTGTAATGTTACATGTCATTCTATTATGTGTAATGTTACCACCCATCCGTCCATCATGTGCCATGCCGATAAGCGTGGGCGGTCATGTTTCGCCATCTCACTCGATCACCAGAGTTGTGGATCAGCTCCGTGTTTCTGCCTCGACCATACCACGTGGCCAAGCCATCCAGGTATTTACTTCTTTGTCTTTCCCTTGGTCTCTTCCTTCGATCTTGCCAGTTGCCACCAAGTTCTTCAATTCATTTCTTCTCATAACTTGCCCAAAACAATTTGACTATCTACATTTAATGTCTCTAATCAGTTTTCATTATAATTTGTTTCTTGAAGGACTTGTTCATTGGTTTTTCTGTCTGTCCATGGTATTCTTTGCAATTTCCCCAGAAACCACATTCACACAGCCATCATATGTTTTTCAGCTTGTCTGCTCGTTGTCCACGCTTTACATCCATTCAAAAGTACAGGTGTAATGTTACATGTCCTTCTATACTGTGTTAAGTTCAATGTCATTCTTTCCTGTGTATTGTTAATGTACTTCTGACGTGTGTAATGCTTCTTACTATTTCTGGCATGCGTAATGTTATTTGAGCTTCTGTCCTTTGTAATATTAATTGCTATTTCTGACATGTGTAATGTTACTTGCTATTTCTGGCATGCGTAATGTTACTTGAGCTTTTATCCTTTGTGATATTAATTGCTATTTCTGACATGTGTAATGTTACTTGCTATTTCTAACATGTGTAATGTTACCTACTATTTCTGACATGTGTAATGTTACGTGCTATTTCTGACATATGTAATTTTACATACTATTTCTGACATGTGTAATGTTACTTGTCCTTCTGGCATGCGTAATGTTACTTGTCCTTCTGCCCTGTTTAATGTTACTTGTCCTTCTGTCATGTGTAAGGTTACATGTCCTCCTACCCCATGTAATGTCACTTGTCCTCATACCCCGTGTAATGATACTTGTATTTGGGCCAAGAATACTACAGCTTGAGACTCAAACATGCCTCTTCCACCAATAGGTCTGGAGCGATGCAGCAACACAGATTTTCTACTCTCTCAGCGCTTGTTCCGGGGGTTTGATTGCCATGAGCAGCTTCAACAAGTTCACCAACAACTGTCACAGAGACGCCATCATTGTGGCTTGTCTCAACAGCTGCACGTCCATATTTGCAGGATTTGTCATCTTTTCTATTCTTGGGTTCATGGCTCATGAGAAAGGCGTGGATGTAGGAGATGTTGCTAAAGGAGGTGAGCCCTTGTTTTCGTTTAGTTAGTTAGTTAGATAGTTAGTTAGTTAGTTAGTTAGTTAGTTAGTTAGTTAGTTAGTTAGTTAGTTAGTTAGTTAGTTAACATATCATCCTCGTTGTACATCGAACCATTCAGTCCATAAGTGCTCGGATCCCCTCCTCAATAAATTCTGCAGCGGATAGCGGCTAACGACACCAGTTCTGTGTTGGTTTTATAATCTTCTTTGGCTTCCTGCATAGCGTTCTTCATGTTGGTGAACCTACACGCAAGGATGGATTCACTCAGATGTACCAACTCCGCATCACCGTCGAAAACCTTGAGAAGAAAGGAAACTCCTGGTTAACATCCTGGCACAAATAATTACACGCAAGACGCAACTTTCCATCTCCTACGTGAAAATAAAGCGCTTACGAAACATCCCAACTGCTCACCGCCATCTTGACGGGAAAACTTCGCTTGATTGAGGAGCATTTTGTATGATATTCTCTGGCAAAGGAAAGGGGCAATTGGGAGTGACCCTTGTTTATGTTTAGTATTGTTTAGGTTAAGTTTTAGATGTCCGTGATGTTGTTAATGGAGAAGACTTGTTTATATTTGGTATTCTTCTTCTTCAGCGTTCCGAGCCATTGAGGTTCTTTGCTGCAAATACAATCCGTCTCCATTCGTCTCTCTGGTGGACCTGCTCTTGCCAGTCGTTGATTCCAAGTGCTTGTAGGTCTGTACATGTATTATCTCTCCACCGCCTTCTTGGTCTACCTCGGGGTCTACGGCCATTTATTTCCTGAGTGTAAGCGAGTTTTGTTTCCCTATTATCTTCCATTCTTTCTATATGCCCCAGCCATTGTAGTCTATTAGCCTTCTTGATACCAGTGATTAGCGGGGACTTAAACAGATCATAAATGTCTTTGTTACTTCTTCTTTTCCACTCTCCACTATGTGTATCCCTAATGGGTCCAAAGATGCGTCTTAAAATTTTGTTCTCAAAGGTTTGTAACAAGGCTTCGTCTCCTTTCGTTGTACTCCAGGTTTCAGAACCATACAGCACAACTGGTCTGATCAGTGTTTTGTATATTGTGATTTTGGTGTTACGAGATGGCGCCTTTGATTTTAGTAGATGTTGTAGTGCATAGTATATCTTATTTCCAGAGTTGATTCTAGTTTGTATTTCTTCCCTTATGATGTTGGAGCAGTTGAAGATTGTACCCAGGTATTTGTATGTTTCCGTTCTTTTAATGGTCATATTATCTATTTGTATGTGGCCAGAGTTTTTAGCCATTCCGTCTCTTGAAATTACCATATATTCTGTCTTATCTTGGTTGATAACCAGCCCCATCTGTTGGGCTTTTTCCTTTAAGTGAGTCAATATTTCCAATGTCTTTTGTTCACTTTGCCCTATAATATCTATATCATCTGCATAACCAAGCAGCTTGGATGTTCCTCCAATATCACATTCCTTCTTTACCTTCCTTACAACTTTCTCTAGAGCCAGATTGAAGAGTAGCGGCGATAGTGCATCACCCTGTTTCAAGCCAGATGTTATTTGGAAGGGGTCTGATTTCCTGCCTTTATATGTTACTATATTATAAGTATCTTCCATGCATAGTCTGGTCATGTTGATTAACTTCCTTGGTATTCCAAATTCCTGCATAGCATTCCATAGACTATTCCTATGGACACTATCATAAGCCTTTTTAAAATCCACAAAAATGTTATGGAGATCTCTTTTATATTCCCAATGTTTCTCGGCTATTTGTCGTAAGATAAATATCTAATCTATTGTTGATCTATTTTGTCTAAAACCCGCCTGGTAGTCACCTAATATATCTTCTGAATATGGTTTTAGTCTATTTAGTAATACTGCGGATAGTATCTTATAGCTTGTGGACAGTAGTGATATTCCTCTATAATTTCCACATTGGAACTTGTCTCCTTTCTTAAAGATAGGTATCAATAATGACTCTTTCCAGTAATGGGGTAATTCTTCTGTCCTCCAGATTTTTATTATTAGTTCGTATAGCTTTAGATGTAATGCATGGCCACCTGCCTTTATAAATTCAGCAGCAATTCTATCAGTCCCAGTTGCCTTATTGTTTTTAAGTCGTGTGATTACATATAGGATTTCTTCAAATGTAGGTT
Organism: Cepaea hortensis; assembly: GCA_963921405.1. Lineage (NCBI taxonomy): Eukaryota > Metazoa > Mollusca > Gastropoda > Stylommatophora > Helicidae > Cepaea > Cepaea hortensis. The sequence goes on along the minus strand of OY992876.1, from coordinate 211,395,310 downwards.
CTTCAATTTGTGGTTCGCATGTTAGAACCTCTTCCTGTGGGAAAATGTTACTTGGAGCTTCACAATTTAGTAATTCAAAAAAAATATTCTTTCCATGTGTTGCACATTTCCTCACTGGTATTTATCATATTCCCATTTTTGTCTTTTAAACCATATGTGTTTTGTTGGTGCCCTCGTTTCATTGACTTCAGTTCTTTAAAAATTTTCTGGATTCATTTTTCTGGTGATTAGTTTCCATATCTTTGATTATATTACTCATATATTCTCGCTTCTGCTGTCTGACTATTTTTGTAGCCTCTTTACATTCATTTCTATAATGCTCTTCCTTTTGGATGTTATTGATGTCATTTAACCATACATGTCTGGCATTCTTCTTCCTAATGACTGCTTCTTCACATTTTTGATTGAACCATCTGTTCTTTCTATGCGTGGTTAACACACCGAGACATTCTTCTGCGGTAGATTGAATTGTATTCTTGATGTTCAACCAAGTTTTGTCAACGCTTTCCTGCAAAGGGTTTTGCAGAGTTTCAAGTTTACATTTTATTTCATCTCTAAATTTCTCTTTGACTGTAATGTCTTGTAGTTTTTCTCTGTTATATGTTGGGTGTAATCTTTGTAATTTAGTATAGAAAGCTCTCTTAAGTTTTATTTTAATTTTTGCTCCAACGAGGAAGTGGTCACTGTGGCACTCAGCTCCTCTATAACTTCTGACTTGCTGTATGTTTGATGCATTTCTGTTGTTAATTAAAATGTGATCTATTTGATTATAGGTTCTCTTGTCACATGATTTCCAAGTTTCTTTGTGTATATCCTTTCTTTGTAGTCTGGTACTGCTAATCTGCAGTCCTTTGGCTTCTGCCAGGTTGATGACTCTCCATCCATTATCATTTGAAGTTGTATGTAGGCTTTCCATACCGGCCACTTTTTTATTAGTTTGCTCTCTACCTATTTTTGCATTGAAGTCTCCCAGCACAATCAGGATGTCCTGTTTGGGGGTTTCTTCTATGACATCTTCCAGATCATTATAAAAGTCTTCTTTAATATCATCTTCTTTCTCTTCAGTAGGTGCATGTACATTAATCATCGTTATATTTTTCCATTTACCTTTTATTCGTAATTTACAAATCCTGTCATTAAAAGCTTTAAAGTTTAAAACGTTCCCCCATAACTCTTTTTTGATGACAAATCCTGTTCCTAATTCATGTTTATTTTGGGTATTTCCTCCATATATTATAATCATTCCATTTTGCTCTAAAGTACCCTCTCCTGGCCACCTTATTTCTTGAATTGCTGTTATATCCATTTGATATTCAACCAGCTCCCGGGTTAGTTCTTCGGCCGCTCCAGCTCGATATTTGGTATTGTTTATGTTAAATTTTACATGTCCAGGATGTTGCCAATGTAGGAAGTGTGTAGTTTATATTTAGTATTGGTTAAGGTAAATTTTATATGTCTGTGATGTTGCTAAAGGAGGTGTGTCCTTGATTATATTTAGTATTGTTTAAGGTAAGTTTAGGATGTGCACACATGGATATAAACTACAGCGACGCAGTCAAGCTTCATGCCTCGCGCTTCGAAGGTTGTAGGTTCGATTTTAGTCTCTTTCATTCGGTTCACGAGTACAACGTGTTCAGATATCCCTTGGGGCCATCGCTGGAAATACGGAGCTGGTATTCTGTATGACGCTTTCAGCAGGCCACCCTGTGGAAAGAGACCGAGCCATATTGGATGAAACCCAGTGAAATGAAGTCGAACCCCTCGTATTGTAAACCCTTTAAACATATACAGAAAGGAAACGTAAAGTTTTTCGCGATGGAAAACTAATAGATACGTTTGAAGTACGAGCTTTAACAGACAGGGATACATTTTGTCGCGTTTTTATTGTGTATGAATATAGCGGAATACGTGGCGAACTGTTGAGTGAGCATTCTGGCAGCGGCCTTATGCATGTATTCGTATGCGGACTTATGGGGGATGCAGTTAGTTCCACTTTTCAATGGGACAATGAGGAGCATTTTGTATGATATTCACTGGCACAGGAAAGGAGCATTATGGGGTGACCCGTTGCCGTTAAGTTGGAACAGTGGCTAACGACTAACTAATTGTGAATATAGGCTGGATTATGAATACAACATTAACTGACACCAGCAATTAAATATAATAGGCTCAGACAGCAGCTTGTTGATCCGTCTTCCCTGACGTAATTACCCACCTGTCGCACACACGAAATCAGATGCAAGATAAATTAACCACACTTGATGCGGTGTCACAACTGAGTCTAAAAATTCACATGGAAAGGGCAAAGATAATCAGAATATTAGACAATGAGCAGACAAGCGAAAACACATTTGATGGCTGTGGATATGTGGTTTCTGGGGGGGGGGGGGATGCATAGAATACCACGGACAGACAGAAAGATCAACGACTAAGTTCTACAAGAAACAAATGAAAACCTAAACTGGTTAGAGAAATTAGACGTAGACAGTCATAATTGTTTGGTCATGTTATCATGTTATAAGAAGAAATAAACTGGAGGACTTAGTGACAACTGGCAAGATCGAGGGGAAGAGAACAAATGGAAGGCAGATAAGTACATACCTGCATGACTTGGCCACGTGGTATTGGTAGAGACAAGAACACTTGAGTTGATCTACGACTCTGGTGACCGCATGATATGACGAAACATGACCGCCCACCTTATCGGCATGGGACATGATGACGATGAATCAAAATACATTCAACAAATGATAACCTGAGCTTTCCTTGGTGAAACCTATCGTTAAGAGGTAGAATAATACACTTGTTTATGTAGCAGTAGATACAAAGATGGGGAAACAGATAGAGCTGTGGTTCTCAACGTTTTTTTTTTTTGTCATTCCCCCCTTTCGTATTTCATCCCTATAAATTCCCCCCCCCTGCCCCTATACAGCATACGTAATAATGGAAGCTAAATTTAATAACACATGTAGAACAAGTCTAGAGGCCTACAAAAAACGTGATTTGCGGGTCTACTTCCGTTATAAAAAGAATTTCAGGAGAGCGAGAAGTACAGAACTGTAAAGAATGGAGGGAACAACTATATCAAGTAATCGGTTCTTGTTTTAATGCGGGGGGGGGGGAGGGGGGGGGGGTTCTCCACTGGTTGAAAACCACTAAGATAGAGACATTAAAATTATAATTCAAGAGAACTTTTCATAGTACAAGGCATTTGTGGAAGTCAAACTAAATTAAAAAATCAACCGACCGACCAACCAACCAACCATCTCTCTAACCGACAAACTAACCTATCAATAAACCAAGCTACTAACCAACCGATCAAACCACCAACCAATAAACCATCCAAATAACCAAACAACAAAACAATTAAGTAACCAACCAGCTAAAAACTATCTAACTAATCGTCCACCCATTCAGCCATACAACCATTTAATCAACCTACCACCCATCTAACCAACAAACCATTCAATCAACCTGCCATCCAACAAACCAACAATCATCTAACCAGCCATCCAACCTGCCATCTAACCAACCAATTCACTCACCAACCATCCAACCAATTTTTCAAACACCGACCACACAATCAAACAACCAATCAGTTATTCAGTCAACCAATCAATCAACCACCAAACCAACCAACAACCCACCAATCAACTAATAAATCAACCTATCAATTAATAACCAACTAACCAATTAACAATCCAACCAACCAGTCAACCAATCAACCAAGAAAACTATAAACCCCCAGCCAAAATAATCATCGAACTAACCAAATAATCAAACACCAGCTAAGCAAACCAACGAAAAAGCCAACCAACCAACAAACCATCAAAATAACCAACCAGACAACCAACTCAATATATCAAATTAAACATCAGCTCACCCTATATTTATTTTCTAGTCCATGAGCTTGCTGACACTCTTCTGTTAAAAACATATCACATTACCCGTTTCTACCCCGCTGGTGTTGTAATTGCTTCTGTCCCATCTTGTTATCATGTATCGCCTTCATGCACAATCCCTTTAAAATAAAGCTATTTCTGCAGCAAGGAATTCATTGATCTTAGCTACATGAACCCATTATGAGGATTTATTGAAGAGCATATTCAAACAGCAAGTAACAAGTTTCTCCGATCTTGGACATGTAATAACAGATGATGGCAGAAGTGAAACAGAAATCAAAAGGAGAACAGGAATGGCAAAAAAAAAAATGCTTTCTACATCATGAAAACGGTATTAGCATCTAGAGAAATTAACACCGCATTAAACGTGATAATTGTCAAATGTTATTCAAACCTACTATACGGCACGGAAGCCGAGACATTGAATAAGCAATTAGAAAGTCGAATACAGGCCCTAGAGATATGGATTTACAGAAGAATATGTCGTATTTCAAGGAAACAGAAACAATGAAATGCAGAGGTTCTAGAAAAATTGGGAATGAAGAGAGAGAGAGTTGATGAAAAAAATAAAAAAGAGGCAGGTGAAGTATTTCGGCCACGTTAAAAGACACACACTCATAAAAATCATACTGGAGGGCAAGGTTGAAAGCAAGCGAGTAAGAGGTAGACAACGATACAAGAGGGAAGATAACATCAATCTGACATAATGTACAGTCAGGGCGAGAGACAGACAGTGTTGGAGATCCATTGCAGCCAACCTTCACTGTAAATACGGCACCTGATTGATTGATTGATTGATTGACCGATCGATTGATTTATTGATTGATTGGTTGATTGATTGATTGATTGATTGATTGATATTCAAACACAACATCTAGCATTTCTGGCGAGAGTTGGACGTCCGCTAACAGATGAAAAGACTGGCCAGCCATTCCTCCCTGCATTCAGGCCACAAAATATGATGACGCTGTCACATAGCCGGCCCATAACAGGAAACTGATTCGGCACGTGTATGATTGTACCCACAGAATCAGTTGTATCTAGTTACCTGATTCAGTGAAACACAAAAAGTAGGTTTGTACCAAACAAAAATGGATCGCGGAAAATGGGAAGTAAGGGTGAGTCACATTTATGACCTACAAGTTGTTAATGTGGTAGCAAACATGTTGTGTTACTATGAAATTGAAAACAGGTTGCACAGGAAAAGCTACTGTAGTAATATTTTAACAATAGTTTTATTTATAAGCCCATTGCAGCTTGAATAAGACGATTTGTCATCCCATGGCACTTAATCTAATGGCACTTAATATGTAATAAGGCGTGTTTCCTTCCTAGGACCCGGGCTTGCCTTTGAAGTCTACCCTGAAGCTCTGTCTCGGATGGTAGTGGCTCCAATGTGGGCAGTCTTCTTCTTCCTTATGATGGCTACACTAGGATTTGGCTCACAGGTAAGAAAACAATCAGAGAAGTTGCATGTTTGAGAACATTGGGAGAGGAAAGGAGTGGGTCAGAATGCCAGTGGAAAACTCAGACCTGTGCAGGGTAATGATAACAACATTGGATCAGGAATGCAGGGACTGGCGGGCACGCTGCACTGAAAGGGGGGGGGGGGGTGCAATAACGAATCCACGACAATTCGTGACCAGGCGATGTAATCGTCTACGCGGATGGTTCTGTGCTAAGAGGTAACCGAAATGCCCGGAAGAGGGCGGCGTTGGTGCAGGAGAGCCTGGCATATGATACCACAACATCTAGTCTGAGAATGGAGGTGGAGGGAGTTACGACGGCGTTACGCTGACTGGAGGAAAAACGGTACACGCATGTTGTGATAGTGACAGACTCACAAAGTATAATGACAAAAGTGAAGACGGACATGCTTCGGGCAGAGTGGCAGGCTTCCATTCAACAATCAAAAATAGAGAGCATCTGTTGGATGTTTTCCCAGGCCATGCTGGTGTCGTGGAAAACGAGCAGGCGGACAGAATGTCTGGGTCTGCACATCTCCGTTGGGCATTGTGTATGATAAGGCAGACGTGATCGGGGCCATTGGGAATAGCGTGTATAATGCAGAAGAACTGATCGATTATAACTGCTTGGAGAGAATGGTGCTGCAGAGAGTGACCGTGGGATCTGGACGACACTTACAACTCCGAGGAAAGTGCAAACGGACACATAATCAGACGAGAATAACCAGTATGTGGAAAGAATGAGATTGCGGGGGGTCAGCAGGGGTTCTGGAAGAATCTCAAAACTGAGAGTGAGGACCAGGAGAACTTCCAATCAGACAACCGTGGGAACGATTAGTAGTATGACTCTTCGCTGGCTGTTGAACGAGGAGACGGAGCGCGTATGGGAATGTCCTGATTGCAATGATGTCGGTTCTTAGCTCAATTCAACTAAACACATAATCATACTGCTACTAGTACCTATAGTACTGGTACTCTTCGCTGGCTGTTGCAGATAAGAACGGAGCATGTATGGGAATTTTCCAAGTTCTGTTATATCAGTTCTTGACTAAAGTCATCTCAACTCAACTCAACTCAGTTCAACTCATCTCATCTCAACTCAGCTCAACTCAACTCAACTCACAGGTAGGAAATGTTTAAACCTGGAACATGAATGAAGCGATACCAGACTTAGCGGATCTTTAATTGTATTGTTCGTGGTTAGTTATCAGCATTGCAGTGTACATGTCAACGTCATACAGAAATATTCATTGTATTGTGCAAGAACTTGTAGGTAGCCAACATTATATAGTGCAAGAACTGAGAGTTAGCGACATTATATAGTGCAAGAACTTGTAGGTAGCCAACATTATATAGTGCAAGAACTGAGAGTTAGCTATATTACATAGTACAAGAACTTGTAGGTATCTTATATTATATATTGCAAGAACTTGCAGGTAACTTACATTATATAGTGCAAGAACTGAGAGTTAGCGACATTATATAGTGCAAGAACGTGCAGGTATCTTACATTATATTACGTCCCCAAGTCAAGAACGAGAAATGAATATTATAGTCCAACTAATTGGTGAACCCGCTACCTCGGCATCAACACACCGGAAGTTTAAGAGCGAGCGCTCTTATCTAATCGGCCATACTGAATTCGAAGACAGGAATAAAGAGTATCATCATCATCATAACCACTACCACCAACATCACCATTATCATGTGCTTTCAGTTCTCTATTGTAGAATGCGTGATGAGCGCCACGTTGGATGAGTTCCCGCAGCTGATGAGGTCAACGAAAACCACCATGGCTTTCCGATTCTGCGTGGTTATTGTGTCCTTCGGGCTTGGCCTTCCTATGGTGTGTAACGGTGGCATCTATCTCTTGGAGTTGGTGGACTACAGCGTCGGTGGTTTTCCTTTGTTGATCGTTGGCATTGTGGAATGTATAGCAATCAACTGGATCTATGGTGAGAGTTCCGTCATTGTTCACTGTCATTATTATCATTGTTTCCTACACTAGCAGTATCATCTTCATCACCATCTTTAGCATCCATGACTATATATCACCACCACTATCATTACTTGCCATCATCATTGTCATCGTCATTAAACAGGGGGTAACATGTTTTGATAGACGATAGCAAGGAGGAATACCAACAGCTGAGTTGATCAGGAAAACCAAAGACCGAGATCTTAGAGAGACATGAACGCCTTCGCCAGCCGGCGATGAACAAGTTTATCTGGTACCAGTTCTTAATTGATTACGTGCCATGTGATGACTAATCGGCTTAAGCGACTTCCTGTATCTGCCGTGGGCTTATATTGCCGAAATGTTCTCAAAGCATTCCAATACAACATGTCTGCTGCCATATTAACAACTGTTAAGTCATAGCTGTGATACGCCTTTACTTCCTATTTTCCATCATTCATTTCTGTTTGGTTCAAACCGACTTTTTATTTCGCGCTGAATTTTGGTAAATGCAGCAAGAAAAGGTAACGTGAGAAATGAAAATAAGAAAACGAGGAAAAGATGAAACAGACTGGCAGAAAGGCAGTTCATAAATATATACACATGTATTGTTTGGCCTTCATAGAAGTACAAGACAGAAGTAGGGGTAAGAGGACGCACTAGACAATATAACAATTTAAAACTATATTTACCGACCTGGATTCAAACCTGTCATCTCCAAATGACGACCTCACCTCGCTGCAAGAACAAGTGTACTTCGACTCATGGCCAAGTAGACACCCCTAAATGACTGTGTCTTCTTTAGCCAGGTTTATCGTCCACATAAACCCACAGCTATGGAATATGGACAGAATTCGTGTCTAACCATTGAAATAGCACCATAGGTCTCAGAATTACTTTTGGGAGACCGAAAGAAAGACAGCAGACAGAAAGGCGGTTAACAAACAAGACAGATTAGATATTTAGGTATGAGTAGGCAGTTAACTTGGAAATGGTATTTGTTTAGCAACATTGTCTCTGTTTGCAGGTTTCAAGAATTTCTGGAGTGATATCGAGATGATGGTGGGAGATAAACCGAAGATCTTTTGGAAAGCTTGTTGGACAGTTATCTCCCCTCTAGTTATTCTGGTAAATGTTTCCCTTTGTTTAAATCTTTCTTTTATTTGTACATCTTTCTGTTGCTTGCCGGTCTCTCTGTCTGAGGGATTACACCACTTTCTCTGTAATCCCGTTTATCCACGCAGGGTCTCGCAGCGAGGCGAGAACTGGAAGCGGTTCGACCTGCGCTCGTGACTTGCGGGATAATGAGCCGGCCGCTCAGAAAACAATGGCAAACTACTGAGCGTAATCTTGCGAAGAAATCAACATACAGCTGAAAGATGCTGATGTTGACAGCGATGTCCTGTAAAGGATATGCAAAACATTTTTCTGTTGCTTATACAATTTTATTTTGTTTAAACATGTTTCTTTTATTTGAAAATCCTTATTTTGTTTATACATTGTTCTTTTGTTTATATATTTTATTGTTATTTTTCGTATACATTTTTCTTTTGTTTACACACTTGTCTTTTGTGTGTGCATCTTTCTTTTCTTTATACAGTTGTCTTTATTCATACATCTTTCAATATTTACAAATATTTCATTATCTTTACTCTTTCTATTGTGTATACTCATTTTATAATTCATAAATCTCTTATTGTTTATACACTTGTCTTTGCTTATACATCGTTCTCTGAAACTTCACTACGAGAACACTTCACATTTTAATTACGTCACTTTTACGCCAAGCGAACCTCACTTAATAGCATTGGTAGCGTAGTGACTGAACACTTTCCTGCGACCTGTGACCAAGGGTTTGAATCCGAATCGAAACGGATTTTGAGAACTGACCAAGAGTTCCAGGGCCACCCATCCTAAAATAAGTACCGGGAAATGTATGGGGACTAAAGGCAGTCGTTGAGTTACTGACCACATGACCCGCCGAGTACCGATTGCTCTATACAAATATGAGTTTAGCACCAGATTCCCATTGCGCATTAGATCCGTAGAATGGTCTCCTTTACTTCTTGTGCCAGATTCACAACAGCTGGTTTTTGTGTCGCATATATTCCCTGTATTGAAGAAGGTTGGCTACTAAAGACGATAAGACAAAGACAGTTGAAATATTTTATTCACTCGAAACGCCATGACAGTTTGGAGAGAACAATAATGGAGGGGTATATGCCTGGGAAGAGAGGAAGAGGAAGGCCAAAGAGGGGATGGGTGCGGGATGTGGCAGATAATTTCCATTGGGTGTATCGGACGTATATATATATGTATATATATATGTATATATATATATATATATATATATATATATATATATATATATATATATATATATATATATATATATATATATATATATATATCATCATTGGCACCTTGCCGTCTTGACAGACGATAGTTTGTGCTCTAAAAAGGCATAATAACTTTTAACTATGGCGGTAGCGAGTGTGACTGATAAGGCCAATTTGCGCTGTAAATGTCCGTTCACAGTGGGTGCATGTGAACACGTGGTCATTTCCACCATCATGCACTATCTTACGTCTCAAACGCTTGGTGTGTGACTTTTCTGCAATAATTTTCTCCTTTGACTTGATTCCATTTCTGATATTTGCCCTCCACGCAACACGTTCAGTGGCGACTTGCTCCCAATGTGCATTATCAATGCCTGTATCAATCATGTCGCGCTTACACACATCTTTGTATCGTAGTAGAGGCCGACCCTGAGATCTCTTACCCATCTGTAATTCACCAAAAAAGATATCCTTTGGTATTCTACCATCATCCATCCTCCTAAGATGACCTACCCATCTAAGTCTACGAAAACTGAGCATGGAATAAACTGTCACACAACCTGATCTTTCCAATACTTCAGTATTTGTGATTTTGTCTTGCCACTTAATACCAAGAATTCTTCGCAGACACCGCATATGAAAGCTGTTTAAATTGTTCTCTTGGTGTGAGTAAGTTGTCCAGGTTTCACTGCCATAGAGAAGAGTACTAAGGACACAGGCTTGATTGTTTTGGCAGTAAGCTTCCTGTTCTCCCAGACTCTTTTTCTTAACCTGTTCATTGTTGTTGCTGCCTTACCAATCCGGATGTTGATTTCCTGATCTAGGGATAATTTGCTATTTACCACTGATCCTAGATATGTAAAATGGTCTACTATCTCTAGTTCGGCGTCGTCAATAAAGATTGATGGTACCCCATGTGCACCTTGTGACATAATCTGTGTCTTCTTTTTGCTAATTGTTAAACCAAATTCAGAACAAGCATTGGAGAATGCAGATAGTAGACATTGCAATTCTTCCTCAGAGTGGGTCGTAACTGCAGCATCATCTGCAAAAAGCAACTCTCTGATCAGTACCCTCCTAATTTTGGTCTTAGCCTTCAATCTCTGAGCATTGTAGAGGCCGCCATCTGAGCGTGAGTGAATGTATATACCACCATCCTGATCACGAAATGCATATTTCAGTAGAAGTGAAAAGTATATTCCAAAGAGGGTGGGAGCTAGTACACAACCTTGCTTAACTCCACTCTTGATTTCAAATTCTTCAGAAGTTGCACCATCAAACTTGATTATACCCTTCATGCCTGTGTGGAACGATTCCACAATGGACAGAAGAGTTGGTGGGCAGCCAATCTTCTTTAGTGCCTTGAACAGACCCTCACGACTGACCAAATCAAATGCCTTTGTGAGGTCGATGAAGGCAATAAACAGTGGTTGATTCTGTTCACGGCATTTTTCTTGCATTTGTCGCAATGAGAATATCATATCAGTGGTAGACCGGTTCTGTCGAAAGCCACACTGTGATTCGGGGTAGACTTGATCTCCTAGGACTTGAAGTCTGCGCAGAACAATTCTGGCAAATACTTTTCCAACAATACACAGAAGTGCGATACCCCTATAGTTGTTACAGTCGCTCCGATCACCCTTGTTCTTGTACAGCGTTATGATGTTTGAATCTTTGAAATCCTGTGGGACTTGTCCTTCACGCCAGCATAGCTCTATTAGCTGGTGGATCTGTAGAGTGAGTGTGTCTTGCCCACTCCTGATAACCTCTATTGGAATCCCATCCTTACCTGGAGCCTTGCCAGATGCAAGTTCATTTATAGCACACTTAACTTCTGTTATGGTGGGAAGTGTGTCCAGGTGGTCAAGAGTTGGTAGAGCCTCTATGGCGTTAAGGGCATCATCCGCTAGTTTGGTCTCACTTGAGTAAAGCTCCAAATAGTGCTCTACCCATCTGTCCATCTGCTGTTTCTTATCAGTGATGACTTCTCCAGTCAAGGTTTTCAGCGGTGCACTTCTTTTGATCACTGGACCACAGGCTTTCTTTATTCCTTCATACATGCTTCTTATGTCTCCCTTATCACTTGCGATTTGAATGGACTCACATAACTTGATCCAATAATCATTTGCACACTGCCTGGCAGCCTTTTGCACATCCTTCCTAGCTTGCCTTAGCTCACTCAGAGTGTTACGCGTTGGTCTTTCCTTGTTTCTTAAGAGAGCTTTCTTCTTCTTATCAATCAAGGGCTGCAGAGTCTCGCTGTTGGCCGCAAACCAGTCCTGCCTCTTATGATCCACAGTGCCGTAAACCCCTACGGCAGTTTTATAAAGAGTTTCCTTAATTTGACCCCACTTTTCATTTACTGTACAATTTTCTGGTGTATCAGTGAAAGCGTCTTCAAGTTGCTGTTGAAACTGAAAGCACTTTTCAGGATCATGAGTGTTAATAATATTAATCCTGGGGCTAGATTTGTGTTTAGCTGTGTAGATTCTCTTTGGTCTCAGTCTAACTCTTGCAACAACCAAAGAATGATCTGTATCACAGTCAGCACTGTGGTAACTACGAGTCAATGATATATGGTTCAGATGTTGTCTCCGTGTGATGATGAAGTCCAGCTGGTGCCAATGGCCGGATCTTGGATGTTTCCATGTGACCTTATGCATCTCTTTTGTTTTAAAAAAAGAGTTTGTAATACATAGGTCATTACTGGTGCAATGCTCCAGCAGCCTTTGCCCATTTTCATTCATGCGACCGATGTTGTATTTTCCAAGGGACACTGGCCATGAACTCGAGTCCTTGCCCACACGAGCATTGAAATCACCGAGCATATAAATGTAGTCAGATTTTGGAACTGCCTTGATCATGGAGTCTAACTCCTCATAGAACAAATCCTTCACATCATCAGAGGAATCGAGTGTCGGTGCATATGCAGTAATAATGGTGGCAAACCCACAAGAGGTTGCCAAGCGCAGGGATAATAGTCTTTCATTTCCTCCTGCTGGAATTTCAATCATTCCCAGTAGCGAATTCTTCACTGCAAAGCCCACACCGTGTTGCCTTTTTTCTGCCTGCCCTCTACCCTTCCAGAAAAAGGTGTAGTTGTTTTCCCTGAGTGACCCTTCCTCAGCGAGGCGAGTCTCCTGCAGGCCAGCAATATCAACGTTAAGACGATTGAGTTCGGCATCAATCACAGCCGTTTTTCTCACATCGTCAATATTGGTCAAGTCAGTGGAAAATCCTGGACACATGGTTCTCAGGTTCCAGGTTGCAAGCCGTAGCTTGAGGTTTCTATTTTTATTTTTTTTTGTACCTGGTGCATTGGTGTTACAGCCTGCGATTCAGATTTTGTCCTAGCCCCAAGCACCCATTGAAGCAGGCAGGCTGTTTCGGATCAGCACCCAATTGGCTGGGGGCTGCCCAGCTTGAGGCGGGCGGTAGCTGATCAGTGACACCTATACGTGTCTCCCACCGTCAGAGGCAACGCGTGGCGCCCCATGTCTACGCCAACTGACAAGGACTTATAACCCGTAACAGTTGCCTCTCGCTTTGATTCCGAGACCAGTTAAGACCAGGGATGGAGTTATTGCCTCTCCATAGCACAAAGCCTGGGCTAAAATATAGAGATCATGTGTTGCCCATGCAGCATGATCCCTCTCTCGGCCTGCCTAGTTCACTCCAGAGGAAAGGTAACACCCCTACATCTGGAACAAGACAAGCTGCAGAAGCTGCCGGATCAGCAAGGCAATGCTCTAACTGTCCGCCTGTCGGAGCTTCGATCCTAGACCAGTCGCGAACCAAGGCTTAGGGCCTGGTCTGCCCTGCCATGACAATTTTGTCTTTAGCTTGCATTTCCTCGCACCAGGGTAAGGCTTGTACCCTCCCAATTGTGCTCTTCCGCCCGAAGCCGTTGGCACAATGTGGGGTGTCGGGTTTGGTAAGCGCCGCCCAACGTTCAGCGCTAACAGAAACCAGGTAGTACCGTCTACTGTTATACGGTAGCTCAGTCATATCTGACTAAGACCTGACTAGAATATATATATATATATATATATATATATATATATATATATATATATATATATATATATATATATATATATATATAGAGAGAGAGAGAGAGAGAGAGAGAGAGAGAGCGAGAGAGAGAGAGAGAGAGAGAGAGAGAGAGAGAGAGAGAGAGAGAGAGAGAGAGAGAGAGAGAGAGAGAGAGAGAAAGGTGATAGTTATTATGATTGCAAAGAGTTATATGTAATGTCTAAGGTTTTAAAAACCGTAAGTGAATCAACTATATTTTAGAATTACCTATAATAGTTATCTAAATATATACTACCTAATACAAATTGTTCTGTTTGTCGTTTCAGGCAACAATTATCTTGAATGCAGTCTTCTACAAAGAGCCCACATACAATGGCCTCCCATATCCACAGTGGGTCAAATCCTTAGGCTGGCTCATAGTCATGTTCCCTGTATCAACCATTCTGGTGTGGTTTACATACTACTACTGCAAGAAAGGGGGTTTTAGGGTGAGTTTTATTTTTAAATTAACTCTCTTCTCGTTTTTCTTCGTGTTGCTTATGAGGGAAGTGCATTAAACCTAGTTGAGGTGATATGAGCTAACAACCAACATCACTACACTCAAGACATTTCCATACACGCTCCGTCCCCTCGTTCAACAGCCAACAAAGAGTCACACTACCAGTCATTTCCACTACTATCTGATTAAAAGTTCGCGTGGTCTTCCCTCTCAGTTTTGAGATTTTTCCAGAACCCCTGTCAATCCCCCGCCATCTTATCTTTTCCACATACGAGTTCTCAGTCTATTCCTCCACCTTCTCCACCTGGTCCTACAGGCGCATGACCACCTCTCCTTTGTTTATAGGCGATAGGCTGGCAGGAAATGCACCTCTTGATAGGTAATCTACCATCAAGAGGTGTATTTCCTGCCAGCCTATCAGCCTGTTCAAATCCCCCCCCCCCATCCCGCACTCTCGCATGGCCATGGTAAAAAATCCATACAATGCTCATAATCTGTGACCTCTGAAGCGAGGAGAGCCATTCCACACGAAATATACCTTTCACCACCTTACTAAACATACTACTTGAGTCCGTAATTAATGTAGAGCAGTGTTTCCCAACGTGGGGCCCACGCCCCACAGGGGGGCAATTTGACTGTTAAGGGGGGCAATTCGAAAATGGAAGAAATCGGCTGAATATAACAAAACGGGGAGACTTGAGACTGAAGTTAACTAAATTGGAACCTGACATAAGATCTCTTTGCAGCAAGCATCAAGCGCAAGGATCTCACTAAATTTAAATAATAAATATTTACTAATAATCAAAATAATATAGAAAAATCTTTCATTAAAATTATTTTGTACTTGAATTTCAGTTCTCCATCATATGTTTTGAAAATTTACTTACTGTGTTTGCTCAATAATTACCTAGTGATTTCTTCCTAAAACCTATCATTCAAGTTTCTTTAGTGAACATTTCAATTTTTGAATATTAAAAATAATGTATATGTTGAGGGGGGGGGGGAGTGGGGCAGGGGAGGGGGGCAATATGAATTTTAGAAAGGCTTAAGTGGGGCATGGCACAAAAAAGGTTGGGAAACACTGATGTAGAGTGTGTTGCAGTGGTCTCCTCCAATCAACGGAATGCCGCTCTTGCTGCTTCAGTCTCCATTCTCATGTTGGAGGTCGTAGTCTCATACCGTAGATTCTCATTTTTCAAGAAACGTCCATTAGCTTTCGCAGTGAAAGCATTAAACCTAGTAGTATTGCATCTCCTTAGGTCAGAGATGAGTGTGCAGTTGAATTCGGCAATCACGGAACATTTGCTGATTAGCGATCACAGAGGTTTTAAGCAGTGTATTCTTATAGTATATATATATATATATATATATATATATATATATATATATATATATATATATATATATATATATATATATATATATATATATATATATATAGTGTATTCGACGAACAATAGTCAATTGCTCAAATTATATCGAATAATCATCTATTAGTCGATTCCCGCCGTTACTATGTACACAGAAGGACTTCCTGCTAAGTGTTAAGACTTCCATGGATATAACGTTCAACTCATTCGCGCAAGGTCAGTGACGATGTACATCATATCTCAGCCAAAGTATCACTTATTTCTTCACATAACAAGATATATAACTCTACAGTATGCACCTAGCGATACGCAGCGAAAATGCTAGCAAGAAATCGTGCAGTATTTTATGCATGACGTCTGTAATTAAAAAAGAGATTAATGTATTTGACCTCGGCATTAATTTATGTATGCAGTGGTGGACTGCCCGGCGTGTTAGCGTGTCCGATGGCAAGTGGGCCCCCCTATGAAGTGGGCCCCCTTAAACATGGGATAATATGTTTAAAATATTAACTGACTTGTTCAGTGCCAAAGACATATTATAATGCACATTTTCGTTCACTAGGCATTGATTGGTAACCCTTTTCAAGATGGAAAACACACTGACCAATAAAAAAAAAAATATTATATGCAACGAGACAAGAAATGTTGCGATGCTACATAGAACATGTACCTTTGTATGGATGTGAAGCGTGGACAATGAGCAGACAAGCTGAAAAACATCTGATGGCTCTGGAAATATGGTTTATAAGGAAAATGCAAATAATACCATGGACAGACCCCCCCCCCCCCCCCCAAAAAAAAAAAAAAAAAAAAAAAAAAATGACCAAGTCCGAAAAGAAAGAAATGAAAACCGTAAACTGATTAGAGAAATTAGACGTAGACAGTCAAGATATTTTGGTCACGTTATGAGAAGAAATAAATTGGAAAACATTGTGACAACTGGCAAATTCTAGGGGAAGAGAACAAAAGGAAGGCAGAGAAGTAAATACCTGGATGACTTGACCACGTGGTATGGTAGAGACAAACACACTTAGCTGATCCACGACTCTGATGATCGAGAGAGATGTTGAAAAATGACCGCCCTCCCTTACCGGTATGGCACATGATGGATGAAGCAATGAACCTGCGGAAGATGCCACGAAACAAAACAAATAGCACGGTGACACTAGTATGGCAATATATCGTCCTTATATGCAACTGGAAGATCACACCCGGCGATATAGTATCCTTCAACACTGAATCGGTTAATATCCCTTTAGTAGCCTTGTCTCCTGGCAACCAATATATTTTGACCCAGCTCGCCATTGTGTATAGGGTTGACTTAGTCTAGACAGGTTCCAGTCCCAGTCATGCACTCTGTCTACCAAGTGGGTTGAATTATTCTAGACAGGTTTCAGTGCAAGTCATGCATTCTATCTACCAAGTTTGTTTTTGTTTTTTCCCGCGTTTCCAGCCTGTTTCAGGATAGTGCGGTCAACATCAGCATCTTTCAGCTGTTTGTTGATTCCTAGGCTAGATTACGCTCATCAGCACACCACGACTTTCTGAGCGACCGGCTCCATACTCTCATAAGTCACTGGCGCGACTCGAACCGCTTCCAATTCTCGTGCGCTCACGTCAACCACGAGAGCATTCGGGGTTACGGAGAAAGCTGCTAACGCCTTGACCAGGGAGACCGGCTATCTACCAAGTGGGTTGACTTATTCTAGACAGGTTCCAGTCCAAGTCATGCTGTGGCGTCGCGGCCTACAGTTTTCGATTCCAAACTTGTCATGGAGTGTTTCACATACACAACCTGTACATGTACCTCTGGTCTTTTCCCCTTATCCGTGAAGGCTAGACGACCCCTCTGTCGTGTCCTCCTTTAAAGTGTCGTCCCTGGAGTGAAGAGAGTCAACACCCACATTATAATATTTTTTCTTTCCTATCAATATCCTGGAGAATCCACCAGCTTCCGTCCAACACACTCCATCAGCCCGTGGACACCTTTTCCTATCACTCTCTCACTGTCGTACTATGCCCTCTCTCATACTTCCCCAACGCAACATACTCAACAACTCTTGCTTCTAAAAATTAATAAAGATTAATTTATTAAAAGAAAAGTGTAACTTATATGAGACGTGTATGCGAAGACAATGTGTGTC
This sequence comes from Cepaea hortensis, assembly GCA_963921405.1. NCBI lineage: Eukaryota > Metazoa > Mollusca > Gastropoda > Stylommatophora > Helicidae > Cepaea > Cepaea hortensis. Next base: position 211,377,598 of record OY992876.1, on the reverse strand, counting down.
GTGTATTATAACATAAATGTATGTGTCAGCCTTCAAAGTTCAGGATCATAGTGTACACATCATGGCAAGGATTACACGACATCACACGAGTCAGTACACTAGACCTCACCGAAGTCGTATCCTTCTCTCCAGACATGTCCTCCTCCAGGAACTCTGATGACCATGAGATCTGAATCCCATGTAAATATATAATCCGTGGAAAAAAACTATTATTGTTCCTAACGCAACTGTTCCTAATAGTTTATAGAAACTCCTGCTTCATAATTCCGGCGCAGTGAAACAAACATGGAACACTGTCCTATGAACAAGACTTTTTGTCTCTTGATAAATGTTCACAAGTTCTCACTATTAAACAGTTATTGTCTATACTCCAATAGAGTCCTTTATTTTTGTTCTAGTCATAAGTGAACTGAATATTCATCACTACTGGTGTGTTAAAACTGGTATGACCTAAACTCATTCGGTATTTATCCTGTAGGATACATATACCATTCAGCTCCACTGAGCAATGTTGATCATCTTCCTCTAGCATAAGCTCTGTTGTAAAGTTGCTGGCCAATCTTCCTGCGCCAAACTTTATCCGGGATCGGATTTTACCTGGGTTCCGTGTTCTTCATTCCAACCAGAGGAAACCTTAGGCAACACTGCAGTTAGATCAAATTACATCCACTCTTGCCATGACAGGCACGTGTAAAATTAAATTAACTCAATTCGCACACGGTAGACATTTTCCAATCAGAACTGCAGTTCCGAAACACGTCCACTAAAATCCAAGGTTTGAGTTCAACTGTCCTCTCCCATCATGGTTTTCTGCAAAACCTAAAATTTGGTCACGTGACATGGTTGATGTCCTGCAGGTGTTATTTGGGCATATCATCCATTGTCAAGAATCGATTTTCCCTGGCTCCATCAATGTCAAAGTTGTCATCAGTTGTTTTGACTCCCCCAACAAACCAACGAGTTACTGTATGATCCCAACAACAGTTTTCCCCAACAAGCTGCCAATCTTCTTTCCGTCCGGAAACTATGAATTGACAGACGGACTGTTTTCTTCCGAGCTGAGTACTTCCGCTTCCAATCCGACTTGTTTATAATCTGTCAAAGCGATGTATGATTCAGCTCATTCACTTCCCCTACACATCTGCAACTGTTAATTTTGTCCGACATGTGATGGCCGACATCCGATTGCCACCATGATCCCACGGGTTCCATCTGTATTCAAATGTTGACAAACTGTCAAAGCGATGCCGGGATTTGTCTCACTCACCACCGAGTGTTCCCAATCCGTCGACCAGATGTACACGTGCAGCCACAAATATTGTCCTGGGATTTTGACATCCGATTTGTTTATACTGTTAGTTAAAATAGTTGTCGCTGGCAGATAGTCCGTTTTATCAGAAAGCCTCTATAATAATCAACTGGGTAAACGCAAGGTTTTATTTTGTGACACCCTCTACCCAGGAGATCAGGGGGACGCAATATATCAAGAAGTCAGGGCTCTTTTTACAAATTGTCAGCCCTTTGCTGGGATTCATATGCGGCAGCGTCTGAACATGGGGAGGTCACGACATGTCCGGTAACAGCGCCTATTCAAGATTCGACAAATAATGAAATGTCATTCTCACTTTTCTGTGTTTTCATTGAGTATTGTCTCTAACCATTTCAATTATGCTGATCACAATGGAGTTTGCGATGTATGGGTCACAGCATTGAAGTCATGCTTCTCTAATAACGTAACAGATTCAGTGCCAAACAAAAAGGTTTGGGCGAAACGAAAATGGATGGCGTAAAAAGGGATGTAGAGTCGTGTCACAGTAAGGACCTGAAAAGTTGTTAATATGGTAGCAGACATGTTGCATTATATATCAGATTAAAGGGGGTTGCATAATAAAACTACTGTATATAAGCCCATGGCAGATACGGGAAGTAGCTTAAGACGATGTATCATCCCATGACACTTTATCAGTTAACTGGTAGTGTCACATGGATTGTAACTTTTGTTGAGTATTTATTAATTCTTTGTTTGTTTATTAGCCGGCTCGGTGGCGAAGGGGTTAAGAATGCCATTCGCAACACCGCATACCGAGTCCTAAACACAGCTGCATGCGATTTGGAAACAGACCGCCTTGCGCTGGTTCATATACAAAGGTATGAGTGTCGTTCGTTTAAAATGCAATGATAAACTACTTAACGTTATCATGCCAAGAAATCAGAAGCAGCCAAATAAACGCTAGGGTTGACTGCCAGCCCTGTAAAGGATCTGCAAATAACATTTTTATTTTGTTTATTGCAGCTGCTAAGAATGCGCAGTATGCCCCTGCCCCACTGGGGCCCGGCCTTAGCTACGCACAGAAAAGAAAGGTATTCACCAGAGCGGCTGAGCCAGCAGAACTTCGGGACCCTAGAGTACCAACTTGGAGACAAAATCTACCGCAGTCACTTGAGTGTACATGAAATTGCAAGTCTGTTAGCGGGCAGTACCACCACAATCAACACACTCAACTCCCAACACAACTCTCGCCAGGTGTCGCGATGTCCGTCCACGTCCACTTTGGGCATGAATCCGCCCTTCATGTTCGGTGAAGGGACTCCACACAATCAAACTCCTATTCAGACACCACTGGGCTCTGTTTGGGGTAGCAAGACATCCATGCAGTAAAGACATTGCTTGTTTCTGTTTGGAATAAGAAGGAAGTCGTCTCAAGTATATTTCTGTTTAAAGTTGCAAGACGCGTGTGTAATAAACATATCAGTGGGTTCTGTTTGGGATAGCACGACACCAATGATATAAACACGTTACTTAGTTCAATTGTTTTCCCCCTTCTTCTGCTGGCCTTTAACCCCCATTAACAGGTTCAATGCCAAACAAAAAGTAGGTTTGGATCAAACAAAAATGAATGGCGAAAAATGGGAAGTAGAGTTGTCTCACAGTTATGACTTAATAGTTGTTAATATGGTAGCAGACATGTATTGTATATGCATGTAATACTGTGTAATATATGCTTATGTAATGAGGTTGCATAGGGGAAAGTACTGTATATAATCCCATGACAGATACGGGAAGTAGCTTATGACGATTAATCATCACACGACAATTAATCAGTTAAGGAATTGTTCTTCAATCAACTCATGGTACGCCGTTTTATCTGTTCCTATCTCCCGCAACTCCCCCTATATCTTCCACATATGATTCATCTCTGATTCTACTTCTCTTCTCCGTGTGTCTTTCTAGGTCTCCCTGTTTCATTTTTCCAGTGGGTTCAAGTGAAATGCATTTCTAGCTATACTATTATCAGATGTTTTCAATGTATGATAAAACAAAGAAAATTTAAATATTTTGGTCACTTGTAACATCATGAAAGTTTGGCGAGAACAAGAATAAAGAGGTATATGACTGGGAAGAGAGGAGGGCCAAAGAGAAGATAGGTGCAGGATGTGGCAGATGATCTCGAGATGGGTGTAATGGACGCGGGACATCTTGCTTATGACCGAACAGTTGTCCGGAAGGTTGTTATGTGAGCGAGATTCTGTAAAGGACATACTACTGAATGAATGTGCCCTATCCAGCGCTAGGGTATTTTCGCCACATCTTGATTGGTTGTCTAGTTCTCTAACTGACTTCTCTACATGAATGATTATCATACCGTGTTACGGCTTGTATTCTACGCAGACACCTATTCATAATTGTTTGTAGTTTATAAATAATTGTTGAGTGGGTATCCGTATTTCTGAGCCATACAGTCGTACCGATTTAACGTCATAATAAACTATTCTAAGGTGAGTTGAGTCAAAATCCGACATTACAGCACTCAGGACATTCCCCTCTGCAACAGCCAGCGAAGAGTCCCAATACTAATGCTACTAGTAGCAGTCCGATTATGTATCCGTCTGGCCCTTCCTCTGATAATTAATTGTCGGCCACATCCTCCGGTCACTCCCTGCAGCAACATTCTCTCTACAACCAAGATGATGTACCCGTTCTTCTACACTATACACACGATTCTAAAGCTCCCCGACCACATCTGCCTTATCATGCACCAATACTCCACCAACGGGTGCACACCCAGCCAGTCTGACCGCCTGCTTGTTTCCTAACTAACCAGCATGTCCTTGAGAAATAATCCAACAGATGCTGACTATTTTTGATTGTTGAATTGAAGCCTGCCATTCTGCCCGAAGCACGCCGGTCTTCGCCTTTCTCATCATACTATCCTAAGTTGTGTTGCTGGTTATAATTGCCTTTGACTTCCACAAGTTTCCAGGTGCTATGTTAGCTTCTTCTGCTTTTGTATTCTTATTTTAATATTTGTTATGTTTTGCAGCAGTTTCTCAAGGAAAGAACCACTATGGCAAATTGTGAGTGCATAACGTTTAATTCTGGAGAAGTGGGTTCAACCACTACACCGGTAAGTTAGACCAAAATGTGGATTTCTCTTCCTTGACTTGGGGACGTAAAATACAAGTACCACTGAAGTCGGAGTAGGCTCGCCTGTTGGCGAGAGACACTGGTAATAGGGAAAGCTAATCTACGCGCAAAAATCAGTCCAGTGCTATTAGAAGTAGTGTTATGGACTTCGCTTGAGTTCAAAGCGAGCTACCAGCAGAAAAGTTGCTCAGACTCTTGCCATTTCTTCTGTCTTCATCACCATCAAGTCCAGGGTGACTGCAATGTCTTATGTCCCTCTTCGTGCTGATCGATCCCTGCCTGTCTTCCAGGAACCCTGCCTTCGTGCTGATCGATCCCCGCCTGTCTTCCAGGAACCCTGCCTTTGATCACTTCTTTCCAAACCTCTGTGACCTTAAATATGGCCAAAGTACGAGGGGGCTTCAAATTAAAATCTTAAACGTGTGACAGAAATTACAATAACCATGCCATTGTCTTGTAACCTGTCAATATTGTTGTTACGGATGTCAAAAATGTTAAGCACATGACATCACAGAGCAGACGGACACGGTGACGTCATAAGGACAGTTTAAGATGGCCGCTCCACTTTCCACATGCACCATAAAAGAGCAGCGTTCTGTTATTCATTTTTCTTTTTTTTTTTTTAATCAGTGAAGGGTGAAACGTGCAGAAATTCATCGGCGAATGAATGTCCAGTATGGTGATGCATGCCTGTCAATCCAGCAAGTGCATGAGTGGAGTAGAAAGTTTCGACCTGCAAATAAATTCAAACGATGTGGACTTCTAAGGAAAGGTGTCATTTTGCAACATGACAATGCACGACCCCATACTGCCCATGTGTGCACCCCCCCCCCCTCCGCCCCGTACTCCCCAGACCTAACCCCAAGTTATATCCACCTGTTTGGACAAAACTCAAAGAGTCACTGGGGTGGGGTGTGGGGGGGGGGGGGGGAATATTTTAATTTGAAACCCCCTTGTATTTCATTTTCCGAGACAAGTCGCTGTTTATCCACCCGTGTTTGTGGATTATTGGATAGTGAAACACAGTTTCATGATTTCCATACATACCCCTAGTTGAGGTTTCAAAATCAGCAATAGGTAATATTTTTCGTTGATTTCCTTGGTATGAGATATTGACTGCTCATAAAGGAGTGCCAAATTACTGAACTAAAATTGGCTATTAAATCACAGACAGTCATCAAATGATAGGATTGATTGCATGTCCTGTAAAACATATACGACTAGATTTATTCCCCATTTAATCATCTTTTATAAAATCAATCTGTAATATCAACTAGTGCCTATAGCATATTGCGCTGTAGGACAGGAAGTGGGGGAGGGGGTGTCTTGAGCCTAAAGAATTAAGGCCGCTGGCTAGTGCAGTCGCCGAACTGTGCAGGTTAAGGATTTTCTTTTTTTTTCCCCCGACAGAAAAAAAAAAAACAATTCTTACCGAGGATTCGAATCCGAGTCTCTTGGGGGAAAACCCGACGTTCTAACCACTCGTCCAGCCGCTCCTCGATAATATCAACAACTGTACAAATGTTCCAACAATTGATTTGTTTTTTAACACGGAAACTGCCATCTATAAACACATCATATGTTTGAAATAGTAAGCCGTTTACTTAACTCTGTCACACCTAGAGGATTCCACACGTCACATGGACAAGAGCCACACTAAACACAATGAACAGACATGAGTGTGTTAATTACACAGAGGCGAAGTAAACATTCCCCAGCAGTTGGAGATTTGCAAAGAGTGGCCTGTAAGTTTGCTGCCCCGGCACAATTTGTAGGAAAAACAAAACTGGATAGAATCTGTCTAGAGGAAGCAAACCATATCCACATGTAAAGCAGACCTGGCACAAATACAGGGTGTATTTTTATGACTGTGGGGTTTTTGAAAATATTGCCGTTCCAAGTTTTGTATTTACCCTCTGTGAACTCATACACCATAAAAGGTAAATACAAAACTTGGAACGGCAATATTTTCAACCCCCCCCCCCCATTTTAAAAAAAAATTCGCATATCCTTTACAGGACATCGCTGTCAACAGCAGCATCTTTCAGCTGTCTGTTGATCTCTTGGCAAGATTACGCTCAGTAGTTTGCCATTGCTTTCTGAGCGGCCGGTCAGTTATCCCGCAAGTCACCAGCGGGGGTTGAACCGCTCCCAGCTCTCGCCCGCTACGAGACTGCGTGATAAACGGGATTACGGAGAAAGTGGTGTAACCCCTCGGCCAGAGAGACCGGCTTCAAAACCCCCCACAGTCATTAAAGATGACACCCTATACACCCTATACATGCCGCACTGACCTTTGAGGTGCTTACCGGGGGGGGGGGGGGTGTGACACGCTTCCTTCAAAAGAGGAGCGAAAAAGAAGAAATAGATTGTATCTTTCTTTGCACAGATTACTCCCCAGTTACAGATCTTTCTTCTTTCCACTGCGTGGGTGTGTAAATCATTTTGCACTTTACATAACTTACTTGACACTTTTCTGGCCTTTATTTACACATTTTACTGGACACCTTTCTAACCTTTACGTTCTTAACTGTGTACTTACGTAATTAATTTTCAACTTTACAAATACTTTAGTGTGAGCCGTGGATTATGGAGTAGTTAGTGCACTTGTTCAGCTTCTACTGTTGTCTTTAGAGTCACCTTCATCTTCCCTCCGGGACATGCAGGAATTGAGGGAGATGAACGAGCTGATAAACTTGCTGGCTCTGCATCCCCTGCAGATGACCAGCCCTTGGATCGTGCCGATTTTATAAATGCCCTTAAAGAGATGTCGAGAGCGGAGGACTTAACGCCAGTGAATCAACCTCGTTGTCCAGATTGAGAGACTCGGGAGGAAGAATTGGTACAGCTAGACAGGAGAGGCACACTGGAAGAACGAGGGGCCTAGTCAACCAATACAGAACTGGCAGCATTAGCTCCCGAAAGCAGATGCATATGTTGGAGGGAGGATCTGAGCACCTGTGGACTTATCCGGAGTGCAAGGATGATACTCCAACAGATAGCTAACTAACTAGTGCACTTGTCAGTCAAATCATTAGTCTTGGGTATGACTCCCCAGTAGTGGCAGAATTAACCTTTTTCTGATCAGAATGGCTAAGGAGATTAATTTCAAGTCACGTGGCAGGAACATGTAATAGGCGAGTAAGCGTTACGGCCATCACATTTTTGTAGATCTCAATACACCGAGTAATAGGTGATCTGTATTTCCCTCACTTAGCGGACGATGAGCTTAGGAGCAAACCCTCTCCCGACCATGCTTTTGACATTAGTAGCGTAATGTCCTAACAAATACATCAACGCGCCGTCTATGGAGGTTAATGTGTAGTTGCATATCCTTAACAGGACATCACAGTTAACTCCAGCATTTTTTGTCTGTTTGTGATATCATGACTAGTTTATGTTCAGTAGTTTGCCACTGCTTTCTGAAGAGGTCAATACTGGCACGTAAAACGAGTACCAAACATTGCTATGAGGAAATAAAAGCAGCTAATGTAAAACTAACCAGTGTTTCCCACGTACCATCCGGTCACAGAAATTATGAGCCTAAATTATTCCTAAATTATTATGAGCCTAAACATATCCACTATGTCTCATTGGCGTGTAAGTTGTTTAGTTTTATTTCACTCGTTATTTCAGGCTGTCCTATGTATGTTTAAATTAAACATTTTATGTTTTAGCTTAAATTATGCTTTACACACATTTTACACCTTATTATTTCGTATTTAATTCTTTCATGCTCTACACACATTACTTTCACTGTATTATTTCATATTTACCTTACGTTTTTGGCTGTTTGTGATTTCATGACTAGTTTACGTTCAGAAGTTTGCCACTGCTTTCTGAAGAGGTTAATCTTAGCATGTAAAATGTAAAAAGAGTACCAAACATTGCTATGAGGAAATAAAAGCAGCTAATGTAAAACTAACCAGTGTTCCCCAACAAGTCAATCGGTACAATTATCTCGAAACGGTCATAACATCTGATGGGAGGTGCCTTGAAGAGATTAGAACAAGAATCTCCATGGCGAAAGTAGCCTTTAGCAAGATGAAAAAAATTCTGACCAATTAAAAAAATATCAATTGAAACGAGAAAAAGAATGTTGAGGGGATACATAGAGCCTGTTCTTTTGTATGGATGTGAAACTTGGACAATGAGCAGACAGGCTGAAAAACATCTGATGGCTGCAGAAATGTGGCTTCTGAGGAAAATGCAAAGAATACCATGGACAGACAGAAAAACCAATGACCAAGTACTACAGGAGACAAATGAAAATCGTAAATTGATTAGAGAAACTAGACGTAGACAGTCAAAATTTTTTGGACATGGATTAGAGAACTTAGTGACAACTGGCAAGATCGAAGGGAGAAGACCGAGAGGAAAATACCTGGATGGCTTGGCCACATGGCATGGACGAGACAGGAACACTGAGCTGATCCACGACACTGGTGATCGAGTGAAATGGCGAGTCATGACCGCCCACGCTTTCCGGCATGGCACATGATTGATTGATTGGTTGATTACGTTAAACTTTACATACGCTACTATACAATTTGCTATTTCACATTTAACTTTCTTTATGCAGTATACATGTTACTTTACACACTTAGTTTATATTTAAGTTATTTTGTTTTAAACAGATTACTACTTTACATTCAACTTAACCTACTTTATATTGCACATTGTACATACCATACTTGTACTTAACACGCAAGCAGTAATACCATACAACACACACAGCACTTACCAGAAACGCAGAACTTACCACACACACAGTACGTACCGCACACACAGTACTTACCACACACGTGGTACTTACCACACACGCAGTACTTTTACTTACTATACACACAGTACTTACCACATACACAGTACTTTTACTTATCATACACAGAGTACTTTTACTTACCACACACACAGTACTTACCACACACACAGTACTTTTACTTACCATATACAGAGTACTTTTACTTACCACACACACAGTACTTACCACACACAGTACTTACCACATACACAGTACTTACCACATACACAGTACTTTTACTTACCACACACACACACAGTAAGTAAGACACACATAGTACACCTTATACCACCTACAGCATGCAATACTTACACCACACGCACAGTACTTACCACACACACATTATGTAACACACACACACACACACACACACACAGTACTTACCACACTTTACACAGCTCACTTCATACTTTTATGACTTTACAACACGTATAATAACTTCACACTTCACAATTAAGTGATGCATTTACGCGTTTTGTTTTACTTCTTTACCTAATGAAGAATATGAGGTCACCGAGAAAAACCAAATATGTTCTTCGTGATCTCTGCAATGTATATATTATAAGCATTAAATCTTATATATAAAAAAGGATCTCCGTCTGTCTGTCTGTCTGTCTGTCTGTCTGTCCGTATGCCCGTATGTCCGTCTGTCCTTTATGCGCTCGCGAACGGCCCATCCGATTGAGATGAAATTTTCTACACGCCTTCCTTTCATTCCAGAGCTGCCAACTGTCATAGTTTTTTTTTCTTCTTCCTCCTCCTCCCTCCTCCCTCCTCCCCCTCCCAAAATACGTACGTCCAGGAAATGGTCTTCTACATAGACACTTCTCTCTGAGGTCCGCGATAACATATTAACCTGGTGGGATGGCAATCAATCATCCTACTACCTCCTCCCTCCTCCTCCCTTCTCCTCCTCCTCCTCTCCCCTCCTCCTCCTACCCTCTTCCTCTTCCCCTCCTCCCTCTCCCTCCTCTTCTCCTCCCTCCTCCTCCTCCCTCTTCCCTCCTCCTCCTCCCTCTTCCTCCTCACTCCTCCT
>OY992876.1:211303319-211367132 GCA_963921405.1 Cepaea hortensis | reverse complement strand
GGAAGGACGAAATACCACAATGTAATATACAAGTAAATGGGAATATTCTTCAACAAGTGAGCAGGTACAATTATCTCGGAACAGTAATAACATCTGATGGGAGATGCCTTGAGAGATTAGAACAAGAATCGCCATGGCAAAAGTAGCCTTTAGCAAGATGAAAAACATACTGACCAATAAAAAGATGTCAATTGAAACGAGAAAAAGAGTGTTGAGATGCTACATAGAACCTGTACTTTTATATGGATGTGAAGCTTGGACAATGAGCAGCCAGGCTGAAAAACATCTGATGGCTGTAGAAATGTGGTTTCTGAGGAAAATGCAAAGAATACCATGGACAGCCAGAAAGACCAATGAACAAGTCCTTCAAGAAACAAATGAAGATCGTAAACTGATCAGAGACATTAGACGTAGACAGTCACAATTTTTGGGCATGTTATGAGAAGAAATGATTTGGAGAACTTGGTGACAACTGGTAAGATCGAGGGGAACAGACCAAGGGGAAGACCTAGAAACAAGTATCTGGATGGCTTGGCCTTGTGGCATGGTCGAGACAGAAACACGGAACTGATCCACGACTCTGTTGATCGAGTGAGATGGCAGAACATGACCGCCCACGCTTACCGGCATGGCACATGATGGATGGATGGATATGAATTAAATGAGATGCTCCCCACCAGGGTCTGGGCGAAGCCGGGCAGGGTCAGCTAGTCTATTATAATGATCATATGTATCATATTCTGTTCTTACAAGCGTATGTGTTATGTTACTTCATAACATCCAAATCTTTTACGTCCCCGCATAACTAATTCGTCATTCATAACTTGTCTTTGAAGGTAATTTAAAACAAGTGTGCACCTAAGTTACGCACCATGCACCGATGCACACATTTTTTGTCCTTTTTTTTACATGTCCTATTTACAGGACATTGCAATCAACACCAGCATAATTCAGCTGCTGTTGATATCTTGGAAAGTTTTACGCTCAGTAGTTTGCCATTGCTTTCTGAATGACCGGCTCACTAAACATTTCCGTAAGAAACCAGCGCGACGAGATCTGCTGCCAAATCTCGCGCAGCTGTGTTTCGGACGTGGGTATACGAGATTACCATCAGCGTCCTTAACCCCTTCGCCAGGGAGACCGGCTTTTTTTGGGTCCTTTGCGCATATATTTTTGGTACAGCAGATGAGCTGATATCATCATCATCAAGTGCCATGCCGACTGGCGTAGAACTTCATGACGCTCCACAGATCTAGGTCTTTGGTTTTCTGGATCAACTCTACCGTTGATATTCCTCCATGCCGCCGACTCAATCCATCCAGCATCATTTCTCTTGGTCTTCCTCTGCCTCTCTTCCCCTCGATCTTTCCAGTTGTCAGGATGTTCTCTAATGCCTCTGTTCTCTTCACATGACCAAAAAAATGTTGTTTAACTCTTTCTTATTGTTATATATATATAATGTTATAGTTTCATTAGCCTCTTTCAGGCATTCGTTGTTAGTTACTTTGGCAGTCCAATGAATTCGCAACATTCGCCTCAGGAACCACATCTCTATTGCTTTCAATCTCTTCCTAATTTGGCCATTTACATTCCAAGATTCACAGCCATACAGCAAAACAGGTTCTAAACAGCACCTTAACACTATCTTTCTTACATTCACTGATATGGACTTATTGCATAAGATATTGTTCATTTTCTGAAATGCAGCCTTTGCTTGCCCTATTCTGCTCTTAATTGCTGATGTGCATCTTCCATCTGATGTTATAAATTAATTGATTGATTGATTGATTGATTGATTGAATTTAAGAACCGACATCACAGCATTCGGGGCATTCCCATAAGCGCTCCGTCCCCATCCTCATAAGCCAGCTAAGAGTTCCAACCCCAATAGTTGATGTTATAAATGTCCCTAGATATTTAAAACTATCAAATTGTTGGATAATTTTCCCTTATATCTCTATTTCACATTTGGGTGGTACCTTTTTCTTTGATATATAAAGTGAGCTGATATAGAAAATGAAATTTACCCAATCCTGGAATGAAGTTCACTTGCCGACTCGGTGATCATGGCTTCGAATCTTCATGGAAAAATCTGGGCTTTCCGGTCATCCCTGTCGAAGATGGTCCCAGGAAGTGTCGGGGGAAGGAAATGCGGCTTGTGGGATACTGACCAATTCACCCAGCGAGTGCCGACTGGTCCATCAGAAGATAGTCTAGAAGGCCGTGTGCTCCTTCAGGAGAGCTGGGTTCAAATCCTCGGTAAGGTGTGGATTTTCTCTGTCGGGGGAAAAAATGGAAACCTTAACCTGCACAGTTCACGACCACTGCACTAGTCAGGCGGCCTTAATTCCTCAGGCTCAAGATCTGGGAGACTGGGGCACTCATCTATGGACGGCCACACCACGAAGAGACTTTACCGAGATATTGGCATGAGTTGTACCTGGTTCTGTGGCTTTAGGTTTGAGGGAACATTGATTTAACAGATTCTGTGCCAACACAAAAAGTAGGTTTGAATCAAACAAAAAGTAGATTTGAACCAAACAACAAAGGATGGCGGCAAGTTGGAAGTAGCAGTATACCCGTTCTTCTTCTTTCGTTCGCTTAAGATTTGACAATAACTGCAATGATCTATGAATTTAACTGTCTTTTATTTAGTTCACGCAGTGGTCCATAGAGTTCCAATGTTGTTTCTCTAGGCCTGAAGGTTTGCCCAGATATGTTGTATTTTGGGCAGTCATGGAGTATGTGATCTGCCGTCTGCAGTGCTAATCCACGTGTGCACATGGCTGATTCACCAATGTTGAATTTTGTAAACACGTGGTTACGTAATCTATTGTGTACTGTTCTGAGGCGCAGAAAACAATATTTTTTTCTGGCCTGTCCATAACGTGGTAGTCGTCGTGGGCAGGTGTTGGTGGCTTTCTGACTGATTTGATTATTCTTTTCTGTCGGTGGTATGTAATGGGCACATCTGGCTGTTCTTCATTTGCTCCTTCCTTAGCTAATCGATCATCTAGCTTGTTTCCGGGTAATCCACAGTCTCTCAATGGAGGCATACCTCAGAGTAGCTGCAGACACAGACCACCCACTGCATGAGGCGCTGGACGCAGTTAAGGGTCAGCGACTGATAAGAGGGAAATCATGGATGGCTCAAGCGGAGGATACGATCAGACAGGTGTGCCCCTTGGAGAACATTAGGCGTGGAGAGGAGTGGGTCAGAGTGCCAGCGGAGCAGTCAGAACTGTGCAGAGTTATAATCACATTAAGCCGGGAGGGCAGGGAGTGGCCAGCAGGGGCCACGGAAGTGGAAATCCAGCAACTAATTCAGGACAATGCTCACTCGGGTGATGTGATTATCTACACAGATGGTTCGGTGTCAAGAGGTGAGAAAAGTGGCTGGGGGTTCATATCCAAAGCTAATGGTCGACGTTTGGGGCAGGACAGCCTGGCATATGATACCACAACATCCAGCTTAAGAATGGAGGTGGAGGCGGTCACTGCGGCTCTCCGCTGGATGGAGAATACGACACACACACACACACACACACACACACACACACACACATCGTGATTGTAACTGACTCAGAAAGCATGCTGACGAGGGTGAGGACGGGCAGGCTTCGTGCGGAGTGGCTTGCTTCGCTTCGGAAGTCACGGGTGACAAGCATCGCCTGGATCTTTTCTCCGAGGCATGCCGGTGTGCTGGGAAATGAACAGGCGGACAGATTGGCTGGCTCTGCAGAACTTGGTGGAGTAATGATACATGACAATTCAGACGTGGTTGCGGCCTTGTGGGAGCACGTGCACACCTCGGAGGAGCAAATGGATTACCATGGTCTGGCAAGAATGAGACAGCGAGGAGTGACGAAGGGATCTGGCCGACGCTCAACGCTCAGAGGAAAGACGAGACGGACATATAATCAGACTGGTACTATTAGTGTTGGAACTCTTCGCTGGATGCTGAGGATGGGGACGGAGCGCTTATGGGAATGCCCCGAATGCTGTGATGTCGATTCCTAAATCAATCAATCAATCAATCAATGGAGTCTCCGTGGCGAAGTGGTCAAGACGTTTGATTCGGGCTCCGAAGATTGTGGGTTTGATTCCGGGTCGCGTACTTCGGTTCACGAGTGAAAATTTTCGGAGACTCCTATGGATCGTCGCTAGAGCTACGGAGTTCGTGCTTTGTACGACGCTTTCCGCGCTGCGAAAAGAGACCGAGCCATATGGAATAAAACCCGGTGCAATGAAGTCGACCCTGTCGACTTTTAAGCGACTCCACAGTGAGATGGAATCCACAGTATAGTGACCTTACGCTGACTGCCAAGTTAAGAAAGTAGTGTCCGTAGTACTGGCAATTTCCCAGACAGGAGCGCCTCGAGTACTGATTTTGCATCTGTCAGTAACACCACAGATTATGTACCAAGGCTGGTATTTAGTAATTTCTCTGTTGCTATCTTGATTGTCTTAATGTCAGCACTATGGCAGTACTATCCTCTTGGTACTCTAGCTGTGTCCCTAGTATTATTTGCGTATTCTATATACACTTCCGCTCCTCCATTTCGAATAGCATTTTGTGCTGACCCATCTGTGTAGACTCGGATCCAGCGGTCCTATGGGTATTCTTCATCAAGGAAGCTGAGAGTGGATGTTCTTCCTTGTCAAATATTCCTCTCACTTGTGTCTGGATTTGTAGTGATAGTCTATGTTCATCTTTCCATGGAGTTCGTTACTGGAATATTTTTCAGGGGGATACCAACTGTGGGCAGATCGGTAATTTCTCTGCAGTCGTTTGGCCTGGTAGATAAAACTGCAACTTTTCAACCGCCTCATAGCTAAGTTTTCAAATCGGTTCTTCGTAGGATGGCCTGGCATTCTCAAAGACTTTTCTGCTTGTATTAGTGTTTTCTTATCTCTCTGCTCTCCCAGTGCTGGTGTCCTCCCCATCTTCTCCGTCTCCATACTAGGGGTTGATCTTATCCCTCCTGCGGTGATTCTAAGTGCCTGATTTTGCACCTTGTCCAGCTCTTGTAGTGTGGTTTTTGATGCCGAACACCACGCAGTTGATCCGTATTCCAGGTGTGTTCGTATGTTCTGTTGATCAACTTTGCTAAGTATTTTCCCACTGGCTCCCCTTGTGGTTCTACTCATTTTTCTCAGGATGGCTATTTTCCTTCTGGCTTATGCTACTGCTTTGTTGGTGTGCTTTCTGCATGTCAGCCTGCCATCAAATGTTACTCCAAGTTATGTTGGTTCTTTATCTTCTCTATGGGGTATTCCATTTATCTGGATGGTCCCTGCCTTTTGTTTTGGAGAGAGTGTAGAGTGGTGCTGCACTTGTCAGTGTTTATGTTGACACACCATCTATTTGCCCATGCAACTATGCATCTACAGCTTGTTGTGGCAATCATAAGTCACATACCATTCCTAGTGTGCGTAGGAATTATCTGTTGCCGCGGTGGCTTTCTCTATTCCCCCTCTTTTCTATACATTCACATGATTGCTTTCCCTACCCCCCCCCCCCCCCCACCACACACACACTGTTCTATACATTTACGTTGTTTGCTTTCCTTATCTCCCAACAGTTTCTATATATCCACATTTCAGCAACATTTATTCTAGCTTACAGCCGCTTGTTCACAGTCCATGATTCTGTACCATATAAAAGTGTAAATAAAAGTGTGTAGAATATAGAATGCGTTAAAGTAATAACAAAGATAATCTGCGTGAATGCAGTGACTGGGTGGGGCGTAAGAGAGGGAAAAAAACTGGAGATAGCTACTTTTGAACAAGAACAAAGCTTAAAAGTCGAAATATTGCAACTATGCTTTAAACCAACATAACATCATCTCCATCAAATACTGAAAGAGCGGAGATGAAGACTAGAAATAAAATATAAAATGTTTCTTGTTGCTTTTGGTGATTACATTAAAAGATTGTGTAAAACTGAGCTTTCGTTTCTCTAACTCCAGCAACAAAGAGTGTGCAAGAGTATGTATATTAATGAAGAACTTTCAAATCGTATTACTTTTGTCATGTTATTTCTTAGCTTCCTCATGAGAACATTCTCACCGACCTGTGTAGCCATAATGTGTATGTATGGTTTCTAATTGCACATTGTCGGTTGTGTAAGACACCCCTAGAAGTCCTGGAGATGTGCTTTAATAAAACAATGTTAAAAAAATTCATTGGAAAGCCACAATTAGCAATCTGGATATTTTGAGGGATGCTACCGGTTTTATTGCGAAGGGATTACGAATGAAATTCATAACCTCGCATACCGTGTTCGAAACACAGCTGCGGTGATTTGGAAACAGACCTCCTTGCACTGGTTTCCATACAAAGGTTGTGTTGCCGGGGCCCATAAGGGAAGCAAAGAATAGCAACACTGCAGCCTACCACGCATGTCGTAAGAGGCGACTAAGGAGGCTTGATGGTTCCGTTGCCCTGCTACTGAGTGAGTGCGTGGCGCGACACTGTGAGCTGTGAGTTTAGTGTGAAGTGCTTTTGAATTTGCCCGAGGTTTTTTGGAACGTGACTGCATGTTCGGAGTGATGGCAGATGGCTATGTCCCAGAGTTGGCCGGTTTTTGCCTTATGCAGAAATGCGTGGCTGCTGGGCTTCTGGTTGACTGCCACTGCCATCCACGATGAACTGTATTTCGTGGACTGTGTAGGTGAACATCTAGGAAACATCCAGATGGGAAAATGGCTGCAGATTCCATCAGAAATGAACTGGGTGTTTTGTGGGGGACTATTGTGTTGACATTCTGGCGGCGGCATTATGCACAGTGCATCTGTGCGGGCTGCTGTTTGTCGAGACTCCTGTCTTTTCCACTTTTCACATTGGGCGGTGGGGAGCGTTTTGTATGATATTCACTGGCACAGGAACGGAGCATAATGGGGACGACCCGTTGCTGTGAAGTTGGAACTGCGACTACCTAACTAACTAACTGCCATCATTCAGTAAGCAATGGCAAGCTACTGAACATAAACTTGCCAAGAAATCACAAACAGCCAAAATACGCTGGCGTTGACTGACACGTCCTGTAGAGGATATGCTGCCATCTGTCATCTACTGCCTTTAGCACTTTGCAGTGTATGGCAGAGGGGGTCTTGAGTCTAAGGATTTAAGGTTGCCTGGCTAGTGCAGTCGTCGCGAACTGTGCAGGTTAGGAATTTCTTCTTGCCCCAGACAGAAACAATCCGCACCTTACCGAGGATTCGAACTCAGGTATCACGAAGGAGAACCCGGCGTTCTTAGCCACTCGGCCAACCGCTCCTCACAGAGGAGGAGGATATGCAACTAACTTTTTTTTAAAAATCGCAATGACAAACATCAGTAAGAAGCAGTCATAATTTTTGGGGGGACCATATTATGAGAAGAAACAAACTAGAACACGTGACAATCGAAAAGATTTGTGGAAAGACAGAGGTAAACAGTGAGAGACATTTTTTTAGTCTTGCGTCATAGCACGGAAAGGGAGTCAATACAATCATTGATACCCTTCCGTTGGTACGGATATAGAGGTCAGGGAGAGCAATCGTTAAGATGTCCACTGTTTTGACAAAAATATTGCGGTTATTTCCCTTGAGTTAAAATTCATTCTGAGTGTTCACCATGAATTTTCAAACGTACGCATTTATATGCTCGCCTCAACTAGCTTTCAATTTCTGCTACGCCTCTGATTTCTGCCCCCTCTCCACACTCAAATATTCAATTTCTCTCTCTTTTGCATTCGCTCGCTTTGAATTCAAGTGTAGTCCATTGCTACTTGTAGTGCACTGGACTGATTTTTGCGTGTGGATTAGCTTTACCTAACACCAGTGTCCCTCGCCACCAGGCGAACCCACTCCGACCTCTGACGTCAGCACAGCACACTGCATGTTTTAAGAACGAGCGCTCTTATTCATTCCACTTCTACTCACTGATACAGGGTGTATTTTTAATGACTGTGCTGAGTGGTCTCGAGGTATGGTGTCCGCCTCAAGTGCTGGAGGTCCCGGGTTCAAGCCCTAGTGAGGATCGGGATTTTTTCACATGGACTTCTAGTAATAACATTTCCCCTGGTCTCTGGGTAGTGAGATCGGACGCCCGTGTGTATTGTTGCGCACGTAAAAAATCCCTTGGCAGTTGGAAATCGAAAAAGAGTAGCCTAACAGCGTTTCCCGAGCAACATTTTGAGTTAAAAATCTACCCAAAGTATTTCAGGATCCTTGCCGATGATATGTAGTTCGTGCATTGAGCTGAGTTTCTCCAGACTCAGGTTTGAGTTAGGAGGAAAACGGAGCACTTATGGGTTAAATCTGTGTGCTGTGATGTTGATCCAACGACTAAACGACTGACTGTGCAGTGTTTAAAAATATTGCTGGTCCAAGTTTTGTATTTACCTATTGTGTTGAACTTTACAGAGGGTGAATACAAAATTTGGATCGCCAATATTTTCAAACACTGCAGTCATTAAAAATACACTCAATATAATAAGGCACCGATATACAGCATCAAAGCTTACACAAGCCACGACCTCTCTTCATCTCTGCGCAGGCATCCATGGCAGACAATAGTCTGGCTAACAAGCCACCAATCAAACATGTCATAAGAAGCAACCAATGAGAGTTGGCAGAATGCTGGCTAACTAATCTTGAAGAAAACTTTAACTGCAAAATCCCACCAATCATAAACAAGCTTACAAAGGGCTTGGTTTGGGTTGGTTGAGAGCCTGTGCTCTATTAGAAGATGAAAGGCAGCAGAAGAGAACACAACTAATGCTCCCTGGCTGATTTGGATCATGGACATTTGAGGGATGTCAAGGCATCGATACCCAGAGTCTGGATTTACACTGGCCAAGGTCTCTGATAATCTCCATGTGGAGCCACCAATTCTTCAATCACCAGACATCAATTCTTCAATCACCAGACATCAACTCTTCATGTCAACAAGTCTTCAAGTGATCTACAGACTTGTCACCAGTCATCAATTCTTCATTCACAAGTTACCAATTCTTCAATCAGACTTGTCTTCAGTCATCAATTCTTCAATTTGCCACCATTCACCACTTGTTCAAGTCAACATCAATTCTTCAATTTGTCATTATTTAAGTCGTTATAAATTTTTCAGTCTGTCACCATTCACCACTTCTTGCTATCAACAGCCATCAGTTCTTCAAGTCGTCACCATTTACCAATTTTTAAGTTATCACTATTCATAAATTCTTCAAGTCATCACCAATTTTTGAAGTTGTACACAAGTGAATAACCCAAATCAACTATGTTAAAAAACAAACACTGCACTTAAAATTATCAATTAGTGTTTTAATCTTTTATGTTAAGGTCTCACAAGGCAATCTTAACTCAATGCATGAACTCCAGTGTTATTCCAATGTATGTATACTAGAGTCATAAAATTTCCATTGTAGGAAGATTTAATGTAACCTTTTTTAGTGGCCAGTTTGGCCTACTTTTGGTGATTTCAAACTATGACCATATTTTTAACATGCACTCAGGATCTTCAATTTCTTTACTCTGATCTGAGATGGCTAGGCATCAAATCCACTACCCTGGGATCAGGGAAGAGTAACATCATGTGCTTTCTTTTTTTTGTAACAATAAATATTCACAAAATGGAATCTTTTTGCGTGTAACAATAATTGTTCACAAAATGGACCTTTTTATTTGTAACAATAATTGTTCACAAAATGGACCTTTTTATTTGTAACAATAATTGTTCACAAAATGGACCTTTTTATTTGTAACAATAATTGTTCACAAAATGGACTCATAAACAGAGAAGGGGGTCTCCGTGGCAGAAGTCAAGCCATCTGCCTCGTGCTCTGAAGGCAGTGTGTACAGATCCTGAGTTACATTTCCCCAGAGACCCCGGGTTGGAAAGGGGAGAGTGCATAGTGTCATTCTCAGGAGAGAGATCGAGCCGGATGGGATAAAACCAAGCGCAATTAAGTTGATCCTCTTGTCTTAAACTTTAACTCTTTAAGTTAGAGGGGTGACACTGTAACTCTATGTTACCCACTGCACCTATCAACTACTGTATCATGATATTTTAATTAATTATATAATTCATTACATTCTGGAGATGTGGTTTTATAGAAGAATGCTGAAAATTCCTTGGACAGCCTAAATGAGAAGTCTGGACATTTTGAGGGAGGCTAAGTCACAAAGACAAATTATCCTGAACATCAGAACCAGGCAGTAATAATATTGTAGCCAATTATGAGAAGACAAAAATGGGAACATGTGACAACCAGATTGATTTGTGGAAGGAGAGATAGAGGAATATAGCAAGAGAAAAATTCTTGACAGTCTTGTGTCATGGCGTGGACGGGAGTCAGCACATCGATTGATACCTGCCAGTGGAGATTGCAAGGTATGGAGAAGCATGATATTCAGTAACTATGCAGGCCTGCATTCTAAGTCTAACACAACATGAACAATATGAGGCGCATATGATTTCACAATTTCTAAATGTAACATGGCAACTGTCCATGTTCCTCCTTTCTTTGTCTCCAACAGAGATTTTATCTGCCTCTGTACACACACTGACCATTGTTCACAAGCAACAAGTACATTTTTCCCTGTTCTTTTTTGGCTTGTTTTATCTAAATCATTATCATTTGTGTAACCTGTGCACGTGAAGAGCTCTGCCTGGAAACTTTTTGATCTCATATTATTTGCTTCTCTACTGATGTCTAAATGAATATTTGTTCCGCTATCGCTTGCTACATTTTTAAATTCATTACATTGTGAAGTGAGAGAGTCAGACGAAGCCTGCAGCCATCTTTGATTTGTATGCTGTAAGCTTTCATGAGACACATACATGCTGCAGTCTTCAGGTTGTGCAGTAACATCATCCAGAGCACAAAGAAATGTGTCAGAATGATCTAGCATGCCAGAGTTTTCTCTAACATCCCTACAGCTTTCTAGAAAACTACGTTCATTATCCTTAACACCATCTTTAATATCCTGAGCTTCTACTGCTGAATTCATTGAAAGATTCCCATTTTCACTGTCTGTTATGAGCACATTTTTCTCTCTCTTCTGCTGGGAAGCACGTAACTGCCAACTACCTCTCTCTGACACTGATTCATTCTTTGGATCAATCTGCTGGAATTCATAATGAAGATCTTCAGATTTATCACCTGATGCTCTTCTGTGATGGAAAGTTGTAACGTTGCTGTGGATATGTAGTGTTCCTCCACTCAATTTCAACACCTGCACAGCCACAGGCCATCCTTCCTCTGAGCTGGGAATGAGGCCAAGGTTAACCCTGTCAGCCAATGGCGGAAGCTGAAGCTGGTGAGAAAACAAAGTAACATATGACACTGATGTGATACAAGGTCATGTCACTGAAGATATTTTTATATATATTATAAAGAGTTGACAAGTAAGTCAAATGTATTGTGCACAAATGTATGCTGTATTGGCATTGTGCAGCATTCGGTTGAAGTGTCTACATTAGATTTAATAGCTTTTGCTGGGATACCGTCTGGGCCTGCAGCTTTCCAATCTTTCAGCAGTGTGATGAAAAAATGCTGGTGCTGGATAGTACACACACTGAAAAAACCTGAAGACATTATAACAAGACATTCTCTTGAATGAAATCCACAAGGCAAACAAAATAGCAGGAGACCTAAAAACACCTGGAGAATAGAATTACAGAGATGGATAATGTTGGGAGGACATGGAGGGAGAATAGAATTACAAAGATGAATAATGTTGGGAGGACATGGAGGGAGCTAGCAAAAGTTAAAACAGTTTGGCATGGTTAGGTTTCAGGGCCTATACCTCAATGGTGGATAAAGGGTAGCAGAAGAAAGTGGCATAGTGTTTAGCATGCTTGCTCTAGACTAGAAATCATTTTTATGTTGGATCTACCCAAGATCCACATTATTTGGAGAAATAATCCTGCTTCTGCAAGGAATTGAACCCAAACCCCTGTCTTAGCAGGCAAGAATCTCCTGGAATTGTCCTGGAAGTAGAGGCAATGAGGAAGGGAACTGACCACCACACTCATATACATACCCCAACTATTTCTTAAAGTAACCTGTGCTCCCAGGTCAATTCTGCCTCAAATGAACACCAGTAAATACCTTGGGAAGTAAGGCGGCTGGTGTGATGTGACTACATCAGCCCCACTGCGTTAATTGATCTATAAAAGTATGGGACTACCACCATTAGCCAAGTGTGTCTCAAGCATGTGCATATTATTGGTCAATTTTTTAACCCTCCAGAAGACATAGCCGGCACTGAGATGAAAGGGTTATGAATGCAATGTGCAATACTGCATTTGAAACACAGCTGCGGACGATTTGGAAGCAGATCACCGTGCTCTAGTTTTTATACAATGGTATAAGCGCCAGTCATTCAGCAAGCAATGGTAAATTACTGACAGTAAACTTACCAAAAATCACAGCCATAAATGCTGGGGTTGACTGTGACATCCTGTAACAGATATGCTACTGACTTTTCAAACTGGAAGACCGTTTTACTCTTATGTCTAACAAAGTGACACTTATGTCCTAGAAAATGCCTACATTGGCATAGAGAGTTTTCTCTCAAGCTGCTACAAAAGAACCACCTCAAAAGGGACTGCTGTTGCCAAGCTCTCCTTCTTGAATTTCTGAGGTCAAGGCTGTGCCATTTTTGTGCTAGGGCACACAGGTGTAAGAGGAAATGAACAAGCGGAAAGGCTTGTGGGCTTGGCGACTGTGGGGAGCAGACGTGCAATGGCTGACATCTTGAACATCCTCAAGAAGGCAGGATAAATAAATGACTCGAGAGATGGACTGACTCTGCACCTTTGACCATACTGCAAGATCATAAAGTCAAATCAGGTGAAGTTAGACAATACTGTCATGCAGGGAGCCAAAGAAGAATAGACAACCAAGACAGAATTGGTCCTGTCAGTCGCTAAATGTTGAGTACTTATGAACCAATAGTTCTTCTTATTCTTTTGTTCCCTTTAAATTTGTCTATATCCACAATGTTGTTTCTTGTATGATCTTCACTGTCTTTTTTTTGGTTCACTTAATGGTCCATAGAGTTCATCTTTTACTGCTGATTCTCTAGGTCAGAAGGTTTGCCTAGATATGTCATAGTTTGGACAGTCTTGGAGTATGTGATCTGTTGTCTGCGGCGCCAATCATCATTGGCACATAACTGATTCGCAAATCTTGAATTTTATAAACATGTAGTTGTATAATCTATTGTGTCCTGTTCTAGATGCAGAATAATGATTTGTTTAGTTTATTAAAGTGGTAATCATCTTGAGCTGGTGTTGGTGGCTTTCTGACTGATCTGATCATTCTTTTCTTTTGGTGGTATGTAACAGGCACATCAAGCTGTTATTCTACTGCTCCTTCCTTAGCCAATTGATCAGCTCTGTCGTTTCCGGGTACTCCACAGTGAGATGGTATCCACTGTATGGTGACCTTATGCTGGTTGCCTAGTTCACAAAGTAGTATCCATAGTACTGGCAATTTCCCATACAGGAGCGCCTCAAGTAACTAATAGTTTAATGAGGATTGTTATATTGTTATTCAAAAAAGGCATAATTATTATGATCCATCGTGGTAAGACCAGAGATGGAGCTATACCTTGCCATAGCACAAAGTCTGGGCTGAATAGCAGAGACCATGTGTTGCCCATGCAGCATGATCCCTCTCCTGGCCTGCCTAGTTTCCTCCAGAGGAAAGGTAACACCAATACATCTGGAACAAGACAACCTGCAGAAGCTGACGGATCAGCAAAACAATATTCTAACTGTCCACCTATCAAATCTTCAATCCTCAACCAATTGCCGACCAAAGCTTAGGGCCTGGTCTGCCCAGCAATGACATTGTCAGAGTCTACGGTACGGCAGTGATGCCGGGACATCGTTACGCCGCCAGGTGACTCAGTCCCTAGGAGGAATGAAGGAACTTCGTTACGCCGCCAGGCGAACAGTGGTCACCTGCCTGCGAAGTTGCCGGCTGGCGAGACGGCCAGCGGTCACACCAAGGACGCACGCATGTCTCGTGAAGCCACCTCCGGTGAGCAGGCGAGTTCCAAACCATAGACAGACAGCTCGGGGACGGAGACGAAACAGGACGCATGTTGCGAGAAAGGTTTCTGTGCCCGAATGTCGAATGCCTGGACAGCTTGAGAGTGAGACTGTGTGCTGTATGGTAGATGTAAGTGTTTAGAAGTATCCAATATATATTTGCTGTGATCATCGTATTGTATATGATCTGTAATTAAATCCGTTGAACGTTGTGGCGTTGAGTCTTGAGTCAAATCACGTTGTACTTGTACTGTCCCACATGTGTTAGGTAGCGAGCCCAGTGTAAGACCCTGACAGACATTTAGTCTTAGGTTGGATATCCTCGCACAAAGATAAGGCTTATACCCTCCCAACTGCACCCCTCCACTCTAAGCTGTTGGCAAAATGTGGAGTGTTGAATGAGGATGATCTGCTGACTAATTATTTTCTCTAGCTTCATTTCTGAAGTACTCACCATCCTATTGTCACCCTCATGTATGGTACATCTCTCTGCCACTCCATTGACGAGCAGGTTATGTTTCAGCGCAATGACCGCATCTGGATTCCATTCACACGCATGAACATGGTAGGCCTTGGCATGGACCAGGTATGGCAACGTGAAGTAGCCAATACCTACATGGACGAGTACACAAAATATCATGAGAAATTCAGAAATCCTTGTGCAGTCGACAGGTCATTAAACATCAAATTCACCCATCACGGAACATCTGCTTGTTGTTAGTTACTCTGGTAGACCAAGAATTCGCAACATTTGTTTAAGGAATAAACAATTACAAGTAATAGTAATTTGCAGAGATGATTGTGTAAAGTAGAAAAGTATCTAATTAGTGCTTCTATCAACTAATGTAGTAATTCTATCAACTATTGTAGTGCTTCTATCAACTAATCGTCGTGATGATTTATTTGTTCTGCACTATGCACATGATTTCAAAGGGTCCCGACCATATCTGCCTTATCATGCACCAGTAACTCACCAAGTGATGCAGACCCAGACAATTTGTCCATCTGCTCGCTTCCCACCACACCAGCATGTCCTGGGGAAAATAATCCAACAGATGCACCCTATTTTTATTGTTGCTTGCCACTTTGCCCAAAGCATGCCTGTCTTCACCTTTCTCATCATACTTTGCTAGTCCGTTACAATCACGACATGCATGTGCTGTTTGTCCTCCAGCCAGCAGAACGCCATGTGACTGCCTCCACCTTCATTCTCATACTAGATGCAGTGGTATCATATGACAGGCTCTTCTGCACCAAACACTGCCTACCAACCTTCACCACAAACCCTTAGACACTTCTTTCACATCTGAGCCAAATAATCATCACAGTGGGTTAGAAAGAACAGCAATGGAAGGTAAAGTTCCCAGAAGAATAGGCAGAGGTTGACAGGGATGTACATAAAACAATAAAGAGAGAGAATGCATGAGGCATGGGATGCAGAGTCTTCCTGGCCAGCTGTGAAGACAGCAACATTCTGCAAAAGGACCCACTGTATTTATGTGATTCTTGTAAACATATACACAATGGAATCCTCACCAGTGCTACGGAGTTGGTGCACTGCGCTGATATTCTCTTAGTGTGATATGACAGGGAACAGGAGCACTTAATGAAATACCTATGTGCATTGAAGAGCGATCATTTACAAACACAACAAACCAAATGGGTATTTTAATTTATTTCTTACCTGCATAAAGATCCACCACTGTTTCATTTGTACAGTCAAGGTTAGCAACTCTGAGCTTTTCGGTGATATTTCCTGGACTGAACATGCACTTGGTCACGTCATAGGTATACCTAACAGGCATATAAAAGTCACATAGTTTCTTCGGCTTTAAAAAGGAAGCCCTTAAGTAGATACTATCATTAGGGTGTGCTGAGTTCAGCGTGGGTTGAATCAACAACCGATGTGCTCCATCATCTTCAACAGCTAGCAAAGAGTCCCAGTAGTAAAGATGCAATATGATTATGTGTTCATCTGGCTTTTCCTCAGAGTACTGAGTGTTGGCCAGATCCTCTGGCCATTCCCTGCCAAACTATTTTCTCCAGGCCATAATGATTTATTTGTTTCTCCACACAATACACATGATCTCAAAGGGTGCTGACCGCTAATTAGGGTGTGAACCTCTGAAGACTATGGTAGCTACTCACATGGAACAAGACTATGTGTGGAGGTTTCTGTAACGAAGCAGCCATCCTGTCTGCTCGAGCTTTAAAGATTGTGTGTTCATTTCTGGACTCTGTTGTTCAGACCACAAGTGCAATTCTTCTGGAGACCTCTAGAGGGTCATTGCTGGGGCTGTGGCATTCATTCTTTGTGCAATGCTCTAGGCACCATATACCAATGAAGTTGATGCTCTTGCTTTCAACCTTTATTATCATTATTATTACAAACTGTATGTCTTATTATTCCACCACGGCGTACCCTTCTCAGTATCGACATTGTTCGCAATCCCGTATATCCACGTGGGGGAAACAGCAGCTGCGAGAATCGGCAGCGGTTCGTGCCGCGCTGGTAACTTACGGGGGTATGTGAGCTGGTCGTTCAGAAGGCAATGGTAAACTACTGAACGTAAAAACTTGCCTAGTACATCAACAGTAGCTGAAAAATGCTGGGTTGACTGCAATATGCAACATTAAAACAAACAAAAAACAAAAAAGTTTTTAACACTTTTTGTTTTTGAAAAGAAAAGACATTTGTCCAAAAGCAGTTTCCCCGTGATGTGATAGTGCTATCACGTTTTGTAGGCCTGAATGCAAGGCTTTAACAGGCGTCATGCACAGGCGCCCAACCCATGTCAAACCATGTTAATGACATTATCAGCACAACTCGCTATCAACTTGCTAACATGCCTGTTTACTTTCTTCTTCACCGAGTAAAAAACTGGAAAAAAGATCCAGAATTAAGGTATGCAAGCTGTCCTGGGCTGTACATGAGATACCCCCATTAGAACAATGAGACTTGTTTCACGAGTAAAAACCACTGGAATGATGAGACATATGCTTGGACTTTCATCTGTGAAATGTATACCTGCACTGGCACTGGTTGTCATCTCCATGCAAATTACCTGTGATGACAGACAGCTACTGCATGGTACTTTGAATAATCACAGAGAAGCTGAATAAAGAGGTGAAAAGGGGAATCGGGGATGGAGCAGGCAGAAAATAACTTCATACAGTTTATTTCAGTCAAGCAGATACTCAGGGGGAAGACATTTGTTTGTTTGTTTCGTTTATCTGCTTTGAACTCAAGCGTAGTCCAAACATGCTACTATTTCTTGTGCAGTGGATTGATGTTTGTGTGTGAATTAGTTTTCCATATTAACAGTGTTTCAACTCACTCCGACTTCAGAGTTACTTGTGATTTACGTACCCAAGTCAAGGACGAGAAGTCAGTATTTTAGTTCAACTGACCGGTGTAGGTGTTGAACCCACTACCTCAGCATCAGCACACCGGAAGTTTAAGAATGAGCGCTCTTATTCATTTGGCCATGCTTATCTTCAAGGGGCAGGAATGAACTGACAGCAGAAGATAAAAACAACTTCCAGCCAATCATTATCACACGGAGCAGGTAGTGGGTTTGGTTGGTGATAGAGTAATCTGGAAGACTGGAAGTTTCAACTCTTAAGTCTGACGCACGCTGGTCACGTCACCTAGGTCATGACAAAGTGCTTGCATCAGTTGCAGAGAGGTTGGTGTAAAGAATTTTCTCTAGATCCGGTAGCAAAGTACCATCTGAATGGGCACTGTCATGCAGAATTCTTCTTCCCCCTACAAACCCAGAAACAAGTTTGGTCTACAAGACCTGGTCTGGAACTTCACATCTGGCGAGAGACATTTTATATTGGAACCAGGTCATGATTCAGCACAGCACACACAAGACTGGCTGGGAATAGGTCAGGGTTGGAAACATGTCCTCCAGAGGTTTTGGGTATTTCATTGTCTAGACTCTAAAATGATGTCCAAGGAAAAAGAGTGTGGTGTAATTAGTTGAGATAACTGGAGGTCTGACAACTGATAGTCAAAATGGCAGAAGAGATGTCACAACTGTAAACACTGATCTAAACACTATTGATCTTCCATTTGTCTGTCTAACTATCTACTTTCAAGTCTGTCTGTCTATCTATCTGCCTTCCAGTCTGTCAGTCTACCTTCTATCAGTCTGTCTATTTACCTACTTATCCACTTTCTTCAGTTTCTCACCTGATCCCATTGTCCACATGAGTGACCTCCCCATTTTGACCTAGGAGCATTACGACCCTTGACCTCCGGAACCCATTATTTGCAATAGCAGAATGACGAGCTAACCTTTTGCAAATTAAGCATTTCGCTACAACCTCCCAGAGGCGATCACCTGTGAAGAAATTACACTGCATGACAGTTATCATCACTGTAAACCTGATACTGACTAAAATGTATGAAATGCTAAAGAATTCAAATATACTAGAGGAGGCCAGACAGACACATAATGAGACTGCTACTAGTACCATTTGTGTCAGGTCTTAGTCTGTATAACAGTAGACGGTACTACCTGCTTTCTGTTAGCGCCGAACGTTGGGCGGCGCTTACAAAACCCGACACCCCACATTGAGCCAACGGCTTTGGGCGGAAGAGCGCAATTGGGAGGGTACAAGCCTTACCCTGGTGCAAGGAAATGCAACCTAAAGACAAAGTGTCATGGCAGGGCAGACCAGGCCCTAAGCCTTGGTTGGCGGTTGGTCTAGGATCGAAGCTCCGACAGGCAGACAATTAGAGAATTGCTTTTCTGATCTGGCAGCTTCTGCAGCTTGTCTTGTTCCAGATGTAGAGGTGTTACCTTTCCTCTGGAGTGAACTAGGCAGGCCGAGAGAGGGATCATGCTGCATGGGCAACACATGATCTCTATATTTTAGCCCAGGCTTTGTGCTATGGAGAGGCAATAACTCCATCCCTTTATCGTCTGTCAAGACGGCAAGGTGCCAATGAATGACTAGTACCATTAGTATTGGGACTGTTCGCTGGCTGTGGCAGATGAGGTCGGAGCAAATATGGAAATGTTCCAAGTGCTGTGACGTCTAATTATATCTGACTAATTTGATAATGCCGGCTTTCTGGCCTAGAGGTTAGCGACTTTTCTCCGTAATCTTGTATACTCTCGTAAGTAACGTGACGACAGTGAGAATCAGCAGTGGTTCGAATCGCGTCTGTAACCTACGGGGTATGTGAGCCGGCCGCTCAGAAAGCAATGGCAAACTACTGAGCGTAATCTTGCCAAGAAATCAACAATCAGCTGAAAGATGCTGATGTTGACAGCGATGTCCTGTAAAGGATATGCAAACATTTTTTTTTTTAAACCTGGTAATATTTGACTATTCTGATAGTAATATTTGACTATTCTGATATTTCTTGGCAAACAAACATTTATTCCATGACAATTTTACCATAAACTCTAAAGAAAAGTAAACATTATGATAAAGTTTTGTTACATATAAAAAAACATCTGACAATATCTTACCAACTGCAGCCCACTCAGGAGATGTGAACGTATGTGCTGGTATAATAACAAGGTCGCCGTGCCTCTCCCATTTTGAAGGGACTTCACTTAACAGCTCTTCTGCTAATGAAAACAAAATACTCTCAACTTTTTGATAATTTATAGTAAAAATGTAATGAAGAAACTGGTAAAAGCTAACAGTCTTACATAAAGGCACCCACAGCATATTCTAATGTAGGGACAATAATGTTATCATGTGTTTGTTTGTTCTGACCTTGGTTATGATATAACTGTAAGCTTGTTGCAAAGATGAAAAGGTGAAGTTATTCATCTTTACAAGGTCAGTGTGACAGATTTGTAACTTCTGAAGCACTTGATAATCTGAGCGTCGCCGATTACATTGCCCTCCTGTTCCACATACCAAATAAGATGCAAGATAAGATAAACAAAGTGAGTGAATAGGAGGTCACAACAATTCGGTCTCAAAATTTATCAGGAAAGACAATGAGAATTAATCAAGTGAATGGTAACCTGATTTTCCTCTATGAAACCCTACTTCAAGAGGTGGAATCACATAGTTAGGTAGCAATATAAACATGATGAGGGATGAGGGAACACATAGTTAGGTAGCAATATAAACATGATGAGGGATGAGGGAAAGATATTAAAACAAGAATACAAATGATAATAGAAGCTCTTACAGCACAAGGAAATTGGAAACCAAAAGAAACTAAAAGTAGATCACACTTAGAATATTTAACATGAAATCAGTACTATTGTATGGATGAGAAACATGGTGAACAACTAAAATAATGACTAACAATTAATTCTATTCTAATAACAAAACTACAAACATTCATTCATTGGTGCCTGCACAGAATAGAAGGACTAAAATGGTATGACAGAACCACCTGCTCTGTGTTCTTGTCTCGAACATACCAAGCGGTCATCCAGTATTTCTCTGCCTTCCCCTTGTTCTTTTCCCCTCAATCTTGCCAGTTGTCACCAAGTTCTCCAATTAATTTCTTTTCATAACGTGTCCAAAAAATTTTGACTGTCTAATTTCTCGAATCAGTTTACGGTTTTCATTTGTTTCTTGTAGGATTTGGCCATTGGTTTTTCTGCCTGCCCATGGTAACCATGATGTCAAACTAAGAAGTATCTTCTCTCTTGGTCTCTCCTAGACTATCCTGGCCTCCAACTTTCCCATTGTGATGAAAGATAGTAGTTGGTTATGGTCTCAAATTTCATGACGATATGCAGAGAATCTCTTTCTAGAGACAATGTCTACATTCAATGACCAGTATGGCCACTGCCAGATAGGAAAGTAAAGGCAAACTACCTTCTTTTCAGATGCCTAGTACATCATGTGTATATTTCACACATTACATATCCCTTGACAGTTGAAAATAGACTGTTGCTCCAGATAAATTTCAAAATTTGAAAACCCACCCACAAAAACAATATTTCTAGCAATTGTGATTTTGATGTACACACATTTAGATACTCTTCAGTATATTGTGTTTGTGCACTGTGCTGAGATGTTCCTTGTGGGAGAACACCGGAGCACTTATGGGGGTATCCTAAGGCTTTCAGTGTTATTTATTTTGTTTCTGATCACATTCAGTGTCATTTATTCTGTTTCTGATCACATCAAGAGCACATTTTAGAAAAACTAAGTTACCTCTGAAGTTGGAGTGGGTTCGCCTGATGGCGAGGGACACCGTTACTAGGGAAAGCTAACCCACATGCAAAATTCAGTCCATCACTACTACAAAATTAGTGTGTATGTACTACGCTTGAGTTCAAAGCGAGCGAGCGCAAAAAAAAAAAAAAAAAACTAAATAGATTACTTGCATATTCCAGATCAGCAAGGCCGAATGTTCTTTAATATCCAGTGTGCTGATGCCGAGGTAAGGGATTCAACCCCTACACCAGACAGTTGGACTATAATGTTGACCTTGACTTGGGGGCGTAAATTACAAGTACCTCTGAAGTCAGAATAGGTTCGCCTGATGGCAAGGGACACTGTTAATAGGGAAAGCTAATCCACACGTAAAATTCAGTCCAGCACTACTAAATGTAGTGTGTATGGACTATGCTTGAGTTCAAAAGCGAGCAAGCGCCAAAAAAAAAAAAAAAAAACAACTTACACATTCCATACAGTGTCAAGAGTTGACGTATTTCATCTTGAAGTCTGACAGCAGGGTTGCTCTGCTTGACCTTCACCTTCTTAGAAACAGGTAGACATGTTCTGACAATCCTAAAATCTGGCCACTTATCAGTGATAAGTGAAATATTTTCTCCACTTGCCATTATTGGAACTGCCACTTGATCTGAATCTGCCAGTTTCTGGAGTTTATGTGTAGCATCCCATAATTTCAATTGCTCTAATTCAAACCTGAAGAAAAAGAATCAAAAACGTATTTCTGTCTTTTATTATGTTTTATATTTATCCAACCACTGCTTGTGGCCTAAAGGATAGGGAGGAAGTCAGCATGGCTGAATGGATAATAGGGCTCGTTCTTAAAAATTCAGTGTGTTGATGCCAAGGAAGCAGGTTCAACCCCTACACCAGTTAGTTGAACTAAAATGTTGACTTCTCATCCTTGACTTGGAGACTAAATTACTAGTACCTCTGAAGTTGGTTCACCTGATGTCATGGCTGGCTGGTTACTTAATTATTCTTATTATTCTCAATGCACATGGGACCTTTCAGTCCATAAGTGATGGGATCCACTCCTCAGTTATCTCCCTCAGCATGTAGCATTTGACAAGATCAGTTCTGTGTTGGTTGGTTATTCTTCTTTAGCTATCTCCATAGTGCCCATGTCCAGCTTCACCCCTTTTGGCTTGATGTTCTCGAAGTCTGGTCAAGGTTGCACAAAGAGAAGACTACTACTGTTCCTTTTATCACCTATTCAAATTTCGTCATTATCATAATGTTTATTTCCGTGATATATTTTCGTCAGTAGAAAGGGAAACCTTACTTCAAGAGGCAGAATCATACATCTAGTTAGTTTACTAAACAGGCTTCAGATAAAATGAATCACAATTGCAGCAAGATGTGACAATGTACACTGAAATACATAGGTATACACAGAGACAGACAAAGAGAGAGAGAGAGAGAGAGAGAGAGAGAGAGAGAGAGAGAGAGAGAGAGAGAGAGAGAGAGAGAGAGAGAGAGAGAAGGGGAAAGGGAGAAAGAGAGGGTGAGGAGAGGGAAAGGGAATGGAAGAGGCCAGGGAGAAAGAAAGGAAGAGAGTGCGAGAGAGAGAGAGAGAGAAAGAGAGAGAGAGAGAGAGAGAGAGAGAGAGAGAAGAGAGAGAGAGAGAGAGAGAGAGAGAGAGAGAGAGAGAGAGAGAGAGAGAGAGAGAGAGAGAAGGGGGGAGAAAGATGTAGACAAAAGGGGTGGAACAGATCAAGATATCAGAATAACAGAAGGTATGAGGAGCTTTTATAACACTAGGAAACTTGTGGAAGTCAAAAAGAAATTAAACTTAGCACAAAAATTATAATATTTAATTCCAGCCTTAAATCAGAACTACTGTGTGGGTCAGAAACATGGAGAATAATTAAAATCATTACAAATAAACTACAATCGTTCACTTATTGGAGCCTGCATAAAATAGAAGGAATAACATGGTATGACAAAATCACCAATGTGAAGCTCATGGAGAGAACTAGACAAATACCAATGAACCAAGAGGTGGAGAAGAGATGTTGGCGCTGGATAGAACATACATTGAGAAAATCTAAGAATAGAATAACTAGAAAAGTCTTAGTTTAGAACCCACAGAGCAAAAGAAACAGAGGAAGACCTAAAAACTCACAGAGATGAGAAGCATAAACAGAAATGAACAAAATGGGAGAGAACGAACGAACGAACGAACAAACTTTATTTTAAAGGGGTAACAAATTGGGCATGCAGGCCCATCTTACATTCGGCCCTTTCGATCACTCATCTTTCATTCATCAAATGTGCATGTTACATTTACATAGGGAAAAAAAACCATTCTCAAGTGGATTTTGTAAGCATAAACAATGCATATTACGCATGGTACATTCACATGGGGAAAAAAACATTGTCAAATGAAAGTTGTAAACATAAACAGTGCATATTGCAATGTTGTGAGACACATCCCCCATCCACCCTCACACCCCGCAGCCACCCACACATCCCGCAGCCACCACACCCCCATCCACCCACACATACCTCTACGCACTCACACAGACTCAGGCAAACATACATGCTGCCACCCACCCACTGATCCCCCACCCACACACATTTCCCCACCCACACAAACATCCCCCACCCATCCCATAATCGACATACACACACCCACCCACATATTATCCACCACCCACAACCACCCAGCAAAACACACATCACAAAACCACACACATACCCCAGTCAACCCACACATCCCGCACCTATCCACACATACATCCCGCACCCTCACAATTTTCCCCACCCACCCACACACACATTAGCCAACCTACACCCACCCAATATGTGGACAGAGCTGCATGGGGTAGCCAGGAGGGCTGGGAGTGAGTTGGTTGAGGGACTATGCCCCAATGGTGGATAGAGGGCACAAGAAGAAGATACATTGCCAGCATGTTTTCATCCGCAAGTCAGGGCTCGTTAGTTAGTCGCGGTTCCAACTTCATGGCAAAGGGTCCCCCAATTATACTCCGTTCCTGTGACAGTAAATATCACACAAAATGATCCTCACTGTCCCATATGAAAAGTGGAACAGACAGGAGTCTCGACAAACCAACAGCCCATGCAGGTACACTATGCATAATGCCGCTGCCAGAATGCCAAAACAAAAGTCTGCCGCAAATAATAAAGTTCAACTTCGATGGAAGTGGCAGTCACTAGAAAACCAGCAGCCACACATTACTACATAAGGCAACCCATTTAGTTCTGCGACCATCCGGCCGCCATTTTTCTAAACATGGACTTCATGCTACAAACAACCGCGGAAAAATGTAAAAGCACTCCACACAAAATTCACAGCTCACAGTGTCGCTCCATGCACTCAACACAGTAGCAAGGTAATAGAACCATGCACTACCAATCCAACATGAGGAAAATGTGTAAGCAAACCGTAGCCACAAGCATAAACGCTCCAGAGGCCTTAACAGCTCAACGGCCTATCCTCTGTGTTGGGGACTGGAAGTCTAGAGGGCAGGGTACACAACTGCACAGATGACAATTCATGTCAGCAAAGTAAATTGTGCATATTTTTTATGTAGTTGTACCTGTGTCTGTTTATTGCTTGTGTGGTGTGGTGAAGGTTCTAGCCACACCATCCATTTAGTCACTTGCGATGGTGTTCTAGCACAACTGACCAATTTTACTTCTTATTTTCAATTATTTACTATTATTATTGCATGCTATGTCGATATTCTTGGGCAATTCTAGTTTACAACCTCATGCCATCTGTTGATACTGCCTGTAATTCCTTGCAGTGTAGGATGAGGGGAATCTTGAGTCTGAGGAATTAAAGCCGCCTGGCTAGCACAGTCGTAGCAAACTGTGTTTGTTGGGTTTTCTTTTTGCCTTCAACAGAATATATCCATCACATTACAGAGGATTTTAATGTGGGTCTCCCGAATGGGAGCCCTGTGTTCTAGCAACTCAGCCAGAAGATCCTCATCAGTTTCTGACGGTACATTCCTGATCCATTCTGCCACCACCAGTTTCTGGTGATCTGTTCTGCCATCACCAGTTTCTGATGGTCCATTCCTGATCCATTCTACCATCACCAGTTTCTGATGGTCCATTCTGCCATCACTAGTTTCTGGTGATCCATTCTGCCATCACCAGTTTCTGACGGTCCATTCCTGATGGTATTAAGTGGCAAGACAAAATCACAAATACTGAAGTATTGGACAGATCAGGTTGTGTGACAGTTTATTCCATGCTCAGTTTTCGTAGACTTAGATGGATAGGACATCTTAGGAGGATGGATGATGGTAGAATACCAAAGGACATCTTTTTTGGTGAATTACAGATGGGTAAGAGATCTCAGTGTCGGCCTCTACTACGATACAAAGATGTGTGTAAGCGGGACATGATTGATACAGGCATTGATAATGCACAGTGGAAGCAAGTCGCCGCTGAACGTGTTGCATGGAGGGCAAACATCAGAAATGGAATAAAGACAAAGGAGAAAATTATTGCAGATAAGTCACACACAGAGCGTGTGAGACGTAAGATGGCGCATGATGGTGGAAATGACCACGTGTTCACATGCACCCACTGTGAACGAACATTT
This sequence comes from Cepaea hortensis, assembly GCA_963921405.1. Lineage (NCBI taxonomy): Eukaryota > Metazoa > Mollusca > Gastropoda > Stylommatophora > Helicidae > Cepaea > Cepaea hortensis. The sequence continues at coordinate 211,341,316 of OY992876.1, read as the reverse complement.
ACAGCGCAAATTGGCCTTATCAGACACATTCGCTACCACCATAAGTAAAAGTTATTATGCCTTTTTAAAGCACAAACTATCGTCTGTCAAGGTGCCAATTCCTGATCCATTCTACCATCACCAGTTTCTGGTGATCCATTCTAGATACATTCTGCCATCACCAGTTTCTGATGGTCCATTCCTGATCCATTCCGCCATCACCAGTTTCTGGTGGTCCATTCCTGATCCATTATGCCATCACCAGAAAGCAATGGCAAACTACTCAACATAAACTTGCCAAGAAATCACACAGAGCCAAAAAATGCTGGTGTTGACTGTGACGTCCTGTAAAGGATATGCAGCTAACTTGTTTCTAGACTTGTATGTGTATTATTGTCCATGTTTCACATGCTTACATTACAACAGCATAGGTTTTATATATCACACCTAACTTTTTTTTCTCACTGCAACTGACAGCTTTGTTTTATCCATTAGTATGTTTACCATTCTGAAATAGCATGTTGTCACATCATAGCATACTACTAATAGAAGTGTATAATGGTGGTTTCCTGTAGCCTATCCCCAGTTTGTCTACATACTCTAAGCTATGCTACGTATTATACTTTAAGGAGAAATGTTTAGGTTGGTGCGTAGGCACATAGACTAAGTGTTGTGGAAAAATTCACCTATCTCGGCAGCACTGTGTCCTAAGCTGCCACAATTGATGACGAAGTGAATGCAAGAATCTCCATGGCCAGCGTGGCCTTTGGCAAATTGTACAAGAATGTGTGAAACAGAAATGGAATAAGCCTGCAAACAAAGCTGAAAGTCTACAAAGCAGTCGTATTATCCAGACTGCTTTATGCTTGTGAAATCTGGACTGTTTACCAGCAACACGCTAGGAAATTAAACCACTTCCACAGTCTGCCTTAGGAAGCTACTGAAGATTAAATAGCAAGACAAGATACCAGACACTGAAGTCCTAGAAAGAGCGTCCATGCCCAGTATCCACATTCTACTAATGAAGAATCAGATTCGCTAGGCTGGTCACTTAACTCATATGCCAGATCACAGGCTCCCTAAACAAATTTTTTACAGTGAGCTGTGTTGTGGTAAATGCTCCCAAGGTGGTCAGAGGAAATACTTTAAAGACACTGAAGATCTCACTAAAAGCTTTTGGAATTAATCAAGGCACTTGGGAGACTGCTGCTAAAGACAGAAATTCATCATTACGCAAGGGTGCAGTCAAGTTGTGACGGTCATGAAGCAACCAAAACTACAAGAGCTGTGAAGAAAATCCACTGCAGGAGATCCTCCTCCATTCTTTGCCCACATTGTCAAAGAACATTTCAAGCCAAAATAGGCCTTACCAGCCATCTTAGAACTCACGGCTCCAAACTTTCAACCCCACTGGATGAAATGAATGGTCATCATCATTCCTGATGGACAGACAACATCACTTAAGGAGACAGCCCTGCAAGGCAGTAGAAAGAAAAGAGGGGGTGGGAGTAAGTTTATGGCGCATCTTGACCCCCCCCCCCCTCCCCCCTTTCATTTCATAGTTAGCCGCCCCACACAACCAACTCACCTAGATTCTAATTCGCAAGAAGCCATCTGGCTAAATGCTAAATCAAACATACATAGTATAACGACTTTTTATTTGCATATCCTATTTACAGGACATCGTTGTCAACACCAGCATTTTACTGCTGTTGATGTCGTGGCAAATTTTACGTTCAGTAGTTTGCCATTGCGTTCTGAACGACCGGCTCCCATACCAACACGTTAAAACCCCAGCGCGACACAGTCTGCTGCCATAAGCAGACCTCGGCTGCCTGAATAATGAATGGTGCATGGTCTGCTGCCAAATCGGTCGCCGCTGTGCTTCGAACGCGTGGTAAGCAGCTCACGAATCACGTTCGCTAGCCTTTCCTTAGGAGGCCACGGAGACCAGCAGTATAAAGAAAAGACTAGTAAGTAAAGAGTAAAAAGAAAAGAACTTGAAGTTCAACTTTAGGGCTTTATTCATATTTTTTTTTAAATTGTAACTCAATTATTGGTTTTTTCCTTCTTTCGCGAACAATTTCAGTTAAACGTACTTTTCAAAACACCACCAAATTAAGACAGACCTGATCTTCTGCGCGCACTCCACAGGCACGACTAAAACTGTTGATTCTTCGGCTGAGCTCATGCTATTATTATTATCCTCTTGTCTGTCTTCCTCAGGTCTCAAGTTGAGATAATTTGTTTCGTTCAAGTTCCGCGACCACTTTTCCCATTCCTCACTTCCATTCAAGTTGAATTCGTTACACTTCCTGGAACTACTTTATACTGTCAATATTAAAACTATTTAACCGCTTATCAAACAGCAGGATACTTATAAATTAAGACAAATTATTTAATTTTAGTAATTTCGTTATCATGAATCCGAATTTAATTTAAATTTTAAGAGTAAAAAGGAATAAAGGCGAAGGACTAGTTGGCTAGAAAGCGGAAGTGTATGTAGGGTCATCCCCACCGCCATTGGGCTCAAGTATGGAGTCGTGCATAGAAGTCTTGAAACGAAAAGATCAACAATAATGAATCTAGTTCGCAAAAAGACAGCGAAGGTTAAATTTTAGCCGTTTGCTAAGAAAGACACGGGATATTATTGTGCTAAACACCACCTTCTGAAGCGTGGGATCCGTTCGGCTGTGGACAGAACAGGTATTTGAACCTCGAGGTTTAAAAAAATAAAACATTTGCCGGTATAAAGTGAGGCAGGAAGAGTTGCCTTTTGTCACCAATCATGGCACGCCCATTTGCCACTAATTTAGACATCGTTACAAAGTTTCTGGTTTGTTTTTGATAATATACTGCTGGCGAATGTTTCTTGTCTTTGTTAACCCATGAAGTATTCAGTTGAAGTTGATCACACGACTATTGGTAATTAAATTCAAAATTAATTTGAAAATTAAATCTCTTGATTATTAAAATTAAAACCCACTTGTCTAGTCTAGTTACGTAACTACCAATCCAATAACATGAAGCTACCTTGTTGTGAAATGACATTTGTTTTCTAAATGACTAAATGCATGTCTATGGAAAGTGTAGGCAAATAAATTATATTCTTTATCCATTGTTTTGAAAGTGCTATGGTAAACAAAGTATCTTATGATGATACAGATAATCAACAGGTGATCTTGATCAAAGTTGCCTTGTTCATTGGCATGGGCGACCATGCTTCTCCACATCTTTTGATCTCCAGCATCATGTATCATGTGCTGACAGCTTTCCCTGCCATGACTAAAGCTGGCAATAATCTTATTTCTGTCTGTCTTTCTATCATATGTACCTGTTTATCCTTTCATATAATGTGGCCCCAAAATTATGACGACTGCTTCTTTCTGGTGTTTGTGATCAGTTGTCTTAACTGTCTTAGCATCTTTCAAAACATTTAGATTACACATTTTCGTTGTCCGAGGAATTTTCAGCATTCTTCTGTAAAACATGGAAACATCAAGGGATTGTTTTTCTTATTTTCTAATTGTCCAGAATTCACAATTCATATGTTACAAACTGGTTTCATGTAACAATGAATGTATGATTCTTTTTCTAACCTCCAACAATAACATGGATGTATGTATACATAAGACTATCTGTCTTTCCATCACATTTCCAACAGGGATGTATACATAAGGGATCATTATATTGATACATTTTAAATTACCTGGTATTTATTTTACTTCCTTATTCACTCAACACGTATTTATTCACCTAGTGAATTGAATAAGTAACTGCATATGTTAACATTACATCTTATAAGCTGACGCAGTGTTTCGTCTTCTTTTCGTTCATCCGGAGTGTTTTTTCAGATGTGATTACGGTGTGTCTGTTATGCGCCCTTGGGCCGAAACCCGTAAGCCAACACATCCGGCTACAGCGTGCTTTTTTGACCAGGTAGCATTCCTGGGAGACTCACTTTTGTGGTGCCATCTACAACCCATCTGGCAAAGTTGGAACGGTCGAAGACAACGGTCTTCCCTCAAAGGAAGGAAGGGACAGTCCATTACATTTTCCGCCATCCAAGGTTGCTTCCATAGTTGCAGGGCCGACACATAGCGCCCTGGTGCTGGGTTTACCGAGGGAATCGTCACGTCCTGCTCATGGCTGCTTTAAATCCTCACTTCAATATATTGGTAATTTCGTTTGCCCCAGGCCATTCCCGCACAAATCAGACAGGTTTGCAGACGGTATCCACTCAGCGAGTTTTTGAACATGTGCTTGTCGTTGCAGCCGTCAGAGCTGTTCCAGGCACGACAGACATTCGGAAAGCTACCTAGTCAGAGCTGTTCTAAAAAGAGCGGCATTCGGAAACTAGGTAGTCAGAGCTGTTCCTAGCACGAGAGACATTCGGACGAGACATTTCACTCGGAAGTAATTGCGTAGTGTCAATTTTTAGTTTGCCACCCGTAGGACGACACTTCATTTTTTAATGAGGTTAACCTAACTCTGGTTTCGAGGCATGTTAGACTGTTGTGATGTCACCAACATCTCAGCTGGTCAAGATAGAACGACATCGCGGTCGGCCCTCAAGGGAAGGCAGGGGCAGACCATGGGCATTCCCTCGCTATCCAAGGAGGCTTCCATAATTGCAGAGCCGGCATATATTGCTCTGAGACTGGGCTCACCCGAGGAGTTGCCACGTCCTGCTCATGGCTGCTTTAGTTCCTCACTTCCATGTGTTGGACGCTTGTCACTGATTGCTCAAGCACACACCAGGAGCGGTCAGACTGCGAGCGACATCCACTCGGCAAGCTTTTGCTTTTGGCTTCAGACCACGCAATAGGTTCGCTCGCCGTGCGTTCCATTTCACGTCAATGAGACAGACGTTCTTCCACTTTTGTCTACACTCTCTATAAGTTAGATACAGACAGTTTTCGTAACCATTTCGGTCGACTGGGGCACTTTTCTGACTTTTTGTACTCGCTCACGAGGAATGCTACATGTGCTGCCGGCTCAGCACCTTACCTTCGTGCAGGCAGTGAACGAGAAACGGCCTGGCTCTCTCATCTGGGAATCTCTCATATCCCCCAGCTGAGGGCCTTCGAACTTGTATCAGACCTGAGCATGTAGCTTGCTTAGAATCACGCCTCTATTTTTCGGTAGGTGGGTATCGGCCCGGCTCTCAGATCCGAGGGTTTGTGGCTTAGAGTCTTTCAGCCACAGCCCTCGACAGGGAGCCTTAAGAGTTTTGACCGGACCAAGAACTTCTGCCTTCGTGCACCTGATTTAAATTTTTGACTGCTATCCTCAGTCTACCTGCAGAGCAGCAGGTTGTGTCTCTCTTAGCCTATCCCATAAGCTGTCCGATATGTAGATTTTCATCCATCAGCAAGCAAATGGGGTCGATGGGACACACAAGCTCCCCCACCACGTCAAGGTGGAGACACATCAGGGGAGACGACGCAGTGTTTGATACATATTTTTGAAGTATGTGAATGTGAGGTAGTACAAAAGCCTGCTACCATTGATGTGCAAGAATTTGTTCTGTCTAGTTCAGCGGAAAAAAATATTACATGTCCTCTACTGGATCAACACCAACCTGATTTACTTTGTTACTAGGCAAGTTTAGCTTCAGTAGTTTGCCACTGTTTTCTGAATGAGAAGTTAACATTGATGTCCAGCTTGCTGGTGTTGGGAATGAACCCCCATACCCTGCTGTCAATGTGCCGGAAGTTCCAGCTTATTAAGCCTCGCAGCTATGCTGACTTCTAGTTCAGTAACAAAGATTAATTATGCCAGTATGTATGAAGATCGTAAGATACCATTTTATATATATATATATATATATATATATATATATATATATATATATATATATATATATATATATATATATATATGGGATTGAATACACATTTGTCTTATTATCAGAGGTAGAGAAAATTAAATGTAATTCAGGAGCCAGTGTGCTTTTTGTGCAAATACAGGCTCAGAAACTGGCTAGAAATACAGGCATCAGGATTTTTCTGCCCTGCTTACGTATGTGGACTTTTATCATTCATCATCTTCCACTTCTGCCATCAAGCGTCATGGGGAGGAATAATTTGCGCTCCAGCGCCCAAAGGATGGCACTGGATAGTGCCATTCCATGTGATTGTACAATGTCTTTGATGTCGTCAATCTATTTTCTTCTTGGGTGTCCTCTTGGTCTCGTCGCAGATGATCTTTGATTTTAGGCCAGTGATGGTAGTTGTTGGTGTTGCATTCTAATGACATGGCCAAACCACTTGATATTCTGTTTCTCAATAAATGTGGCACAAGGTGTTGATCCCACTGTCTGTCTAATAACAGCATTTCTTACTCGGTCTCGGATTAAGTTTGGCAACTCTCCTCAGGCATCTCATCTCACAGGTGTTAATTTTGCGAAAGTGTCATTTGGATAAAGTCCAAGTTTGAGATTGGTAGCATAGGGTTTGTGTGAATATGCTGTTTATTATTTGTTGTTTTGCGGACATGGGTATATTTGGATGTTTCAGTAAGGGTGATAGGTGATATGTAAGTGCACTAGCTTTTTGACATCTGATTTCAATTTCTCTGTCCAGTCTGCCGCCTTCTGTGATCATTCTTCCAAGATATTTGAATTTGTTAACTTGTTTCATGGTACTAATTGTGGGTTACGTCTAATCACTGGCAGACTGAAGGTAACTCACTGCTGAGGTTATCTTTTGGTTTTTGCCTGCAGTTAAATATTGTGAGGGGTGAGAGTGACTGCATCAATAAGACCATGAGTGTAATTTTTCCAGAGACCCCGTTGGGTAATTTCTGGAGATACAGAGTTTGTGCAGTGCTCTCGGCAGGTGGCTTGTCTTTCTGCAGAGAGAGGCAAAGCCAGATGGCATAAAACCCAGTGTAATGAGGCAGATTTTCTCATCTGTACCCTTTACACATTGTGTCGAGTTTGGGTTGTCTTCACCCTGGCCAGTCAGATTCCTTATCATTGTAGAATATCAGACCTTAACCAATGCGCTGTGGCGAAGGTGTTAAGGGCACAATTCATAATCCCGCATATTGCATTCAAAACACAGCTGTGGGCGATTTGCAAGCAGACCTCCATGTGCTGGTTTCATATAGATATGAGTGCTAGTTGTTCAGAAAGCAATGGCAAACTACTGAACATTAACTTGCCAAATCACAAGCAACCCAAAAAATGCTGGCGTTGAGTGTGACGTCCTGTAAAGGATGTGCAACAAACTTTTTTGACCAACTCATGTCAAGCTGTGTAATCGTTTGCTATTTCTTCTCTCTCTGATTCTCTTCTCTGTGTATTAGCAGTCTTCCTCTATTTTGTTTAAGCCTATGGGTTTCAGATAAAGGATTTTCTAGTGATACTATTTTCAGTGAGTCCTCTGCTGTACCAGCTTCTGTGTCTTGCCTCGTGGTTCACTGGTAGTGGTTAGTTCTCTCCATGAGCTCCAGCTTGGGGACTCTTTCATATCATTATAGTCTTATTCTGCATAAGCACCAATTAATGAAAGTTTGTATTTTATTGTTATAGTTATTGTACATTTTTTTTCTCCCATACATTCATAGATTTAGCATTACATATTTTAAGTTTGGAAACGTGACAAGCGCAGAACGTTTCAGAGCAGGAAAATACAGCATGCAGGGCGATGCGCTACCTTCTTGATTTTCCAACCATTGAAGAGAGAATACAAGTTTGCAGGGCACGCGCCTACCTCAGAATTAACGCAAACACACAACATCCACTGCATAGTGAAATTAGGAAGGTGAAGGGCAGCAGGTTAAAAAGAGGACGGTCATGGATGGGTCAAGCCGAAGACATTCTTCAACAGGTGTGTTCACTTGAGGACTTAGAACCTGGCGAGGAGTGGGTGCAAGTGCCAACAGACTTCTGCACATCCTTTTCAGTTTGCATCCAACTAGATAGAAAATGCAGACAAGAAAATCCGGCTGCTTTTGAGGCTGAAGTACAAGCGTTGATTTTCGAGAATTCGCTAGACGGTGACGCGGTCATCTACACAGATGGGTCGGTCGTCCGACATGTGAGAAGCTCATGGGCCTTTACAGCTCGGGCCGGAGGGAGAATTGTGAAGGAGGACTCTGGTGCTTTCACTGAAACCACAAGTAGCCTGACCATGGAAGTCATGGCAGTAAGTAAAGCAATAACATGGCTCGAGACACAGACATTCACTAGGGCTTGTTTCCTTAGCGACTCAATGAACATGATCAAGAGGATAGAGGAGGGGTCGATCCAAAGAGAATGGTTGCTGCCTCTGAAGCGGTCTCGGCTGGCAAAGATTAGTTTCATCTTCGTGCCAGGGCATGCGGGAGTACAAGGAAATGAGCGGGCTGACAAGCTCGCAGGTGAGGCTACTGTGGAGGGCGGACGCGCCATGGACCAGGCTGACATTCTGAATGCTCTACGAGAAGTGAGACTTTTGCGAGAACCAAGTGATGACTGAATCTACAACAATGGCCAGACTGCGAGAGCAGCAAATTAAAAGAGGGATGGCCAAACAAGAACACTACGCAGGACGCCAAAGAAGATTGATAAACCAACACAGAACCGGCATCGTTAGCCGCTACACACTGCGGGATTTGCTGAGGAGGGGATCCGAGCACTTATGGACTGAATGGTTCGATGTGCAACGAGGATGATCTGTCGACTAACTAAGTTTGGTGCTACATTTATTTCCCTTTGATTTCCAAAAATTTTCTAGTGCTGTGAAAGCATTTCTTGCCTTTTGTGTTTTTATTTTAACCTCTCTCTCTTTCTCCTCCCCCACCCTCTATAGCACCATCAATAATCAACTCTTATGTATACCACAATTATGCATACACTTATTGTTTTGGAGCAAGTGATCTGATTTTTAAATGATACATTTTATTGTGGCAGTAAATGATACAAGCTTTCTACAGTAGTTCCCATCACCTGTGAGCTAGTTTGTTTACCTTCTATGTTTTTTTCTTTTTCTTTCAGATACCCAGACAGCATGGGGAAGCTGTTGTCTAAGATATTTGGGAACAAAGAGATGCGGATACTCATGTTGGGTCTAGATGCAGCAGGAAAAACAAGTATCCTTTTCTCGTTCGGTGGCTATTCTTCTAACTAGAATTTAAATGCAGAAGCTATAAACAGTATGTTGCACGATTTATTGCCTGGTGTATTTCGCTGCATTTCATTATATGCATATTGCAGAGTTATAATTGATATGAAGTGAGTAAATTAATAATATTTTAGCTGAAACAGTGAAAACACATAGTCACAGACATTATTAGAATGTGGAGCATCTGTTATCCCCACGGTAATTTCAAATCTAATACAAAAACTAATTGGAATTAACAGATGTATCAGGATCTGTGGCTGTTTTATTAGCTTAATTTTGTTTGTACAGTCACAAATGGCTCTTGAAAAATAATTACACATGATAACAACTTGAAACCAGTTTATTTTTATACATACATTATCCCTTTATTTCTTAACATAATTTCCACCAACATTGATGCACTTATCCCATCGTTTTATCAGTCCTCCCAAACCGGCTGCATAGAACTGCATGCTTTATTTTCATTTACCATGGTCAATATCTGTGACTTAGTTATTGACTCACCCTCGTAACTTGTTCTACCCAACTTATGGAACAAATATTTGTCAGCATAAACACTGACAGCCCACCTAGGTGGAAGACATTTTGCGAATGGTTTAGAAAACAGAGCACGCAGTTCTGTGCGTTTGGGAGGACTGATAAAACGATGGGATGAGTGCATCAATGTTGGTGGAAATTATGTTGGGAAATTAAGGGACAATGTATGTATAAAAATAAACTGGTTTCATGTTGTTATGATATTTAGTTATTTTTCTACAGCCATTTGTGACTTACTTATTAACTTGCCCTCGTAGTATTCATCTTGCTGGCATTTTCATGGTTGATCAAGATCAAAATTTGACAAGTAAAACAGTGGGCACATACAAAGACATAATCCTTTACAAGATGTTGCAATCACTCCAAGCATTTTTGTGTTTTACAAGGCAAGTTTACGTGTTTTATTTTGCCAGTGCTTTCTGAATGACCAATGCTCAAACCATACCATTGTTCAGAATGAACCAAGGTGGTCTGATTGCAAATTGCATTCATTGCCCCTTCACCAAAATGATGACACAGATATAATAGTCTCGCTTTGAACCCAAGCGTAGTCCATAAACACTATTTATAGTAGCGATGGACTGAATTTTGTGTGTGGGTTAGCTTTCCTTATTAACAGTGTCCCTCGCCATCAGGCAAACCCACTCCGACTTCAGAGGTACTTGTAATTAACTTCCCCAAGTCAAAATATTTAAATGGGAAGATTGGGTTGTGCCCTAGATTTCCATATGAACACTTAATGCACTCTTATGGTTGTTAGTCCCTGGGTGGTGAATTGGATAGCAGCTACCCTGCACTCTCACAGGGTTGCTCTCCATCCACATTCATGGACCTAAGAGGCATGCATTATTACTAGGGCTGTACCGGATTCAAATTTTTGAAATCCGGCCGGAGCCGGATTTGGCCGGATTTATGAAGTGAGATCCGGCCGGAGCCGGATTTACAAATAAAAAAATAAAAATAAAATAACATACTACATCACTTGACTTAGGTGAGTGGAGTCACTCGACTGTTCATTACTGCAGTTCATTACTATAGACATGACAATGATGACATATACTCATATTAAATCATTTAAATGTAAAATAATTACATTCACAGTAGAATAAGTAATTAAGTAATATTAAGTTCCATAAGTTCAAGATGAAACATAATACATAAGCACATAATGCTAATTTAGTAATTTTAATTGTTTTCAGTTTTTATTTTTCACATTGTTTTCAGTTGGCAAATTATCAGCTCAGTTACAACTCACAACAACAGTACACTGAACAGATTGAATTTATTGAAATACATTCATTTAGTAATTTCACTATTTCAGTCAGTCTTCATTATGGCTGTGAAGTTGAACTCTCAGAGTCAAGAAGAGACGAGTTGTATTTCAGGAAAATCAACGTCTCCGCATTTTCTGGTAAAAGGCTACTACGGTGGTCAGTGATAATGTCTCCTGCAGTACTGAACAGCCTTTCCGATGGCACACTTGTAGGTGGTGGTGCAAGAAATACCTGCGCCAGTCTAGCCATGCTTGGAAATCTTTGCTTATTGGCATGCCACCATGAAACTGGATCTGACTGTCGAGTTTGAAGTGGCTCTGACAGGTACTGTGTCACCTCAGTGTTAATGCTGTTGCCTTCGGCACTTGCAGAACGATCTGCGGTGGGATTTTCCTCGACAATTGTGTCAAAACAGCTCCATAGGCTGGACTCGTACTGTGTGGCAGTGCTCACAGAAGTCAAAACACTAGTACTACTACTACTAATAGTAGCTGATGGATCCTGTGGACTGACTGTGTTTGCTGAATCAATAATGGAGTTAGCTGCTAACATAAGATGGGCTCGTGCATCACTTCTACCACGTTCGGAGAAGAAGCACAGCTTGAATCGAGGATCCAGTAGTGTGGCACAGGTGTAAATACTGTTGGATTCAATGTCCGCAAATCTGCTGCTAACAGCTTCAAGCAGGGCTGCTTTCATAGTTTTGATCCCAGCATCACTACCTTCTTTCTGGAGGAAAGCCATGAGTGTTTTCACTAATGGGATCACAACTGATATTGATGCCTGAGCTGCACTTATTTCACGTGTGATTTCTTCAAATGGTGCCAAAGTAGCTACCACATTCTCCGTGACTGCCCACTGTTGTGCCGTTAGCCCAGTTACCGAATCAATTTCAAAATTTTCAACACAGTACAGGCTGATGCTGCGCCGTTGTTCTAACAGACGTCGTAACATATAGAACATTGAGTTCCATCGTGTTGTCACGTCCTGGATAAGCTGATGTTGTGGTAGGTTTAATTAATTTTGGAGTTCATGCAAACGACTGGTTGCTGAAGAAGAGTGTTTGAAATGTCCTACCAATTTTCTTCCAGTACTGATGATGCCAGCAACATACTTTTGACTCAAAAGACCATCACGCAAACACAGCTGCAGTGTGTGTGCAAAACATCCAACACTTGAATAGCTGCCATCACGAAAGCATTTGGCAATGTTGAATGCATTGTCTCTCACAACAACATGGCACTTCTCACGTGCAATTGACCACTCATCCAGCATCATTTCAAAATGTGCAAGCAAGTTTGTGGCCGTGTGATGTTCATCACATGCAGTACAATGGAAGACTACACTGCGGAGAACGAAGGAGTCTGTTAACCAATGGCCAGTGAGGCCCATAAATGACTGAGTGGTGTGTTCAGCTGTCCACGTATCTGTTGTGAATGATATGTAATCAGTGTCAGATATCATTGCTGCAATTTTTACCTTCAGACGTTTACACATGTCAGGAATGATATGTTCAGCAAAGTACTTTCTTGAAGGCAATTCATACCTTTTTTCCATTGTATGCATCAACTCTCTGAAACCTGGTCGTTCCACTACTTGAAAAGGCTCCATATCTATGGCTATCATTCGGGCTACGGCAGCATGAATGCGTTTAGCATTGGGACTGTTGATGTCCCAAATTTTGGCCCGGTCCCATGCCTGCACAATTGACTGCTGGGTACTGCTGCTTGCTTTGTGCAAACACGGTCCCAGATTCATCATAGATGTGGTCGCCAATACACTGGCCTTCAGTGATGCTTTCTTTTCCATCATTTCGTCATAGCTTTTCTTGTGCATCGATCGCAAATGGGTCTGCATTGATGATGTTGAGAAGTCTTTGGGGCGATCTGATCGTCCACGCGATAACTGTTTGTCACACAACTTACATATTACCTTCGCTGAATCATCGTCTTTAACCTTGAAGTAATCCCAAACGGCGCTGTATGACTTAGATTTTGATGCCATTTTATTTTATGGGCAAGACCAAAGAAATTTACGAAAATAAATATTCAAGTCCCACAAACTCATGGGAGTTTCAAGGTTCCGTGGCCGAGGGATTAGCAGCTTTCTCCGCTAACCCCGAATACTCTCGTCACGTGACGCAACGAGAATTAGCAGTGGTTCGAATCGCAAAAGTGACTTATGAGAGTATGGAGCCGGTCGCTCAGAAAGTCGTGGCGTGCTGATGAGCGTAATCTAGCCTAGAAATCAACATACAGCTGAAAGATGCTGGTGTTGACCGCAATATCCTGAAACAGGATGGAAACACGAAAAAAAAAAAAAAAAAAAACTCATGAAGTAATGCACCATTAAAATTCAAAATGTGTTTTTTTCTTAAAATTCTTATTTACATCAGCGAGAAATAGTAAACCGAAAGTGCTACTGTGCTATTGCCTAAAATTCGACGTGGCCTCATGAAACATGTACAGAAAATTCACGTGACTAGGCAACACAAATCCGGCCTAAATCCGGCAAAACTGGACCGGAGCCGGAGCCGAAGCCGGATTTGTAAAAATGGCCGGATTTGCCGAAGCCGAAATCCGGTACACCCCTAATTATTACCCCAGGATTACAAAGATCTGCAATATTGCCTGTGCTGTTCAATGTGTGTGCAAGCAAGCATGAAGCTCCAGGAGTTACAAAAGTTATGACATTCAGATGATGTCCTTTTCTATAGGCAGGGGAGAGACGGCACACAAATAGTATAAGAGTTGCAAGAGACAGTAAACAAAGTGGTCGTCTTGTGTATAGAGATTGATATTGTCATTAACCCAGATACGGTGTCTGAGTTATAGTGCTCTCTGGACATTAGGATTGTTAAGGCTGACGCCCCAATTATTACAATAAATGGCAGAAATGTTAACAGAGTAAACTGAGGTTACTAGGAATCATCTTCGGCAGAAGGCTGTCATTCAGGGATCATGTGGAAGCATCTAGGAAGGGACTCCAAGGCTGAAGATCATGGCGGCAGTGCACATGGAGCAAAGAATGTTGTTACTCTATCAACATCTTATTCTCTCAGTAATTGAGTTTGGAATGGAACAGCTCACAGTATCAAATTGTCAGTTTTTGAAACTAGAGCACATGCAGAATGAAGCTAAGACGGTGATACTAGGATGCACACGGGACACGCCACTAGTGTGTATGCGGTAAATCCTAGCTGTACCCACGATTGCAGAGAGGCTCAAGGTGCTAAAGAAAAGTGCTCATATCTCCGAGTGGCTGCAGACACAGAACACTCACTGCATGAAGCCCTATAAACAGTTAACGGCTACAAGCTGATCAGAGGACAATCATGGGTGGCTCAGGCAGAGGACAGTGTCAGAGAAGTATGCATGCTTGAGAACATTAGGAGAGGAGTGGGTCAGAATACCATTGGAACACCAGGGATTGGCCTGCAGGCTGCACTGAATGGGAGGTGCAACAATTGATTCACTGCAATTCGCTACCAGTCAGTGTGATCATCTACACAGATGTCTCTGTGCTAAGAGGTAAAAGAAGTGACAAAGGTTGGTGGACAGTGGTGGAGGAGAGCCTCTGGCATATACCATATCGTCAAGTCTGAGGATGGAGGTGGAGCCAGTCACTGCATCATTCCGCTGGCTGGAGGCCAAACAACACATGCATGTTGTGATTGTGACAAATTCACAAGTATGATAAGAAAGGTTAAGAAAGTGGTTCTCAACCGGTGGGGAATTTCTTTCCCCCCCCCCCCTCCCTCGGGGAAGGGATAATGAAGATTATTTCAAGATCGCGTTAATACAAAGACTGGTTACTTGATCTTGTTTTTCCCTTCATACTTTACGGTTCTGTACGTCTCACCCTTCTAAAATTCATTTTATAAAGTAAGTAGACCCACAAATCACGTTTTATGTGGACATCTACACTTGTTTTAGTATGTGCTTCCATTATTACGTACACTGTGTAGGGGCGGGAGGGGGGGAACTTTTAGGTAGGATATACGAAAGGGGGGAATGACATTCTGAAAATATGGTGAAGGTGGGGGGCATGGGCCCAATTTTTAGGTAGGAAATATGAAAGGGGGAGAATGACATTCTAAAAATATGGTGAAAGGGGGGACAGGCCAAAAAAAGGTTGAGAACCACTGAGTTAAGACAAGCATGCTTCAGAGAGAGAGGCAGGCTACCATTCAACAATCAAAAATAGAGAGCATCTGTTGGATATTTTCACCAGGACTTGCTGGTGTGTGGGAAACGAGCATGCGAACGAATTGGCTGGGTCTATACCATTTGGTGAGGTATTGGTGCATGATACAGCAAATGTGATCAGGCCGCTTTGGTGTCGTCCGTATTGTTCAGAGGGTAGAATTTTCACAGCTTGGAGAGAATGGTGTTGCAGGGAGTGACCAGAGGTTATGGCTGATACTCAATACTCCGAAGAAAGTGCCAGAAGGACACATATTCAGACTGCTACTGGTACTTCTTCGTCTGCGTTCATCCGGATTTTTTTTCCGGATGTGACTGCGTTGTGCCTGTTTACAGCAGAGCTGCGTTCTTGCACCGTTAGGCCGACACATCCGACTTCTGCGGGCATTTGTTGACCGGGTTAACCTTCCCGGGGGCTACTGGTGTAATTGGTATTGGAACTCTTCGATGGCTGTTGGAGAGGACGAAGCATGTAAGGGAATGTCCTGAGTACTGTGATGTTGGTTCTTGAGTGAGCTCAATTCAACTCTTGGACACCACGGTGAACACGCGCCTGGATTTCTATGCCCGCTCTTATCAGGTGAATGAATCAACTGAGATCATTCTGTCTGTGCATCAGTTGGCCAGAAGTACGCTATAGAAATTAGCATGAAGTAAAAGGTCAATCACACTAATAATGAAACAAGTGGCCTTCAAGGCAGTTTGAGGGGAAATTTTAAGTCAGAAACCCTACACAACAAAAGGAATATTTACAGCCTTTGTGATTCTGACATACACACATTTAGATCTATGTCTCTGCTATGGAGTTTGTGCGCTGTGCTGATTTTCTCTGTGTGCTGTCTTCATTGTGAAGCTGGGGTACTTTAGGAGAAATCTATGTATCATAAAATTGTTGTTTTACAAGTCAGAACACTATAGTTTGCTGAAGAAGTGAATTGTTTTCTTTAATATGCATGTCAGCTTCTGATTTGGCAGCACTTATTTATTTAGAACTGTTTGTTTTTCATATTCCTTAATCCAATCCAGCTTTATTATACAAGATGAAATTAGGTCAGTCTGTTACAACAATACCGACAGTGGGATTCAATGTGGAAACAGTCACGTACAAAAGTGTTAAATTCAACGTTTGGGTGAGTGCTAATGTAAATTCTTAGCTAGCCTTGTTGATATATCCAGGCTATGATGTCTTTCTGGAATAGATGTTATTTAGATGTATACACAGGAGTGTTACAACACTTCTGACATTAAGATGTGTGAAGGTATTCCCATAGCAGATGTGGCATAAAGTGTTAGGCCTTTACATTGTCAAAAAGGATAGTTGCATATCCTTTACAGGACGTCACAGTCAACCTCAGCAGTTTTTGACTGTGATTTCTTGGCAAGTTTACGTTCAGTAGTTTGCCATTGATTCCTGAATGACTGGTTCACATACCATTGTATGAGCACCAACGCAAGGCAGTCTGCTGTCAATCGCCCACATCTGTGTTTCCAACATGGTGTGCTGGATTACGAATGGTGTTCGTGACGCCTTCACCCTGCTCTCTTAAAGCCACAACATAAAGGTAGAGCAGTCCCCTTTCTTTCTCAGGCTACACCCAGACCATTCTGAAGATGTCCTGGTACCCCATTTCAAAATATTCGTGCCATCTACCTTATGCTCTGTAGGTAGTGGGTTCAATTTCAAACAAGTGCAGTATGTTTGGAGACCCTTTCAAGCTGCAGAGTTTATTCTTGTTGCTGTACTCTTGGCATGCAGCTGGCTGTTCTTAAAGTATATACTGAAGGATAAGCATGCAAGATGGTGATAGTGTTACATGTGTGCAGAACAACAAGGAATGTATTGTGAGAAGTCTGAGTGCACCATGAAGACACAGGACAGAGAGTATTTGAGACTCATTAAAGCCGACCTTCATTGTGGAGATGGCACTTGATGTTCATGATTATACACCTGAGAAACCCTGGTAGTGTAGTGGTAAGTCCTACGTTCAGACTCCAGTACGGGCAGGAATTTTATTTGTTTCCCTTGCCTGCCACCTTTACTTCCAACAAAAATTGTAAAACCAGGGTCTATTTGGTGAACTGCGGCAGTGTGGTGACTAGTACACTTGCCTGCCAGGCCTGAGATTGTGTGTTCAAATCAAGATTTAACCAAAATTGACCTGGACTTTCAGTCTAGTCCAGCGTTAAATAGGTACCAGTAAATATTATGGGAAGTTACTGTAGCCAATGTGATATTGACCTTGGCCAGTGTGATATTGACCGTGGCCAGTGTGATATTGAACGTGGCTGGCATGATATTGACCATGGCCAGTGTGATATTGACCATGGCCAGTGTGATATTGACCATGGCCAGTGTGATATTGATTGTGATATTGACTGGCCAATGTGACATGGCCAGTGTGATATTGACCGTGTCTGGTGTGATATTGACTGTGATTAGTGTGATAGTGACATGGCCAGTGTGATATTGACTGTGTCTGGTGTGATATTGACCATGGCCAGTGTAGTTTTGAAACGTGCCTGGGGTGACATTGAACCGTGCCTGGGGTGACATGCCCAGTGCAATATTGGCCGTGGCCGATGTGATATTGACCACATCAACTATAAAGAGCCATTTGGTCTATACAAATACAGGGCTAGCACCATACACTCAATACACATGGAGGAGTTTTGAGTGGTCCTTTATTTACTTTCTTAACATTTCATGAAGTTGGGTCCGCTCCGAAGCTGTACTGGTTTAGAAAAACAGAAGCCAGGCCACTGTCTTGGTAAGGAAGTACTGTGCTACCACACACAGCTCCATATACTTGAACATAGGCTTTATGAGATGAGGGTCCCAGTTCTGGCTAAATCTTCCATTCCGCTGTATTGTGTACCTCTTTTAAATATGTTTTATTGTGTCGTAGAACTCACTTTCGCAGGTCACATAGCTGCATGAGTTCCAGCAGCAAAACAAGTTGATTCTCCCAGTAAACCTTGGCTGTTTACATCTAATTTCCTGGAGCATTTTAGCTGTCATCTGTTTCTAAAAGGATGGCCTCATTTGTTTTTCCATCGGCGATATCTATGGGTTTCCATTGCTGGCATCCATCTGTTTTTCCATCGGATATATCCATCTGTTTTTCCATTAGTGATATCCATCTGGTTTTCCATTGATGATAGCCACGTTATTTTTCTCTATTTATATCTATCTGCTTTTCCATTGGTAATATTCATGTTGTTTGTTTTTCAACCGTTGGTGATATCCATGTTTTTTTCCATGTGGAATTGCAGGAGTCATTCATCTATCATGTGTGTTATTATTGTCTTTTTCCAGGATGTAGGAGGACAAGACAAAATTCGACCCTTGTGGAGGCATTACTTCACGGGAACTCAGGGACTCATATTTGTCGTTGATTGTGCAGATCGAGATCGTATCGATGAAGCACGGCAAGAACTTCACCGCATTATAAATGATCGTGAAATGAGAGATGCCATTATTCTTGTATTTGCTAACAAACAAGACCTTCCTGATGGTAACACTGTTGTCCCTGTTTTTATTGTGTTGTTTAGTTTGTAGAATTAGATTAATACTGCCAATTATTTTCTCTGCAAAAACTAAAACAACTTAATAAATTGCAGCGTGGGACAGATAGACCTACAAAAATTAGATTTTTATGAGCATGCATCTTTCCCATTGCAACATACACCTGTGAGATCTGGACTTACTAAAGAAGCTGAAAGTGCATAAATGCCTTTGAATATAAATGTTATAGATGAGTTCTAAGAATATCTTGGATACAGAAAAGAACAAATACATTCATAAACTGTCAAATTGTCATTTATTCCCGGGAAGACACTCGCCAGAATTCTTCTCAATCGCATCACGGCCCATCTCGATCAAGGTCTTCTTCCTGAGAGTCAGTGTGGCTTTAGAAAAGAACGAGGAACTGTTGACATGATTTTCACTGCAAGGCAGCTGCAAGAGAAATGTCAGGAACAGAACTCTGAAATGTTCTCCACTTTCATTGACCTTACCAAGGCTTTTGATACAGTCAGCAGAGAAGGACTGGAAGATTATGCCGAAATATGGCTGTCCACAAAAGTTTGTCCAAATAGTGCGGCGATTTTATGATGGTATGCAGGCAAGAGTACAGGAAAATGGTGCACTGTCTGAGCCCTTTCCTGTTACCAATGAAGCAAGGATGTGTCCGTCCTGGCACCAATACTGTTCAGCCTCATGTTTTCAGCTATGCTGACGAATGCCTTCGAGAACAATGACATTGGAATAGACATCAACTACTGCATGGATGGAAAGTTTTTCAATTTCAGAAGGCTGTAAGCCAAAACTCAAAACAGTGACACCGTCAGAGAACTGCTGTTTGCTGATGATTGCGCTCTATATGCCAACTCAGGGGCAGACATGCAACACAATGTTTCAGCTTTCTCATATGCCTGTGCCAAATTTGGGCTCAATATCAACTTGGAGAAGACTAGTTATGTACCAGCCAGCTCCAGGGAATAATCACACTGTGCCGAATATCAAAGTGAATGGTCATAGACTAAGTGTTGTGGACAAATTCACCTATCTTGGCAGCACTGTGTCACAAGCTGCCACAATAGATGACGAAGTGAATGCAAGAATCTCCAAGGCCAGCTCGGCCTTTGGCAGGCTGTACAAGAATGCACGGGACAGAAATGGAATAAGCCTGCAAACATAGCTGAAAGTCTATAAAGCATTTGTATTATCCACACTGCTATATGCTTGTGAAACATGGACTATTTATCAGCGACATGCTGGGAAATTAAACCACTTCCACACAGTCTGCCTTAGGGAGCTATTGAAGATTAAATGGCAAGACAAGATCCCAGACACTTAAGTTCTAGAAATAGCGTCTATGCCCAGTATTCACACTCTACTAATGAAAAATCAGATTTGCTGGGTTGGTCACTTAACTCGTATGCCAGATCACAGGCTCCCTAAACAAATTTTTTACGGCATGCTGCATTGTGGTAAACGCTCCCAAGGCGGCCAGAGGAAACACTTTAAAGACACTCTGAAAATCTCACTGAAAGCTTTTGGAATTCATCTTGACACCTGGGAGACTGCTGCTAAAGACCGTAATTCGTGGCGTATATCATTACATAAGGGTGCAGTCACTTGTGAAGCAACCAGGACTGCAAGAGCTGTGAAGTAAAGGCTGGACAGAAAAACCACTACAGGAGATCCTCCTACTGGAACGTCAAGCATTCTTTGCCCACATTGTCAACGAACATTTCGAGCCAAAATAGGCCTTATCAGCCATCTTAGATCTCACGGCTCTATACTTTCAACCCCACTGGATGAAATGAATGATCATCATCATTCTTGATGGACAAACAACAAAAAATTTTCATTTACTGCCAATATAGTACCTTGCAGTGTATGGCGGATGGGTCTTGAGCCTGAGGAATTAAGGCCGCCTGTCTAGGGCAGTCGCCGCGAACTGTACAGGTTACAGTTTTCTGTTTTGCCTCTGACAGAAAAAAACTCCACACCTTACTGAGTTTCGAACCCGTATCTCCCAAAGGAGAATCCGGCATTCTAGCCACTCGGCCAACTGCTCTTCATACAACAAGATCTGAACATTGAAGAAAGTTGGCTACTAAAGAACCATAAAACAAAGAAAATTAAAATGATTTGGTCACTTGAAATGTCATGAAAGTTTCGAGAGAACAGTAATGGAGGGGTATATATGCCTGGGAAGATAGGAAGAGGAAAGCCAAAGTGAAGATGGGTGTACAATGTGGCAGATGATCTCCAGATGGGTGTATTGGATGCGGGACATTTTGCTTATGACCAAGAAGTTTTTCGGAAGGTTGTTATCGAAGCGAGGTTCTCAAAGGACATGCTACTGCATTAATTTGTTTATGTGAACAGAATTTTAGTTATTTGTATGTTGTATGTTGTTGACTATTTTATAGTCCATGGTACACAATTTAAATTACTGTGTAAATATGTGTTGTATATTTCAGCTTGAAGGATTTATCTAATTACTTTAGTTTATGTTGAGTGATTTCTGCAGTATGTACCTGAGGAGATGCAGCAAAATATGCTAGGCAATAAATTGTACTATCTATTTATTGTTTATGTCTTCGTTATTCAAAAACTTTTTAATACTTCGGAATCACTGAGTTTGCAAGAACAGTTCTGTGTTTGCTTTTTGTTGGTGCAACTTTTTCTTCTTCTTGTAGGCATTCTGGTGGGTTTTAAAGAAAAAAAAAGTCTTCCAAATGGAGTGTGTTATTTGCCTTATTTGTGAGTGATAGTTTCTGTTACTGGTTTCCTGTTGCATGTAGTTGTGTTTATTTTTACCATGGGTTTTAATAGTTTCCTGTTTCATTCACTCATTTTCACAAAGTTGATACTTTGTTGTGGATTATATAAAAAAAAAATCATTGTATCTTTCCCCTTTAGTAATCTGTTTGGCTCTGGTTTGTGTGTTGTTTTATTGTAGTCCTTTCAGTTGTTTAAGTATTTGAGAAATTCAGAACCTTCACGAGACCATTGATTTGTTTGTCTGTTCAATACACTTTGCGCAATGTAAGTAAAGTTTGAGCTGAATATTAGTTTGTAGGAAAACATAAGACAATGATGGCAGTAGGAATGTACTTGTCCACCCTGATGGCAAGTGTCCTATGGTTGCATGTGTTTGGTGGCAGGAAGACATGGTTTTTTTTTTTCGTTTGCTCGCTTTGAATTCAAATATAGTCAGTACACACTACTTCTAGTAACACTGGACTTGAATTTTCCATGTAAATTAGCTTTCCCTATTACCAGTGTCCTTTGCCATTAGGCTAAGCCACTCCAACTTCATGGGTACTTGTAATTTACATCCCCAAGTCAAGGGACGAGAAAACATTTTAGCCCCAACTGTCTGGTGTTGGGGTTGAACCCCTTAACTTGGCATCAGCACACCACGTTCTGAATTTGCTTGTGCACTGCCAATCAACAGAATTATTTGTACTTGTATTTTTAGAATCCTGATGTGATTCCTGATTCTATTTCAACACTGCTGTTTTATAGTGTGTGGAATTGATAGTGTTATAATTTGATGTGAAAACATGACTGTCAGGTTCTTTTTGTTTCTTGGGGGGGGGGGGGGGGGGGGGGGGCAGTACACTGCAGTGCTGTGAATCCTGCAAATTTTTAGTGTGCAGAGTCTGTAGTTTCTAGCATGTTCATTATATATGGGGGGGGGGGGGACAATGGTTGTTGCTTCCTTTCTTATAAGATCAGGGTGTGCCTCTGGGAAATGAGCAGCCTTGGTTCTTTGCTCTGACTCTGATCAACGCTGTAATTTTTTTTAAAAGATGTATATTGAAAAGAGCTGGGAGAGAAGTTGTTGGACAGTTTTACATCAAAAAAGATCAAAGAGAAAATATGCTGGATAGTTTGACATCAAGAGAGATCTAAGAGAAAATATGCTGGACAGTGACATCAAGAGAGATCTAAGAGAAAAGATGCTGGACAGTTTGACTTCAGAGAGAGATCTAAGAGAAAATATGCTGGACAGTTTGAGATCAAGGAGAAAATATGCTGGGCAGTTTGACATCAAGAGAGATCAATGAGAAAATATGCTGGGCAGTTTGACATCCAAAAAAAAAAAAGATCAAAGGGAAAATATGCTGGACAATTTGACATTATGGTATGAAGGAACTTAGAGTATCAGAAATGATTGGAAGCACGAGAGACAGTACAAGAACGCTGTGGACAGACATGATCACTAGCACCTCACAGCATGGACTGTAAGAAGAATGTAAATTATTTATTTCTGTTAATTTTCTAGGATGCCTCAGGAAAATTAAGGACCTTGGTCCGTTGCTCTGGTGTTTTGTAAATTCTGTGTTTGTTTCTTAAGTGTAAATTGTTTAACAGTACTGATAACCTTATCTCCTTTCTAGTGCCTCTTTCTCCCCCTCTGTGCATTAATTTTAAATTAATACATATATCTCCTCCTCAGCTATGAAACCACATGAAGTTCAAGAAAAACTGGGATTAACGCGTATCCGAGACCGCAACTGGTATGTGCAGCCATCTTGTGCCACCACAGGTGATGGACTTTTCGAAGGTTTAACATGGCTCACATCCAATCACAAGTCCTGAAGTTAGTTTCCTTAGTGCATCCGTAGATACATATTATCAATTATAGTACAGACATCCGAATGTAGTGATTCACTTATAGCTTCCTATGTGTACATTGAGCTTTGAAGCCATTGGACAGATTTTTGATTATGTAATGGTTTATTAATTTCTACATCGCACACTTTGGCTTTATTTTTTCCTCCCGCATTTTATTGAAGATATTTGACATGAGTGTACATTAAATAGAGTGGCTTGTGTGCGAGTTGTGTCGGTGAGAAAAGATATTGGTCTTGATTGTACAGTATTTTCCTCTAAAAGTCCACATGTAACTTGCTTGTCAGATGGAATGATCCTGAATTACTGTCTGGCCTGGGCATGCCAGAGCTACTTTCAGATCTGGTGCTTAGACTTACTTGCATTGTTGATGCAGCGCCAGCGACTTCACTACCCCCCATCTCAACGGTGGACCTGTACAGACATATTAACAATTGGGTGTGTAATTGACATTGTAGTTCATCTTTGTTTTGTTGATTTTCTTTCAGTCGTAACATGTCGATGAATATTAATTTGTGTCTTTAATGCAGAACTTTTGGAGTTCAGCGAGATTTTCCATTGACTAAACTTCTATATTCACTTGGGAGGCAAAACTTTTATTATTCTATACACATAATGTATATATATCACTGTATGGGAGACTTGTCATGTGTACATTTGAATTTCTAGCGTGTAAGTATGTGTGTGTGCGTGTGGGATTATTGCACCGCCTTCTCTCCCCAAGCCTGCAACAAAAACCCAAATTTTCTCAGTTTTTTACACTTCCCAACTAAAAAGTATTTTGAATATAATTAAACGGCATCCGTACTGTTGTAAGTGAATGTTTAATCCTGTGTATACATCTTGCCGTTGATGTGGCAGAATTTTCAGCTTAAAACATTCAGGCAGCCATTCCTTGTGGTCCAGTGTAACACGACTCCAGTTCAAATAAGATGTTTTGAATAAGTTCAGGGAAGGCGGAGAGAGAATATTCTTGTCAGCTGTTCATTTTGTCATGGAAAAAATGTTGCAGCACAAACTGATAAATTCTGTTGGAGATTGTGAGCTGTGGAGGAGCGTGATCACCCCTGCCAGTCTGTAAAGTACTTTGATGATGGTTAAATAGTCGATCTGGATTTGTGAAGCACCCTTTTTGTTGGTGGTTAACTCGTTATGTGAACATTACCTGCGAGTTGTCTGTGCTTGTTTGTTTTTGTGGGATACTTTAATGCGCCAGGTAAACTCACAAACTCCCTAAATAAAATGTTGGGAAACTTCATTTTTGAGGAGTCGTGCAAAGGGTTGAACTGGGAACCCAAGATTTAAACTTTCTTCCCCCAGCCTTAATTTTCAGTCAAGTTCTTTCCGCAAGCAAGAAGCAAGAATTAATACATTCAGCTGGACATCATGAGATGTTGAGAAATGTGATTGCTGAGCCAATTGGCAAGATGTTTGATGATGTGGCAAGATGTTTGATGATGAGTCCAGATTTTTTTTTTGTAGTTGCATTCGCTCGCTTTGAACTTAAGCGCAGCCCATAGACGTGCTACTACTTCTAATGCACTGGACTGAATTTTGCATGAGGATTAGTTTCCCTATTACCAATATTCCTCACCATCAGGTGAACCCACCCCAGCTTCTGGGGTACTTGTAATGTATTTCTCTTCTCTCTCCCCCCCCCCCCCCCAGATAAGGGCGAGTTTCCAAGCATTCATAATTGGTATTTAACTATTAAGGGCAAGGAAGTTAGAATTTAGGGTTGATGTTTCCAAGCATTCATAACTAGTGATTAAATTGGAGTTACTGATGTCTTTTGTTCTGGTTATATATTTTTTTTAACCCCTTTATTCCCATTACTAATGTCATTATTGCTCTTCAGGAACTAAAACAATTGAATAGATTGTGGCATCGGATAGATAGACTTACAAAAATTAAATTTTTAAGAGTATGCATCTTTCCATTGCAACATACGCCTGTGAGAGCTGGACAGCGCATACATGCCTTTGAATATAAATGTCAGAGACGGGTTCTAAGAATTTCTTGGAATCAGAAAAGAACAAATGCATCCATACAACAAGATCTGAATATTGAAGAAGGTTGGCTACTAAAGATGATGAAACAAATAAAATTGAAATAATTGAAAGTTTAGAGAGAACAATAATGGAGGGATATATTCCTGGGAATTCCAAAGAAAAGATGGGTGCAGGATGTTGCAGATGATCTCAAGATGGGTATATTGGATGCAGGACATCTTGCATATGACCAAAACGTTTTCTAGAAAGTTGTTATGAGTGTGTGGTTCTGCAAAGGACATGCTACTGAATGAATGAATGTCATAGCTTTGACCACCAAGGAAATAATTTACCCACAAGATGGCATCGGGGTTAATGTGCTGGTCTGCCTGGACATTGGTGTGGTGCTCACACTACAAAGGTCATGGTTCATTTCAGAACTGTTGTTTGGTTCACAAATACAATTTTTTGGGGAACTTGCCCTATGTGTTGCTTTCGGCAGGCCGCCCTGCGGGAAGATGGAGCCATATGGGATAGAACCTGGTGCAGTGAAGTTAACCTCTTGCCCTTAAACCCCTATTGACAGTGGCCTGGGTTCAATGCTCGATAAAGGAAGGATAACTTTTGTGTCAGTGCAGGTCTGGGGTTGAGCCAGCCTCGTAAAAATAGGTATTAGGATAAATTTTTGTATAGTTAGGAAGGGAAGGGAACTGACAGCCTCACCTCATATTTATCATGGCTTAGAACAGTGGTTCTCAATCTGTTCTGGCCATGTCATTTTCCCCCCTTTTGTATTTCCTCACTATAAATTCACACACACACACCCCCCCCCCCCCCCCCCCCCCCCCCAACACAGTATACGTAACTATAGAAGCTAAATTTAGTAACACATTCTAGAACAAGTCTAGATGTCTACATAATACGGGATTTGCGGGTATACTTATGTTATAAAATGTATTTCAGAATGGCGGGAAGTACAGAACCGTAAAGTATGAAGGGGCAGGTCCGCATGGCCGAATCGATAAGAACACGTGTTCTTAAACATCCGGTGTGCTGATGCCGAGGTTAGCGGTTCAACCCCTACACCGGACAGCTGGAATAAAATGTTGTCCTTGGCTTGGGGGCGTTGATTACAAGTATCTCTGAAGTGGGAGTGGTATAAATAGTGTGTATGGACTGCACTTGAGTTGAAAGCGAGCGAGCGCAAAAAAAAAAAAAAAGTATGGGGGGAAAAGCAATATTAAGTAATCGGTTCTTGTATTAACACGGCCTTGAAATAATCTTGACCCCAAATCCTAAAATTTCCCCCTGTGGGAGGGGAGATTCCCCACTGGTTGAGAACCACTGGCTTAGAATGTATGAGAGCCTAACATTTCACCTCTCAGTGGCAGTATCTGTTATGGAACTATCTTTGCCTTTTTGAGTCTGAGGACAATTCTGAATAAAACCCTTCTGTAAGAGAGGAATATTCTGAATAAAACCCTCATGAACTTTTAAGATATAACATTAATTTTCTGTTTTGGAAATTTATTAGTTTAAAATAATAATGAACAACTTAGGTCAATAATAGTCTTGAATCAAAGCTGTTAAAGAGACAAGTTGGATAGAAACATTTAACGTAGAAACTAGGACTTGATGGGTTAAAGCAGTGGTTCTCAACCTTTTTTGGCCCGTGCCCCCCTTCACTATATTTTCAGAATGTCATCCCCCCCCCCCCCCCTTATTTCCTACCTAAAAATCCCACCCCGCCCCTACACAGTATGCGTAATAATGGAAGCTAAATTTAAAAGCACATACTAAAACAAGTCTAGACGTCCACATAAAACATGATTTGTGGGTCTACTTTATAAATTGGGGGGGGGGGGGGGGGGGGATTTCCCACCAGTTGTTAAAGTAACAACTGGTAAGATAAAAAATTATTTTCCTCATAAGGAGAGTTCCTTGGCATTTCAAGGCAGATAATTAAGTTCAAAGATTGGTATGAGAGTCTGCAGCCGTGTCACTCCACTATATCTAGCTATGTAACTATACATAAACATATTTTGGGGGATTCTTCTTCTTCTGCGTTCATCCGGAGAGTTTTTCCGGACATGATTGCGGTGCGCCTGTTTACAGCAGAGCTGCGTTCTTGCGCCGAGGGGCCGACACATCCAACTTCTGTGGGCATTTGTTGACTGGGTATATGGGGGCATTTATGTGGTGGTTTCCCCTTTGCTTCCTCAATATAAGAGATTTACACTGCGTTAATATTCATTTATGTGCAGCCTTTATAATAATCAACAGTGAAAAAAATTTCCTCTGGAGTAAACTAGACAGGCTGAGAGAGGGATCATGCTGCATGGGCAACACATGGTCTCTAAATTCAGCCCAGGCTTTGTGTTATGGAGAGATAACCCCATTTTACAAACTATCGTCTGTCAAGACAGCAAAGTGCCAGTGAACAAAATTTGACGTCTCATACTATGAATACATTGGCTCCAAACTAAACAACAATCACTGTGAATACCATGGCCCTTTAATTAACAACAAATATCACATACTGTGAATACATTGGCTCCATAGTAAACAACAAATATCACATACTGTGAATGCATTGGCTCCATAATTAACAACAAATATCACATACAGTGAATACATTGGCTCCATAATTAACAACAAATATCACATACTGTGAATACATTGGCTCCATAACTAACAACAAATATCACATACTGTGAATACATTGGCTCCATAGTAAACAACAAATGTCACATACTATGAATGCATTGGCTCCATAATTAACAACAAATGTCACATACTGTGACTACCATGTACCATAGTTAACAATAAATGTCACATATGTGACTACCATGGCTCCATGGTTAACAAATGTCACATGTGTGACTACCATGGCTCCATGGTTAACAAATGTCACTGTGTGACTACCATGGCTCCATGGTTAACAAATGTCACATGTGTGACTACCATGGCTCCATAGTTAACAAATGTCACATGTGTGACTATCATGGCTCCATAGTTAACAAATGTCACATGTGTGACTACCATGGCTCCATAGTTAACAAATGTCACATGTGTGACTACCATGGCTCCATAGTTAACAAATGTCACATGTGTGACTACCATGGCTCCATAGTTAACAAATGTCACATGTGTGACTACCATGGCTCCATAGTTAACAAGTGTCACATGTGTGACTACCATGGCTCCATAGTTAACAAATGTCACATGTGTGACTACCATGGCTCCATAGTTAACAAATGTCACATGTGTGACTACCATGGCTCCATAGTTAACAAATGTCACATGTGTGACTACCATAGCTCCATAGTTAACAAATATCGCATGTGTGACTACCATAGCTCCATAGTTAACAAATATCGCATGTGTGACTACCACAGCTTCATAATTAACAATAAATGTCATATATGTAACTACCATGGCTCCATGATTAACAACAAATGTCACATATGTGACTACCATGGCTTCATAGTTAACAAATGTCACATATGTGACTACCATGGCTCCATAGTTAACAAATGTCACATGTGTGACTACCATGGCTCCATAGTTAACAAATGTCACATGTGTGACTACCATGGCTCCATAGTTAACAAATGTCACATGTGTGACTACCATGGCCCCATAATTAACAAATGTCACATATGTGACTACCATGGCTCCATAGTTAACAAATGTCACATGTGTGACTACCATGGCTCCATAGTTAACAAATGTCACATGTGTGACTACCACAGCTCCATAATTAACAAATGTCACATGTGTGACTACCATGGCTCCATAGTTAACAAATGTCACATGTGTGACTACCATAGCTCCATAGTTAACAAATGTCGCATGTGTGACTACCACAGCTCCATAATTAACAAATGTCACATGTGTGACTACCACAGCTCCATAATTAACAAATGTCGCATGTGTGACTACCACAGCTCCATGATTAACAAATGTCACATGTGTGACTACCACAGCTCCATAATTAACAAATGTCACATGTGTGACTACCACAGCTCCATAATTAACAAATGTCACATGTGTGACTACCATGGCTCCATGGTTAACAAATGTCACATGTGTGACTACCATGGCTCCATGGTTAACAAATGTCACATGTGTGACTACCATGGCTCCATGGTTAACAAATGTCACATGTGTGACTACCATGGCTCCATGGTTAACAAATGTCACATGTGTGACTACCACAGCTCCATAATTAACAAATGTCACATGTGTGACTATCACGGCTTTATAAACAACAACAGTTGGGACTATAAAGAAGTAAGGATATGACCCTAGCTATACAAAAGATAAACAGCATTAAGAACCTGTTGCACAACACCAAAAAATACAAGTACACATTTTGAGAA
This sequence comes from Cepaea hortensis, assembly GCA_963921405.1. Taxonomy (NCBI): domain Eukaryota; kingdom Metazoa; phylum Mollusca; class Gastropoda; order Stylommatophora; family Helicidae; genus Cepaea; species Cepaea hortensis. The sequence goes on along the minus strand of OY992876.1, from coordinate 211,311,674 downwards.
TATGCATCTTTCCTGTAGCAACATATGGATGTAAATTATGAACCATCTCAGCCACTAAAGAAAAGGTATTTTAATTCAGAGAAATTATCGATACTGTTAATCACTAAGAATATAAATACTGATGTTTTACAAGATCTAGGACAGAATGAAAAATAGACTGACTCATCATTGGACATCTATCTCTTAAATGTGTCAGAGACTTAAATTCTTTGGCTATACGAAACATTACAAGAGGTATGTAAAGACAAGTAATGATAGATGGGGTTCATCCAGAAAGATCAACCCGGTCAACAAATGCCCGCAGAAGTTAGATGTGTTGGCCTAAAGGTGCACGTATAGCAGCTCTGCTGTAAACAGGCACAACGCAATTACGTCTGAAAAAAAAAACACTCTGGATGAATACAGAAGAAGATGGGGTTCCTGGTAGATGAAGCAGGGTTTGGTGATGGATGCAGGACAGCTCTTTGATTTCCTACTACTGCGGAAATTTTAGCATTGATAACATGCACACTGCATCTCTGATGTTTTCGTCTTTATCTAAGAAGACATAGACTTGTCCCCATCAGGACAGAACAGTGGTCAGTTTTTTGTTGCGTTATGCATCAGAGAAGTCTGAAGAAGCTTGTGACAACTGGGAAGATCCGTTGTGTTGCAGGCATAGAGAAAATGCTGGCTGGGTTTTCAAAGAAGGTGATTTGTGGTTGGAAGTTTAGACTCATGTTTGTGGAGGAACGTAATCACCAGTAGCACTCGGAAGTTTGTGAAAGTCAAACTTAGCCACAGATTTAGAATTTTTAACTCCAATGTTACTCTACTGTGTTGGTCATGGAGAACAACTAAGTTAGTTGTGGTCCTAACTTCACTGCAAGGGTTACCCCATTATGCTCCATTCCTGTGCCAGTGAATATCACTCAAAATGCTCCTCACTGCCCCATGTGAAAAGTGGAACAAACAGGAGCCTCAACAAACCAACAGCGGAGAACAACAAAACGAATTACTAATAAACAACAAACATTCACTAATTGGTGCCTACACTGAATAGTGGTAATAAAATAGTATGACAGAACCACCAATGGAGAGAACTAAACAAATTCCAGTGAACCAAGATTTGAGGAAAATATGCTGGTGCCGGAACACATACTTAGAAATCCTCAGGAGAATATAACTAGACACTCTCATGTCTGGAGCCAACAAGACAAATGATGGAAGACCTAAAACACACGGAGAACAGAATTATAGTCAGAGATGAATATTGGAAAGGCAAGGAGGGAGCTGCAGGAGATAGCAAAAGATAGAATGGTTTGGATGAGGGTCTATGCCCAAAGGGTAAAATAAAGGGCAAAAACAGAATACTCATCTGTGATAGTAAAAATACATCTTGGCATGGATTGGTCAAGGGCTATATTCCAATGGGAGGTCAAGGGCAGAAGAATGGTTGCCTTTATCGCTCAGCATGGCATATGATGGTGATTGACAAAAAAGGCTGCCATAAAATCAGGGGGACTGTACTCTGTAGTGTAGAATGCCTTAATTGAACAAGTATAATCTATGGGTTATTATTATATGGTGGGGATGTTTAAACTCAGAACTATGTGGTGGAGGGTAACCCACCAGGTGATGTTTTCAATAGGGCATTGCCTTTTATTTGAGATTGTCCATCTGATGCCTTGCAGGACACCTTTTCATTTGTGAATGATGTCCCTTGATGCAAATTTGCAAATGTTTGATTCTGTATTTAAATGTAATTCTTGTTCTGTTTTGGGTGAAAGAGTAATAATATTGTTATAAGTAGTTTAGAAATGTGAATGTAAGAAGTCTGTTTCACTTAATCAGGCCCATATCTTTGTTGGTTGTACTGCAACATTTGAAAACATTTTATGAATAATGTGTAAGATAGTTAAATAGAAAAAAAGTTAGGCGTATTCTGAATTGAAATAATTCTCTTTGGATTACCATACGCCAACATTTTGGTACAAACAAAATTTTAAGATCATCATTTCAGTTTTATGTTAAGACTATTGTTGTCAACAACTTGCCAGTTTAAGTAGTTTAGTGTAAACATGGCTTTCATTGTGCTAAAAATCTGGCAGCAAATAATTTCATTAATGTTTAAGCAGATATTAAGTTTTTGCTTTTGGTTATAAAGCCATAACTATTTTGACTTGTTTATACAAGCACAAGTGATTGTATTTGATAAAAACTAGCTAGAGTAATGTGATAATAAGTTGTAATTAGGATGTTGTAATAAAGAGAAGGTAGTATACATGTAATGGTTTTGGCTGTTAGTTTTCATTTACTAATGTGATGAACATTCTGAGATGTTTTGTCTGGAAAAACATACGCACATACAAAGGTTTGATCCTCGAAACATTCTAAAATGTCTGATCTTGGAAATGCTCTGTAGTCTATACCCTGCAACCATTCTATTATGTTTCACCATGAAATCACTCTGAAATGCTTGTTTGTAAAAGCAGTCTGTTCCTCCACCTCGCCCCAACGGTGCACAACTACCTCTCCCTTGTCCATAGGTAATCTACCACCAGGTGCATTCCTTGCCAGCCTATCAGCTTGTTATTCCCCTGCCTGGCTAGGGCTAAAGATCTATACAATTCTCACAATCTGTGACCTCTGAAGTGAGGTGAACAACTTTGCCATGGCAGTGGCTTTACGGCTTACTATTTACAATCTCCAACTGTCGAGGGATTTTTATACCTGCATAACCTCCACATGGGACCTCCTGTTTTCACCTTTATCCGAGAAGGATAAGTGTCTGGTCTCACTACCCAAGGGATCATTGGGGGGGGGGGGGGGGGGGGGGGCAGCTTTGTGATATTAGATTCCAAAGATACTTTGAAAAATTCAGCCAGCCCTGTGCTAGAATCGAACCATGGGTCTGCAGTGGGCACCTTTCAGCCATGGTTTTGTGACAGCAAATTGCCTTGGAAACAAATTCTCAGATATTTGATCCTAAAAACAGTCTCAGATGCTTGAAACCAAAAACATTTTATGATGTTTGATCCCAAAAACAAACTAAGATATTTGATCTTTTGAACGTTCAGAGATTTTATTTTTCAATTATTATAATGTATTCAATCAAGACAACATTCTAAAATCTTTCGCTTGTGAAAAGTTTTAAAAGTTTCTACCTCAAAAACATTCTAAGATGAATAATCCCGAAAACAGCATAGATGTTTGATGATCAAATCATTCTAAAATGTGTGATCTAGGAAAGCATTCTGAAATGTATCATTCTTAGCCGTTACATCAGCAATAAGGTGTGTAGACTTGAGATTTGAAGTCACCTAAAAGTTAAAAGAAAGCACAAAGTAGACCTTGATTTAGCAATCAAAATAATCCTACGTCTCCAAACTTGTTAACACTTTTGGTTTGACTCGAGACTTGAGTGTTTGTTTATTTTTCTCTCTCATGAATAGTCTGAATGTTGCAACTTTTCCAGCATCAAAATAAAAATGACCATAAAGAACACACGTGGTTTGTTACATCTGGTGCTTTGTAAACAGTTCTTGCTGTTTGTTACATTGTTTCCAGTTTTATTCAAGATTAAAATCTTCCATTAAACTGCATTTATTGACTGCCCTAAAGTTTCAGTGATATCCTGTGTTTACATGTTGTGTTGGTATGTAAAGTACCTTTGCACGCCGTTAAACCCTTGTAAAGTAAAACCCCCCTTGCATACCTTAAACCAAATCAGGTATATGGTGCTGAACCCATATTTTTATAGACCACTCCATACTCTAGGAGTCTCATCGTATCCCATGTTGCTCTTCGTAGAGCTTGTGGTGTCAGGGTGAAAAATAAAAAAGAGTGGGAGAGTGCCCGTTTATTGGCTTCATGTATGTATATCATAAAACAATGCAATATGTACATTACGGACACTATTAGAATGATCAATAGAGACACAGAAAGACATATATTTGTGCTTCATAGATTATACTAAGGCATTTGATAAAGTAAAACGTGATGATCTGATTAAAATCTTGGAAGATATCAACATTGATGGGAATGATATCAGAATAATAGTCTATTTACTGGAACCAAGTAGCGGCAATTAAAATGGGAAATAAAGAGGGCATTTATGAACAAATAAAGCTATAAGTACATCAGGGATGTGTCTCGTCACCGGAACTGTTCTCCCTTTATAGCAAAGTAATAATGAGAGAGATCAAAGAGAAGCCAGGAATAGTAATCGGAAGTTGTAGTATAAACAATATATACTATAAAGATGACAGTATTGGTGGCGGATAATGCAAAAGATCTACAACAATTGTTGGACATTGTAGTAACAGAGAGTGCCAAGAAATTAATCTCCTAGAATAACAAAAACAGTAACAATGATAATACAGTATCAAAGAAAAAGGTGAGGCCATAGATTCCCTCTGCCCATTGTTTACGGAACATGTCTTCAGCTTCCATGTGGACTACATGTTGTGGTCACTATCACGATGGCCGTCGTCACATCCCAAGACATTTCTTGCTACCAGTTTATTTATTTGTGCTCGCTCGCTTTGAACTCCAGCATAGTCCATACACATTGCTTCTAGAAGCGCTGGACTGAATTTTGCTTGTGGATTTTATTTTTATTTTTTTTGCATATCCTATTTACAGGACATCACAGTCAATACCAGCATTTCTGCCACTGTGATCTTTTCGCAAGTTTACATTCAATGTTTGCCATTGCTTTCTGGATGACCGGTACCTATTCCAATGCAACACGGTCTGATACATATTGCGCGCAGCTGTGTTTCGAACACGGGTATACAGGAGTGCAAACCGCGTCTGTAAGCCCTTTGCCATGGAGATCAGCTTGTGGATTAGCTTTCCCTATTACCAGTATCCCTTGCCATCTGGCAAATCCACTCCCACTTCAGGCATACTTGTAATTTATGTCCCCGTGTCAAGGACGAGAAGTCAACATAGTAGTCCAACATCAGCACACTGGATGTTTAAGAAAGCTCGTTCTTATCCATTTGGCAATGATGACCTCCGTACCAGTTTTAGACTTGGAGCCCAGGTACATTTAACAAATCTGGATTGATGATAATTCAAACCCATGATTGCCAGGCTGCAGGCACCTGGCCACTACATTTCTATAGCTTCCATATGTTGTATTAACTAATGTTGCATGGCCTCTGCAGGATGTTGCATTAATTAATGTTGCATGTCGTATGTGGGATGTTGTGATCAATCCCAGGGTGATTTTCTCCATTGTAAACTGGTTAAACAACATGCCTCGCACAACGGCTGTGGGTTCACTTCCAGGCTATATGTTTTGGTTCATGTTGCAATTTTCTCGCAGATTCCTGGACGTTGTTACTGAGGAACAGATTAGTTAGTTAGTTAATTAACCAGACATACATATACAAGCACATGCACAAACACATACACACGCATATTTTACACACACACACACATACATACAGTACAAGGAAATGAACACATGTTACAAGAAACAATACACAAAGTATACAAATATTTAATTACTGAAAAAGCCATACAAACAAAGATACAAACACATAGGATCAGGTATGTGGGTAGCATCATCAATTACCCAGAACAGCACAAACTAGCTTTATGCTACATAACACACAAAATACTAAAACTACCAGAACAATACATAACAAGAGAGCACATTATGACATATATTAGCGAATTTCTATGTCACATGTATAAAGACTTGTTACAAGAAACAACATACAAGATGTACAAATACTTAGTGAAACACTAAGCACCACCACTTCATAATGAAATAATTAATTTCCTAAGAAAATATATTTAGCTACATTGTTAGATCCCCCAAACAGACAATCACAGACATGGACAAATGTGCAAATTTGCTTATAGCCTGAGCAGAATACAGACACGTAATATGGACTAGTCGAAACTCGGCCACTCAGTCAACACACAATTAGAAAATCCACACCACCAAAAAAATATACACCAATCAAGAACCTTGAAAATCCTCAATGAAAATCTGCCACTGAGACTCAGAAAGACAGACGTACAATGAAACTTGAACAACCAAGGTAAACGACACAACCTAGAAAAATATTTCTACAACAGTTTCATTACAACACACAAACCACTCAACACATACATGAAAGCAGTACAAGGCCATGAAAACTTGTTATCAGAAACAATACACAAGATATACAAGTGCCACTACATAATCAAACAATTAATAAATGCATTCAGACACTTTTTCCAACCTTCACAACAAATACAGTAGCAACATTCAAGAAACAGAATAACACATTTACCACACTTGTCCAACAGCCACACATATAACAATAAAAAAATTAATACATGTTCACACAGGTAAACAAACATATTTGCAAAGCAATCTTTCTCACCACAATACCTGCAACTACAGATATCAAATCTGGACATGGCGTAATTACAGCAAAAAGAATAGTATAACTGACTCAAATACACCATTCCATAATATTTCTTTCTTTAATTAAAGCTTTGCTCCTCCAAAATGTTTGAAACACATCTACATTTTTCCCCCCAAATAAAACTATGACAATCTACAATACTTATGGTGTGGGGGATGCGTGGTATCAAGGTATAGTGTCCACCTCAAGTGCTGGAGGCCCTGGGTTCAAGCCCTGGTGATGACCAGGATTTTTTTCTCATGGATTTCAAGTAATAAAAATCTCTCCTGGTCTCTGGGTAGTGAGATCAGACGCCTGTATGTATTGCTGCGCATGTAAAAAATTCCCTTGGCAGATGGAAATTGCACAATAGTAGCCTAACTGCGCTGCCCGGGCAAAATTTTGAATTAAAAATCTACCCAAACTATTTTCAGGATCCTCATGGTGCTATGGAGTTCGTGCACTGAGCTGAGTTTCTCTGGACTCAGGTTTGAGTTAGGAGGAGAACAGAGCACGTATAGGTTGCACCCGTGTGCCGTGATGTTGATCTTTCACTAAACTAAACTGATACTTATGGTATAGGACAAGTGGGAAGTATTGATTTCTGTCACAAAGCACTGAACACTACACAGCCATTTTTCAAATAACCCGCCAACATAACCTGGTACCAAGAAGCAACTATTGATTACAATACAGACAGCTCCAGAAAAAAAATCAATAAAATCTAAAAATTGCTTTGAAATTGTGGTGCTTGATCAATAATTAGTAGAAATATAGAGATTAAATGCGTACCACAAAATGAGAAGGATAGGGCGCCTACTATACTACTACTCATCCATCCATCCATCTATACATCCACAGATACAAACATACTTACATCCACTCATACATCCATCTATGTATCCATCTATACATCCATCTTTACAACCATCTGTACATCCATCTTTACAAACATCCATCCAAACATCCACCCATACATCTATCGATCCATCTACTCATCCATATGCATGCACGCACGGATGCACGCATGAATGCACGCATGCATGCATACACACTCCGCTCACTGGGGGGCCCAATAGCTCTTTGCTCACTGAGGGGTTCAGAAGTTCTCTGCTCACTGAGGGGTCCAAAAGGTTTCAGCTCACTGAGGGGTCCAAAAGGTCTCTGCTCACTGAGGGGTCCAAAAGGTCTCTGCTCGCTGAGAGGTCCAAAAGGTCTCTGCTCGCTGAGAGGTCCAAAAAGTATCTGCTCAGTGAGGGGTCCAAAAGGTCTCTGCTGACTGAGGGGTCCAAAAATTATCTACTCAGTGAGGGGTCCAAAAGGTCTCTGCTGACTGAGGGGTCCAAAAAGTATCTGCTCAGTGAGGGGTCCAAAAGGTCTCGGCTCACTGAGGGGTCCAGTGGATCCAGAGATTCTTTTACCACAGTTGAGCCAAAGAGGCGTGCGCTCATCATTCAGCATCTGCTGACTGATTGGATCAAAGGTCATCTGCTGACTGATTGGATCAAACGGCATTTGCTCATTGATGGATACAGAGGCTGTCTGCTCAGTGAGTAGCATGTCATTAACAGATGGATCTGTAAGTGGAAAAAGATCATTTCAGGCTATACAGAAGATTCAGAATTAAGAAACATGAGATGTAATCTTGTAAATAATGGTCTTTTCATGGTATTCTTTGCCTTTTCCTCAGAAATCACATTTCTACTATTTGCCAAAGCTCCACATACACACAAAAGTACAGGTTCTATGTAGCACATTACTTTTTCTTGTTGCAATTGGCATCTTTTTATTGGTCAGTATACAAGTAAATGGGAATATTCTTCAACAAGTGAATAGGTACAATTATCTTGGAACAGTAATAACATCTGATGGGAGATGCCTTGAAGAGATTAGAACAAGAATCACCATGGCAAAAAGTAGCCTTAGGATGAAACATACTGACCAATAAAAAGATGTCAAT
>OY992876.1:211297767-211303119 GCA_963921405.1 Cepaea hortensis | reverse complement strand
AAATTTCCATATAGTAGAGAGAGAGAGAGAAAGAGAGAGAGAGTGAGAGTAGCTAACACTGACATCTCCAGCCTTCATGCAAAGGTGAGAACTGGACAGCTCTCAGCCAGGTTCGTAGCATCCCATAATTCAGGTTGTTTTCCGTGGTATAGATAAGATTTGCATGTTAACAATTAAGTCCAGTGCATCGGCGATGATGTCATTAAGCCCTGAAAATGATTTACATCAATTAGAGGGAAGTTGGTGTAGTTACTTCACACTAGATAAAGAAGTACATCTTGCACTTTCTGATTTGATAAAGATGTACATCTGGCAATATGTGGCTCGATTTTTCTTTTAAAAAGTGCATCTTGCACCGCCCAAGTCGATAACGAAAAGTACATCTTGCACCAAGTCACCTATCATCTTTTCTATTTAAAAAGTACATTTTGCACAGAATCACAGAATCTTGCAGAGCCTTTTTTCCTCTCTACAAGACCACACACACGCACACACTCCCGCAATCTCTAGGTAACAGATCTATGGTCTAGCCTTTATGGGCAAGGACGAAATAATCCGAATTGTGTGCATCCGCAAAGATTATAAATTGTCTCATGAAATACCAGTGCCCCTTGCCTTGGCAAACATTGCAAAGTTTTTTTTATTCTTTTGAAAGCAGAATATTTGAAACGGTACTGAACTTATTTATATCAAGAACACAGAAAATAGACTAAGATGGAAAGCAGACTGGCACATAATGACGATGATGACTGCATGAAGAAACAAATAAGTCGGTCTTACTTTCCATGTTCACAATAGGCACAGCCTCGGTGGATCCAGGTGGACTTGAGGTACTACAGGTGATCCTCTCCTCGGTGGTGGGTCCAAATATTGCACATTCTACAAAAGAAATCAATGATTACTGATTATACTCTATTTCTGGCATATCCTTTTACAGGACATTGCAGTCAATACTAACATTTTTCAGCTGTTGTTGATGTCTTGGCAAGTTTTACGTTCAGTAGTTTGCCATTGCTTTCTGAACGACCGGCTCACATACCTCTGTAAGTAACCAGCGCGACATGATTCACTGCAAAATCTCGTGCAGCTGTGTTTCGTATGTGGGTGTACGGGATTACGAACAACGTCCTTAACCTCTTCGCCAGGGAGCGCGGCGACTGATTACACTAAATGCCTATAAATATGGGGTTAGCACCATATCGTAGCGTGGAAAGGGGCTGCTTACTTCAACCTGTACTTTAGTGGACACCACATCGGCGACGTGGCCAATATCATGTTTACTTCAATCTGTACTTTAGTGGACTCTACATCGGTGACGTGGTCAATATCATGTTTACTTCAATCTGTACCTTTAGTGGGCACCACATCGGTGACGTGGTCAATGTCATGTTTACTTCAATCTGTACTTTAGTGGGCACCACATCGGTGACGTGGTCAATATCATGTTTACTTCAATCTGTACTTTAGTGGACACCACATCGGTGACGTGGCCAATATCATGTTTACTTCAATCTGTACTTTAGTGGGCACCACATCGGTGACGAGGTCAATATCATGTTTACTTCAATCTGTACTTTAGTGGACTCTACATCGGTGACGTGGGTCAATATCATGTTTACTTCAATCTGTACTTTAGTGGGCACCACATCGGTGACGTGGTCAATATCATGTTTACTTCAATCTGTACTTTAGTGGGCACCACATCGGTGACGTGGTCAATATCATGTTTACTTCAATCTGTACTTTAGTGGACACCACATCGGTGACGTGGTCAATATCATGTTTACTACAATCTGTGGCCAATATCATGTTTACTTCAACCTGTACTTTAGTAGGTTCTACATCGGTGACGTGGTCAATATCATGTTTACTTCAATCTGTACTTTAGTGGACTCTACATCGGTGACGTGGTCAATATCATGTTTACTTCAATCTGTACTTTAGTGACACCACATCGGTGACGTGGTCAATATCATGTTTACTTCAATCTGTACTTTAGTGGGCACCACATCGGTGACGTGGTCAATATCATGTTTACTTCAATCTGTACTTTAGTGGGCACCACATCGGTGACGTGGTCAATATCATGTTTACTTCAATCTGTACTTTAGTGGACACCACATCGGTGACGTGGCCAATATCATGTTTACTTCAATCTGTACTTTAGTGGGCACCACATCGGTGACGTGGCCAATATCATGTTTACTTCAATCTGTACTTTAGTGGGCACTACATCGGTGACTGGTCAATATCATGTTTACTTCAATCTGTACTTTAGTGGACACCACATTGGTGACTGGTCAATATCATGTTTACTTCAATCTGTACTTTAGTGGACACCACATCGGTGACGTGTTCATCATGTTTACTTCAACCTGTACTTTAGTGGACTCTACATCGGTGACGTGGCCAATATCATGTTTACTTCAAACTGTACTTTAGTGGGCACTACATCGGTGACTGGTCAATATCATGTTTACTTCAATCTGTACTTTAGTGGACACCACATCGGTGACGTGGCCAATATCATGTTTACTTCAATCTGTACTTTAGTGGGCACTACATCAGTGACTGGTCAATATCATGTTTACTTCAATCTGTACTTTAGTGGGCTCTACATTGGTGACTGGTCAATATCATGTTTACTTCAATCTGTACTTTAGTGGGCACCACATCGGTGACGTGTTCATCATGTTTACTTCAATCTGTACTTTAGTGGGCACCACATCGGTGACGTGTTCATCATGTTTACTTCAACCTGTACTTTAGTGGACTCTACATTGGTGACTGGTCAATATCATGTTTACTTCAATCTGTACTTTAGTGGACTCTACATCGGTGACTGGTCAATATCATGTTTACTTCAATTTGTACTTTAGTGGGCACTACATTGGTGACTGGTCAATATCATGTTTACTTCAATCTGTACTTTAGTGGACTCTACATTGGTGACTGGTCAATATCATGTTTACTTCAATCTGTACTTTAGTGGGCACCACATCGGTGACGTGTTCATCATGTTTACTTCAACCTGTACTTTAGTGGACTCTACATTGATGACTGGTCAATATCATGTTTACTTCAATCTGTACTTTAGTGGACTCTACATCGGTGACTGGTCAATATCATGTTTACTTCAACCTGTACTTTAGTGGACTCTACATTGGTGACTGGTCAATATCATGTTTACTTCAATCTGTACTTTAGTGGGCACCACATCGGTGACGTGTTCATCATGTTTACTTCAATCTGTACTTTAGTGGGCACTACATCAGTGACGTGGCCAATATCATGTTTACCTTCAATCTGTACTTTAGTGGACTCTACATCGGTGACATGTTCATCATGTTTACTTCAACCTTTACTTTAGTGGGCTCTACATCGGTGACTAGTCAATATCATGTTTACTTCAATCTGTACTTTAGTGGACTCTACATCGGTGACATGTTCATCATGTTTACTTCAACCTTTACTTTAGTGGACTCTACATCGGTGACTGGTCAATATCATGTTTACTTCAACCTTTACTTTAGTGGGCACCACATCGGTGACGTGGCCAATATCATGCTGGTCGACTTTACTTCCTGCAATATTTACTGGACCCCTTGAAAGCTGTCAACCTGGAGGTTCATTTTACAGTGGGTTAAAGGCAAGAGGATTGGCTTCATTGCACCGTGTTCTATCTCGTATGGCTCAGTGGTCATGACACAGAGCCCAAACCAGACAATTTTGTGAAAAGCAAAGGCGGATACTGACATCTTGCATAAAGTGACAATTCGTCTATAAAAACATATGTGTGTAGTAGCGCATACACGATGTGTCTTACTGTGAGTAAAATTGGGTCGTTTACTTAGAAAATCAATGTGTGGGAACCGGTGGTCCGAACTAGGGAATTGGTAAATGGGAGACAAAGTGAGAAACTGGTTGCTTGTTTGTTTTGACCTATGAATCGTTAAGCGTGAGACAAAGTGACAACCGGCTGAATTGGTAATTGCAAGACAACGAAACAAAGAAATACAACTCCGCGTAGTTTATATAAGTGGGATGGGAGGCACACCTGGTGACTGCTCGTAATACTTAAATTGTAATATGAGCACATCGCTGGGACGGAGGAAACTCAGGAGCTAGCTGGCTTCTGAGGTCGTGACTCGGGATTCGTGGTGTCCGGTTTGCTTTGATGTTTGGTAGAAAGGCCGGGTGAACGGTAGGAAGATTTCACGGAGACGGTAGAGAGATTACACGGAAGGGAGATAACACAGAGACGGTAGGGAGATTACACGGAGATATGTTGAGAATAGAGGAGTTGGAGATATAGGGTACGTATAGAGAGAGTTTTGTAAATAGAGGGGAGAATGGCACAGGTAGAGGCAGTATTACACTTTTAATAGATGAGAAGAAGAAGAAGAAGAAGAAGAAGAAGAAGAAGAAGAAGAAGAAGAAGAAGAAGAAGAAGAAGAAGAAGAAGAAGAAGAAGAAGAAGAAGAAGAAGAAGAAGAGGAAGAAGAAGAAGTTGTTAATTTAAGTTGTTACCATAACTAAGTTGTTACTATACATTGTTACCATAAGTTGATTCTATAAGTTGTACAGTTTTTACTATAAGTTGTTAATATGTTGTTGCATTACTATACGAAGTTACTATAAATTGTTACATTGAGCTGTTACCATATATTGTTATTATAAGTTGTTATATTTCTATAAATTGTTACATTACTATATTTACTATAAGTTGTTATATTACTATAAGTTGTTACATTTTTATAAGTTGTTACATTACTTTATTTACTAAAATTTGTTACACTACTATAAGTTGTTACATTACTATAATTACTATAATTTGTTACACTACTATAAGTTGTTACATTACTATAAGTTGTTACATTGCACTATTTACTATAATTTATTACATTACTGTAAGATGTTATGTTACTATAGTTACAAAAAAAATTGTGTTTCTATAAGTTGTTATGTTACTATAAATTGTTACATGACTGTGCGTTACATTACTATAAGTTTTTATCATATGCTGTTACTATAAGTTGTTATGTGACCATAAGTTATTACGTTACTATAAGTTACATTAGTATAAGTTCTCAAATGCTGTTACTATAAATTTTTACAATTACTATAAGTTGTTACATTAATATATATTACATTTATATATTTACTACAACTGTTTACATTACTATAAATTGTTACATTCTATAAGTTTTTACATTACTATAAGTTGTTATCATATGCCATTACTATAAGTTGTTACGTTGCCATAAGCTGTTATTGTTATGTTACTAAAAGTTGTTACTTTACTATAAATTGTTATACATAATTGCTATAAGTTGTTACATTACTATAAGT